>JARQOC010000007.1:50983799-51378657 GCA_033576535.1 Allobates femoralis | reverse complement strand
CCACGCTGCCCCCCCGCGTCGGGCCACGGCGCGCCCCTGCCACCGTTGCCCCCACCGTTCCCTCGGGGCCCCCCCCCCTTTGCGCCTACGGGGGCCCCCCCTCCCCCGCGCCGGGGTCCCCCTTTCGGCTCGGGGGCCCCCCCCTTGCGGCTACGGGGGCCCCCCCCTTTGCGCTAGGCGCCCCCCCGCTTGCGGCCTACGGGGCCCCTCCCCCTTGCGGCTCGGGCGCCCCCCCCCCCCGCTTCGGCCCCCCGGGGGGGGGGGGGGGGGGGGGGGGGGGGGGGGGGGGGGGGGCTACGGGCGCCCCCCCCCCCGCTGGGCGGGGCCCCTCCCCGTTTGCGGCCTCGGGCCCCCCCGCTTTGTCGGGCCTCCCCGCTTTGGGCCTACGGCGCCCCCCCCGCTTGCGCCTACGGGGCCCCCCTCCCCCCTTTGGGCCGGCCCCCCTCCCCTGTGCGGCCTACGGGGGCCCCCCCCCCGCTTGGCCTGGCGCCCCTCCCCTTTCGGCTAGGGCGCCCTCCCGCTTGCGGCTGGGCCCTCCCCCTTGGGCCACGGGCGGCCCCTCCCGCTTTGGGCCTGGCGCCCCCCCCCGCTTTGCGGCCCGGGCCTCCCCCGCTTGCGGCTAGGCGCCCCCCCCCCCGCTTTGGGCCTACGGGGCCCCCCTTTGCGCGGGCCCCTCCGCTTTCGGCCTAGGCCCCCCTCCCCCGTTGCGCCTCGCGCCCCTCCCCCCTTCGCCCGGGGGCCCCCCCCCCTGCGGCCTGGGGCCCCTCCCCGCTTTGCGCCTGCGGCCCCCCCCCCGCTTTGCGGCCTGGGGGCCCCCCTCCCCGCTTTGCGGCAGCGCCCCCCCCCGCTGCGGCCTCCGGGCGGCCCCTCCCCCGCTTGCGGCCTACGGGCGGCCCCCCTCCCCGCTTGCGGCCTCGCGGCGCCCCCCTCCCCCGCTTTGCGGCCTACGGGCGGCCCCCCCCCTTTGCGGCCTGCGGCGGCCCCCCCCCCGCTTTGCGGCACGGGGCCCCCCTCCCCCTTGCGGCCTAGGGGGCCCCCCCTCCCCCGCTTGCGGCCTCGGGGCCCCCCCGCGGGCGGCCCCCTCCCCCGCTTGCGGCCCGGGCGCCCCCCTCCCCCCTTTGCGGCTTACGGGCGGCCCCCCTCCCCCGCTTTGCGGCCTAGGGCGGCCCCCTCCCCCTTTGGCGCCCACGGGCGGCCACCCCCCCCTGCGGCCTGGGGCCCCCCTCCCCCTTTCGCCTGCCCCCCTCCGCTTGGGCGGCCCCCCTCCCCCGCTTTGCGGCTACGGGCGGCCCCCCCCGCTTTGCGCCTGGGGGCCACCCCCCCCGCTTTGGGCCTCGGGCCCCCCCCTTGCGGCCCGGCCCCCCCCTTTGCGGCCTACGGCGGCCCCCCTCCCCCGCTGGCGACACGGCGGCCCCCCCCCCGCTTTGGGCCCGGGCGGCCCCTCCCCGCTTTGCGGCCTACGGCGGCCCCCCTCCCCCGCTTTGCGGCCTACGGGGGCCCCCTCCCCGCTTTGCGGCTAGGGGCCCTCCCCCGCTTCGGCTCGGCGCCCCCCCCCTTGCGGCCTGGGGCCCCCTCCCCGCTTTGCGGCCTACGGGGGCCCCCCTCCCCGCTTTGCGGCCTAGGGCGGCCCCCTCCCCCTTGCGGCTAGGCGCCTCCCCCTCCCCCGGGGGCCCCCCCCTCTCGCTCGGCGGCCCCCCCCTTCGCCGCGGCTCCGGCGCCGCCCCCCCGCTTCGGCCTAGGCGGCCCCCCCCTTGCGGCTACGGGCCCCCCCCGTTTGCTCGGGCCCCTCCCCCTTTGCCCTCGGGCCCCCTCCCTTCGGCCTCGGCCCCCCCCCCCCGCTTACGGCGGCCCCCCTCCCCGCTTTGCGGCCTACGGGCGGCCCCCCTCCCGCTTTGCGCCTCGGGCGGCCCCCCCCCCCCCCCCCCGCGGCCTAGGCCCCTCCCGCTTGCGCTAGGCCCCCGCTGCGGCTCGGCGGCCCTCCCTCCCCCCTTGCGCTCGGCCCTCCCGCTTTGCGGCTACGGGCGCCCCTCCCCGCTTGCGGCCTACGGGCGCCCCCCCGCTTTGGGCCTAGGGGCCCCCCCTTGCGGCCTACGGGGGCCCCCTCCGCTTGGGCTACGGGCCCCCCACTCTGTGCCCTGGCCCCCCCCCCTTCGCCGGCCCCCCTCCCCGTTGCGGCTCGGGGGCCCCCCCCCCGCTTTGCGGCTACGGGGCCCCCCCCCCTTGGGCTACGGGCGGCCCCCCCCGCTTTGCGGCCTACGGGGCCCCTCCCCCTTCGGCTACGGGCGGCCCCTCCCCCTTTGCGCTGGGCGCCCCCCGCGCGGCTCGGGCGCCCCCTCCCTTGCGGCCTACGGGCGGCCCCTCCCCCTTGCGCCTACGGGGCCCCCCCCGCTTGCGGCTACGGGCGCCCCTCCCCCGCTTTGCGGCCTAGGGCCCCCCGCTTTGCGGCTAGGGCGCCCCCCTCCCCGCTTGCGGCCTAGGGCGGCCCCTCCGCTTTGCGGCCACGGGCGGCCCTCCCGCTTGCGGCCACGGGCGCCCCCTCCGCTTGCGGCCTAGGGCGGCCCCCTCCCGCTTTGCGGCCTACGGCGGCCCCCCTCCCCGCTTGCGGCCTACGGCGGCCCCCCCTCCCCGCTTTGCGGCTACGGGCGCCCCTCCCCCGCTTTGCGGCCTACGGGCGCCCCCTCCCCGCTTTGCGGCTACGGGGGCCCCCCCCCCGCTTTGCGCTAGGGCGGCCCCTCCCCCGTTTGCGGCCTAGGGCGGCCCCTCCCCGCTTTGCGCTCGGCGCCCCCTCCCCTTGCGGCCTACGGGGGCCCCCCCCGTTTGCGGCCTACGGGGCCCCCTCCCCCGCTTTGCGGCCTACGGGCGGCCCCTCCCCGTTGCGCTACGGGCGGCCCCCTCCCCCGCTTTGCGGCTACGGGCCCCCTCCCCGCTTTGCGCTACGGCGGCCCCCTCCCCCGCTTTGCGGCCTCGGCGGCCCCCCCCCCGCTTGCGCCTACGGGCCCCTCCCCTTGCGGCTACGGGCGGCCCCCTCCCCGCTTTGCGCCTACGGCGGCCCCCTCCCCGCTTGCGGCCTACGGCCCCCTCCCCCCTTTGCGGCCTACGGCGCCCCCCCCCTGCGGCTCGCCCCCCCCCCTTTCGCTACGGGCCCCCTCCCCCGCTTGCGGCTACGGGGCCCCCCTCCCGCTTTGCGGCCTACGGGCGGCCCTCCCCTTTGCGCTAGGGCCCCCCCCCGCTTTGCGCCTAGGCGCCCCTCCCCCGCTGCGGCTACGGGCCCCCCCCCCCCCCCCCCTGCGCCAGGCCCCCCCCCCGCTTTGCGGCCACGGGCGGCCCCCTCCCCCTTGCGCCTAGGGCGCCCCTCCCTTTGCCTAGGCGGCCCCCCTCCCTTGGCCACGGGGGCCCCTCCCCTTGCCTACGGGCACCCCTCCCCGCTTGCGCCTAGGGGGCCCCCTCCCGTCGGCTACGGGGCCCTCCCGCTTGCCTAGGGTCCCCCCCCTTTGCGGCCTACGGGCGGCCCCCCTCCCCGCTTTGCGGCCTACGGGGCCCCCCTCCCCCGCTTTGCGGCCTACGGGCGGCCCCCCTCCCCCCTTTGGCCTAGGGCGCCCCCTCCCCCCGCTTTGCGGCTCGGGGGCCCCCCCCGCTTTGCGGCTATGGCCCCTCCCCCGCTTGGCCTACGGGCGGCCCCTCCCCGCTTTGCGGCTACGGCGGCCCCCCTCCCCCTTGCGCCTACGGGGCCCCCTCCCGCTTTGCGGCCTAGGGCCCCCCTCCCGCTTGCGCCTAGGGCGCCCCTCCCCGCTTGCGGCCTAGGGCGCCCTCCCGCTTTGCGGCTACGGGGCCCCTCCCCGCTTGCGCTAGGGCGGCCCCCCTCCCCGCTGGGGCCCCTTGGGCGGGCCCCCCCCCGCTTTGCGGCCTACGGCGCCCCTCCCCCGCTTGCGGCCTAGGGCGGCCCCCTCCCCTTGCGGCCTACGGGCGGCCCCCCTCCCCGCTTTGCGGCCTAGGGCGGCCCCCCTCCCCCGCTTTGCGGCCTACGGGCGGCCCCCTCCCCCGCTTTGCGGCCTACGGCGGCCCCCTCCCCGCTTTGCGGCCTACGGGGCCCCCCCCCCTTGCGCCTAGGCCCCCTCCCGCTTTTGCGGCCTACGGCGGCCCCCCTCCCCCGCTTTGCGGCCTACGGGCGCCCCCTCCCCGCTTTGCGGCCTACGGGCGGCCCCCCTCCCCCGCTTTGCGGCCTACGGGCGGCCCCCCTCCCCCGCTTTTGCGGCCTCCGGGCGGCCCCCCTCCCCGCTTTGCGGCCTACGGGCGGCCCCCCTCCCCCGCTTTGCGGCCTACGGGCGGCCCCCCCTCCCCCGCTTTGCGGCCTACGGGCGCCCCTCCCCCCTTTGCGGCCTACGGGCGGCCCCCCTCCCCGCTTTGCGGCCTACGGGCGGCCCCCTCCCCCGCTTTGCGGCCTAGGGCGGCCCCCTCCCCCGTTGCGGCCTACGGGCGCCCCCCGCTTCCCCTCCCCCCTCCCGCTTTCGGCCTACGGGCGCCCCCTCCCCGCTTTGCGGCCTAGGGGGCCCCCCCCCCGCTTGCGGCTACGGGCGGCCCCCCCCTCCCTCCCGCTTTGCGCTACGGCGCCCCCCCTCCTCGCCCCCCCCGCTTTGGCCTACGGGCCCCTCCCCGCTCGGCCTAGGGGCCCCTCCCCCGCTTTGCGGCCTACGG
The DNA here is from genome assembly GCA_033576535.1 of Allobates femoralis. Lineage (NCBI taxonomy): Eukaryota > Metazoa > Chordata > Amphibia > Anura > Aromobatidae > Allobates > Allobates femoralis. The sequence goes on along the minus strand of JARQOC010000007.1, from coordinate 51,373,965 downwards.
GGCCTCCCTCCCCGCTTTGCGGCTACGGGCCCCCCCCTTGCGCCGGGGCCCCTCCCCCGCTTTGCGGCCTACGGCGGCCCCCTCCCTCCCCGCCCCTTCCCTTGCGGCCTACGGCCCCCCTCCCCCGCTTTGCGGCCTCGGGGCCCCCTCCCCCTTCGCCCCCTTCCCTTCCGGGGCCCCTCCCCGCTTTGCGGCCTAGGCGGCCCCCTCCCCCGCTTTGCGGCCTAGGCGGCCCCCCTCCCCGCTTTGCGGCCTACGGGGGCCCCCCTCCCCCCCTTTGCGCCTACGGGGCCCCTCCCCCGCTTGCGGCCCACGGGCGCCCCCCTCCCCCCCCGCTTTGCGGCCTACGGGCGGCCCCCTCCCCCTTTGCGCTGGCGGCTCCCCCGCTTTGCGGCCTACGGGCGGCCCCCTCCCCCGCTTTGCGGCCTACGGGCGGCCCCCCTCCCCCGCTTTGCGGCCTACGGGCGGCCCCCCTCCCCCGCTTTGCGGCCTACGGGCGCCCCCCTCCCCCGCTTTGCGGCCTACGGGCGGCCCCTCCTCCCCGCTTTGCGGCCTACGGGCGGCCCCCTCCCCGCTTTGCGGCCTACGGGCGGCCCCCCTCCCCCGCTTTGCGGCCTACGGGCGGCCCCCCTCCCCGCTTTGCGGCCTACGGGCGGCCCCCCTCCCCCGCTTTGCGGCCTACGGGCGGCCCCCCTCCCCGCTTTGCGGCCTACGGGCGGCCACCCCTCCCCCGCTTTGCGGCCTACGGGCGGCCTTCCCCTCCCCCGCTTTGCGGCCTATACGGGCGCGTCCCCTCCCCGCTTTGCGGCCTACGGGCGCGCCCCCTCCCCCGCTTTGCGGCCTACGGGCGGCCCCCCTCCCCGCTCTTGCGGCCTACGGGCGGCCCCCCTCCCCCGCTGTGCGGCCTACGGAGCGGCCCCCCTCCCCCGCTTTGCGGCCTACGGGCGGCCCCCCTCCCCGCTTTTCGGCCTACGGGCGCCCCCCTCCCCGCTTTGCGGCCTACGGTGGCCCCCCTCCCCCGCTTTGCGGCCTACGGGCGCCCCTCCCCCGCTTTGCGGCCTACGGGCGGCCCCCCTCCCCCGCTGTGCGGCCTACGGGCGGCCCCCCTCCCCCGCTTTGCGGCCTACGGGCGGCCCCCTCCCCCGCTTTGCGGCCTACGGGCGGCCCCCCTCCCCCGCTTTGCGGCCTACGGGCGGCCCCCTCCCCCGCTTTGCGGCCTACGGGCGCCCCCCTCCCCGCTTTGCGGCCTAAGGGCGGCCCCCTCCCCGCTTTGCGGCCTACGGGCGGCCCCCCTCCCCCGCTTTGCGGCCTACGGGCGGTCCTCCCCTCCCTACCGCTTTGCGCCGCTCGACCGGGCGGCCCCCCTCCCCCGCTTTGCGGCCTAGGGCGGCCCCCCTCCCCCGCTTTGCGGCCTACGGGCGGCCCCCCTCCCCGCTTTGCGGCCTACGGGCGGCCCCCCTCCCCGCTTTGCGGCCTACGGGCGGCCCTCCCTCCCCCGCTTTGCGGCTACGGGCGGCCCCCTCCCCCGCTTTGCGGCCCTACGGGCGGCTACCCCTCCCCCGCTTTGCGGCCTCGGGCGGTCCCCCTCCCCCGCTTTGCGGCCTAGGCGGCTTTCCCTCCCCCGCTGTGCGGCCTACGGGCGGCCCCCCTCCCTCTGCTTTGCGGCCTACGGGCGGCTTCCCCTCCCCCGCTTGTGTCGGCCTACGGGCGGCCCCCCTCTCCTCGCTTTGCGGCCTACGGGCGGGCACCCCTCCCCCGCTTTGCGGCCTACGGGCGGCCCCCTCCCCCGCTTTGCGGCTATCGGGCGGTTCCCTCCCCCGCTTTGCGGCCTACGAGCGGCCCCCCTCCCCCGCTTTGCGGCCTATGGGCGGCTTCCCCTCCCCCGCTGTGCGGCCTACCGGCGGCCCCCCTTCCCCCGCTTTGCGGCCTACGGGCGGCCCCCCTTCCCCCGCTGTGCGGCCTACGGGCGGCCCCCCCTCCCCCGCTTTGCGGCCTACGGGCGGCCCCCTCCCCCGCTTTGCGGCCTACGGGCGGCCTTCCCACCCCCGCTTTGCGGCCTACGGGCGGTCCTTCTCCCCCGCTTTGCGGCCTACGGGCGACCCCCCTCCCCCGCTTTGTGGCCTACGGGCGGCCCCCCCTCCCCGCTTTGCGGCCTACGGGCGGCCCCCCCTCCCCGCTTTGCGGCCTACGGGCGGCCCCCCCTCCCCCGCTGTGCGGCCCACGGGCGGCCCCCCCTCCCCCGCTTTGCGGCCTACGGGCGGTCCCCCTCCCCCGCTTTGCGGCCTACGGACGGCCCCCCTCCGCCGCTTTGCGGCCTACGGGCGGCCTTCCCTCCCCCGCTTTGCGGCCTACGGGCCGCCCCCCTCCCCCGCTTTGCGGCCTACGGAGGCCCCCGCTCCCCGCTTTGTGGCCAATGGCCCTCCCCCTTTCTTTGCGGCCTATGGCCCCCCCCTGCTTTGCCTGCTTCGGGGCCTAGGCCCCCCTGCTTCGCGGCCTAGGCCCCCACCCCCCCCGCTTTGCCAGCTTCGCAGCCTCCCCCCATATGCTTTGCCCAGAGCATTCATCGTGCTAGATTGTGAGCTTCTAGTGACAGGCGGCATGTCTTTCTTTCCATGATGTACAGTTATTCAGCAATATGCAGCAGGACAGACTTGATCCAGGGAGATATCCGATCGCCAGAATTGGGGTCAGGAAGGAATTTTTTTTTCCCCCTGAGGTAGAACACTCCGGGGGTTTTCTTCGCCTTCCTCTGGATCTTTGGGTTGGGTGGCTCATCAGGTCCGCAATGTCCACAGCAAGTTCTGTGGTCCCTATCGGGGCTGGACCTGAGAGTCACTTTGACCTTTAATTTATTAAAGAGTCGGTAATATTTTCATTACAATGTTGCTTATTGCTATTCCAATTAATAAAAAAAAAATTATAGATAATATACTGTGGTGTGTTTTATTTGTCTGCACTTCACCCTACACAGTGATAATCGCTCAACACTCCAGAACTACAACGGACTGACCTGCTGATCTGGCATCTAATAACGTGTCTCATCTGCTATATACATGGTGGCAGCTACTGCAGGACCAGGAACTATAGGGGGCGATGTACACTGAGGGGGATCACATTACTCCAGCCACAATAACATCACCTGTCCAAACTTACCGTATTTCACTAGTGTTATGGTGTTCAGTCTCTGTGATGGGGCACTCACATTGTATAGATACTACTGTATATAATACTACCAGAAAAGACCGGGCCACAGACACAGAATACAGGAGACACAGGAAAAGTCATAAAATAGATAGAGAGGTGACTCAGGGCATAACAAGTAGCCACAGGGGTCGAGGGACAGAACTTGGGGCTCACTTGGGAATGATCACACATTCAGTATGACCGGCTATAGTAATATAAATAGAAAAAAAAGAAATGAACAACCCAAATCCATACTGATCTATATTAAAAACAGTTTAAAATTGGGGAAAGAAAGAGGGGGATACATACAAATAAGAGGGAATTGCACATTCCATATAGCATATATATCAATATATATGGAATTAATAAGGAACAGCATGCGAAAACAGTTAGTAATGAAACAATAGTGCCACCAAATAAGGAATCATGGTGTACAAAGACATAAGTGTTAATCTCAAGTGAGAGAGAAGCTATATCACCAGATACACACACATGTATCAATCACAATTTCAAGAAAGGTTTTCAGAACCTTATGTTACCTATACATACACACAATGCTCCTAGAGGAATGGTGTCCACCCCGACGCGTGCTTCATTACTCCACCTGTCAGGGGATGGAGTCCATACATTGTTGGGGCAGTTAAAAAAAATTAAAAAAAAGGGCCCTTTCCAATTAGGTCAGCACACAACTTAAAGTGATGCAAGTGGCTCCCAGACATCCGTGTAATGGGAAGACCCACATGGAGAATCACGTGGTCCGTCATCACTGGCTGCATATTGATTCAGAGAGGAGAGGAGGATTCAGGGACTCGGAGGGCACATGCGTGCAACTTGGCTTGAACCATGAAGACAAAAATTCACCATCAGAGGCTGTGGAGCACATGTGTACAAGATAAAAGCAATCATTGTGTCATCCTTATTGCACATCAAGCAAGAATCGTTGGTTTTTACATACGGGGACCATCAATGAAAGCGACATGAAAACAGATAACAATAAGTTTGCAATACAATACCAAAGCGCAAATAAAGGGCAGAAATAAAGTGACAACTTGACTTAAAGGGAACCCGTCACCTCATGTAAGCCCCCTAACCTGTCAATACCTGTCCCTGCAGCACCCAAATACTTTCTGAATCATCCCTGTCTGAGCTCTTGCGTGTTTGGAAAAGTGAAATAGTATGTTTTAATAACTTACATGATTTTTGTCAGGTGGGCGTTTCTGACAGAGGGGCAGTGTCCCCAGGGCTGCGCTCCCCCTGCCTCGCCACTCCAATTACGCCCCGATGGGCGTAATCATCGCGCCTTGTTTTTTCAAATGCCCCCGCTTCGAATTCTATGATGTGGCATCACGTGATGCCTGTGCTTTACTGTACGAGCAGTGAGACTGAGGAACTCTGCCGCATGGCGTTGTAATGAGTGAGTCACTACTAACAATTTAGAAGGGCCTGGATGGCTTTCTTTAAAAATATAATATTACAGGTTATATATAATAGGTTCCTTGACAGAGCGTTGATCCAGGGAACAAGTCTTATTGCTGTATGTGTACACTGTGTAGTTTGGAGGAATGAGGCTTGGGAATGCTCACCCTTGCCTTCAATTGCCAGATCCGGTCATGTGCACAGCGGCGGCCGGCCACCGCCCAGTATCCAGAATGCATGAAGTGAAGACAGCTGGCACCAAATCTGATGAACGTACTTGCACATTTTATTTAGTAAATCACAACATTAAAATAAAAACATCTCGGTGGCAGATAGTGCCCCAGTCAAACTATCTGCTACCGAGATGCTTTTATTTTAATGCTGTGATTGACTAAATAAAATTTCCAAGTACGTTCATCGGATTTGGTGCCAGCTTTCTTCACTTCATGCATTCTGTGTACACTGTGTGCAGAATTATTAGGCAAGTTGTATTTTAGAGGATTATTTGTATGATTGATTTTTTATTATTTTTATTTTTGATCAACAACTATGTTCTCAATCAACCCAAAAGACTCATAAATATCAAAGCTTAATGTTTTTGGAAGTTGGAGTGTTTTTTTTTTAGATTTGGCTATCATAGGCGGCCATCACACGGTGAGATATCTTTAGCGATATTGAAAGCGATCACGTGCACGCGCAATCGCTTACAATATCGCTCACATCGCTGGTGAGATGTCACACAGACAGACTCACCAGTGATGTGGAGCAGCGATCTCGCTCGTTACTATGGTACACATCGGGTAACTAGGCGCCGCGCGTCGCTTAGTTACCCGACGTGTACCATAGTTACCATCTCCCAGCATAGGCGCGGTCGCTGGGAGATGGATCATCGTGGTGTCATACACCACGATGATGCAGATCGTTGCATCGTTCATCGCTAGATCTGAGAACCGAACCTCAGATCAGCGATGTCACGATCAAGCGATTTACCATCGTAAATCGCTTGATTACATGCAACGATATCTTGCCCGATATCGCTTAAGCGATCAAAAAGGAGATCGCTTAAACGATATCGGGCAAGATATCGTTCCGTGTGACGGCCCCCTTAGGAGGATATCTGTTTGTGCAGGTAACTATAATGGTACCTTTACACGCCACTACTGGATGGTGGCAACAACCGGGTACATGAGAGAAATGTATCTTGCACCGCCAATTCAACCCAAGGTAGCGGCGTGTGAAGACGGTTGTAGCCACCCGCCAGTGGCGGCACCTGTTTCCGAGCACTGCCCTAAAACAGGTGGTTACCCAGCCGATGGTAGCGACCTGTATCGGCGTGTAAAGAAGGAACAGAAGGGTTGTTTCGACACCATGCTATGTACCTGGTATGTACCTGGGGCGTGACACAGGCTCCGGGAAACCGCCCCCCTTTAGCGATTATTGGAGGAAGCTCCTGCGGAACGATTGGTAGTTGCTGCATAGGGAGGCATATTTAAGGAGCTGACCAGTCACACTACACAGTTGCTCGAGCGTCATGTATTAATCAGCCTCCTGTGCTGCCTGCCCAATCATGATGTTCTTGCTTTGTCCTATCAGCGTACGGACGTCTCGTAATCCACAATTGTGGCACGCCTATGTGTTGTCCCTGCTGCACCAGGTCTGCCCATATTAGCTTGTTGTAGCGGTGTGTAAATGAGGTAAGGTGCTCTGCAGAAGGTAACTTGAGACACCCGGTGGTGCATCCAGAGATAGATGTAACCTACTGTAGCGCACCCTGTTGCGGCGTGTAAAGGTGGTGCGTTTACCGTTGGCAACCGTTTCTGCGTGCTCGTGCACGTGAAGCACCCGGTTGTTGCCACCATCCAGTAGCGGCGTGTAAAGGTACCATTAGTGTGCAGAATTATTAGGCAACTTAATAAAAACAAATATATTCCCATCTAACTTGTTTATTTTCACCAGGTAAACTAATATAACTGCACAAAATTTAGAAAAAAACATTTCTGACATGCAAAAACAAAACCCCAAAAGAATAATGACCAATATAGGCACCTTTCTTTATGATGACACTCAACAGCCTTCCATCCATAGAATCTGTCAGTTGCTTGATCTGTTTACGATCAACATTGCGTGCAGCAGCCACCACAGCCTCCCAGACACTGTTCCAAGAGGTGTACTGTTTTCCCTCCCCGTACATCTCACATTTTATGAGGGACCACAGGTTCTCTATGGGGTTCAGATCAGGTGAACAGCGGGGCCATGTCATTATTTTTTCTTCTTTTAGACCTTTACTGGCCAGCCATGCTGTGGAGTAGTTGGATGCATGTGATGGAGCATTGTCCTGCATGAAAATCATGTTTTTCTTGACCGATACCGACTTCTTCCTGTACCACTGCTTGAAGTTGTCTTCCAGAAACTGGCAGTAGGTCCGGGAGTTGAGCTTCATTCCATCCTCAACCTGAAAATGTCCCAAAAGTTCATCCTTGATGATACCAGCTCATACCAGTACACCACCTCCACCTTGCTGGCGTCTGAGTCGGAGTGGAGCTCTCTGCCCTTTACTGATCCAGCCTCTGGCCCATCCATCTGGCCCATCAAGAGTCACTCTCATTTCATCAGTCCATAAAACCTTTGAAAAATCAGTCTAAAGGCCCAGTTACACACACAGATAATTGTGCAGAGATTGTTTGCAGATCTCTGGTTGCAGTGAAATCATGGACACATTGTTCCATTTTGTGGCTGTGTACAAATGTAACAATGTGTCCATGATTTCACTGCAACCAGAGATCTGCGAACAATCTCTGCACAATTATCAGTGTGTGTAACTGGGCCTTTAAGACATTTCTTGGCCCAGTCTTGACGTTTTATCTTATGTTTCTTGTTCAAAGATGGTTGTTTTTCAGCCTTCCTTACCTTGGCCATGTCCCTGAGTATAGCACACCTTGTGCTTTTTGATTCTCCAGTAACGTTGCAGCTCTGAAATATGGCAAAACTGGTGGCAAATGGCATCTTGGCAGCTTCACGCTTGATTTTCCTCAATTCATGGGCAGTTGTTTTGTGCATTTTTTGCCCAATACGCTTCGTGCATCCCTGTTGGCTATTTACTATGAAACGCTTGATTGTTCGGTGATCACGCATCAAACGTTTGGCCATTTCAAGACTGCTGCATCCCTCTGCAAGACATCTCACAATTTTGGACTTTTCAGAGCCTGTCAAATCTCTCTTCTGACCCATGTTGCCTAAGGAAAGGCATTTGCCTAATAATTAACACCCAGACAGTGACCTGCTGCCTATTTATTATCGTGGTGCCACAAATATTACTCCACTCAGGAACTGAACAAAGATGTCATGCTTGGGAGGTAAGGGAATCAAGTGACAGGTAGGTGAATTGGGCAAAAGGGGGTCAGGAGAGCCTAATCTGACCCTGATGCTGGGGTCCCTGGCTCACCCTGATTTCAGAGGTACCTCTGATGGTGTGGAGTTTCGAGCTGCCACCCTGTACCCTAAAACACCTGATTAGCCCTAGGATGAGGGCCCCTACCACCACCCACGGTCAGGAATCACAGTTCTCAAGAAAGACTTAGCCAGCAGCTAAGCATCAGCACAGCACCAAGACCTAGAGCACATAGCCATCAGCAGCACCTGAGAGCGGAGAGGGAAGGCTATTTAAAGTGAGGGAGAGGGGATTCCAGGTGAGTCATACATTAACTCCTGAACTAGCAATTGAACATAATAGTGACTGCAGTTTTGGAGCACACCACAGGAGACAAGGACCTTCACAACCATCAACCATACAGCTCTTAAAGACAAACCACATACACAGCAGCTCCAACAATGTCAGCGCCATCTAAGCGCATTGAAAAAAGATTTGTGTCATAAGGATTGGCCATAGCTCTTCTTGAATTAGGCCAGCTGTGGCATCAAGACCCCATTGTGTACCTATCCCACTCCAACCACTATTTTGTCAACTGAGCAAAACTGGTGAAGAGTTACAACATTTTTTGCACAACTTCGCATTTCATCAAGATTTTAAGACTTTTCAAAGTAATTTACACTGGCGTATTCACTTTGATGAATTGGGGCCATAAAGTTCCCAATCAGATAGAGTGGTCCACTGCTGACACCTTTCAGACCATTATGGAGCTGTCCTCAGGGCCTCACCATCCATTGGACATGTTGAGCATTATGCTCAGGCGGCAAGGAGGTAGGGGACCGGCAGTGCTGCAGGGGAGCGGAGCTCTGCACACAGCGTCCTCCTGTCTGCTCTGTCTCCTGACTGCAAGGTAACATCGCCATCCAACCCCCCCCCCTGCTCCTCACTCCCCTGCCAGCGCTAGCCCCCTACCTCACCCCGCTCTTTGGCTCAGGTGTCGGGGAGGCTTAGTGCACCCCTGGCTGTCCCTTGTTATTTCTGCATGTTTATGTCACTTCCGGGAGGCTGGTCATCAAGCAGGTGATCTCACCCACCTCTTCATAGTGGTCCCTTAAGTTACAATATTGAATGAGTTTTTTGAGTAAAAAAAATTTTTTTTTAAAAGGCCCAGCTTCAAATAAAATATAATAGGTAATTATTGGCCTGACCGATTACACACAGCTCGGTTCCTGCGCTTACCTATTCCTGTCTCATTTCTTCTTACTGATCCAGCAAAACTGGCAGGAAATGCCGCTCCTCCGGGTCTGTTGTCCACAGCACTGCAGCCAATCAGTGAGCTTAATGGCTCAGCCAATGTAGACGGTCAGCGGTCCTGGGGGGTGAGTACAGAAGGGGTTGAGTTTTTAAGAAAACATTTCCTGAACAGGGACTAGGCCCTTTACAGGCACTTAGAGGGGTTCTGTATATTAGCCAATAAACAGGGGCGTAACTACAATAAGTGCAGGGGTTACAATCGCACACGAGCCCTGAAGCCTAGGGGGCCCCAAAAGTCCCTTTGGCCTATAGAAAAAGACTAATGCTATTAAAGACACGGGGGCCCTGTTGGAGCTTTCGCATCGGGGCCCTTGAGTTTCAAGTAACAGCCCTGGCAATAAGGTTATGTCCACTCATGATTTTGCAATGAAAATCAACATTAGGCTGCTTTCACATCAGCGTTTTACGCTGATTGCGGCAGTTGCGGTGAAAAAAACGCAACTGCCGCGATTACCGCATAACGGCCGCCCTATGGGGCTTGCGGTAAGTGTGCGGCAGGTGCTGGCGCGAAAAAAACGCGGTATGCCGCGCTTTTTTCGCGGCCGCACCTGCCGAAACCGCACTTGCCGCAAGCCCCATAGATATTGTATGGTGCTTGCAGCAAGTGCGGCCGTTATGTGGTAATCGCAGCAGTTGCGGTTTTTTCACCGCAACTGCCGCAATCAGCGCAAAAGGTGATGTGAAAGGGGCCTTAGGGTGCGTGCACACAATCAGTGTACGCAGCGTTTTGCTGCTGCATCCAAAACGCTGCATAGTACAGTAATAGCATAGTGGATGGGGTTTCAAGAAATCCCATCCTCACTATGCATAACCCGCCCGCAGCGTGATTGGAGCTGCGGTGCGGGTTGCCGGGAGTCCGCTCCTCCGCAGCATGTTCATTTCATGCTGCGGAGGCAAAAGCGGCTCCCATCGGGTGACTGCAGGGAGAAGCCGTCCTGCACCCGCCGCACACGGTGAGTACAGGGCGGCTGCGGTCTCCCTGCGGCTTCACACAGGTCCGGAGGAGCTGCGTCCAACACGCAGCTCCTCCGGACCGTGAGCACGCACCCTTAGGCCGCGTGCACACGGTCCAGAGGAGCTGCGTTTTGGATGCAGCTCCTCCGGACCTGAGGGAAGCCGCGGGTGGCCGCAGCCACCCCATACTCACCATGTGAAATGAACATGCTGCGGAGGAGCGGATTGCCGGCAACCCGCACCACAGCTCCAAAGACTCTGCAGGCGGGTTACGCATAGTAAGGATGGGATTTCTTGAAATCCCATCCACTATGCTAGTACTGTAGTATGCAGCGTTTTGGACGCAGCGCAAAGACGCTGCGTCCAAACGCTGCGTCTTGGATCGAGGATGCACCCTTTAAGGCCATGTGCACACATTCAGTATTTGATGAGTTTTTTACCTCAGGATTTGTAGACAAAACCAGAAGTGGAGCAATAGAGGAAAAGTCTAATAGAAACACCTGCACCACTTCTGTATTTAATTATCCACTCCTGGTTTTGGCTACAAATCCTGAGGTAAAAAAATCATCAAATATTCAGCGTGTGAATGTGGCCTAAGAAGTGAAGTAAACTTTAAATGAGTGTGATTTATCATTACCTCTCACACGCAGGTAAAGATATGGGGACATACTAAAAAGAAGAAAGAAAAGAGAATAAATAAAAAGAATGAAGATAATAATTATTACCAAAAGATTATGTAGATGTAAAAAAGGTTTCTTGGGTATCTTAGATATGGAATGAACACATAACCATATAACCAGGTGTATATTATGTTACCTGAGCATTATAGGTGTGGAATGAACATGGAATATCTGTAGATAATAGGAGAATGAACACATATCCCATATAACAGGTGTATATTATGTTACCTGAGCTTTATAGGTGGGGAATGAAGATGGAATATCTATAGATAATAGGAGAATGAACACATATCCCATATAACCAGGTGTATATTATGTTACCTGAGCATTATAGGTGTGGAATGAAGATGGAATATCAGTAGATAATAGGAAAATGAACACATATCCCATATAACCAGGTGTACATTATGTTACCTGAGCTTTATAGGTGTGGAATGAAGATGGAATATCAGTAGATAATAGGATAATGAACACATATCCCATATAACCAGCTGTATATTATGTTACCTGAGCATTTTAGGTGTGGAATGAAGATGGAATATATGTAGATAATAGAAGAATGAACACATATCCCATATATACCAGGGGTATATTATGTTACCTGAGCATTTTAGGTGTGGAATGAAGATGGAATATATGTAGATAATAGGAAAATGAACACATAACCCATATAACCAGGTGTATATTATGTTACCTGAGCATTTTAGGTGTGGAATGAAGATGAAATATCTGTAGATAATAGGAGAATGAACACATATCCCATATAACCAGGTGTATATTATGTTACCTGAGCTTTATAGGTGGGGAATGAAGATGGAATATCTATAGATAATAGGAGAATGAACACATATCCCATATAACCAGGTGTATATTATGTTACCTGAGCATTATAGGTGTGGAATGAAGATGGAATATCAGTAGATAATAGGAAAATGAACACATATCCCATATAACCAGGTGTACATTATGTTACCTGAGCTTTATAGGTGTGGAATGAAGATGGAATATCAGTAGATAATAGGATAATGAACACATATCCCATATAACCAGCTGTATATTATGTTACCTGAGCATTTTAGGTGTGGAATGAAGATGGAATATATGTAGATAATAGAAGAATGAACACATATCCCATATATCCAGGGGTATATTATGTTACCTGAGCATTTTAGGTGTGGAATGAAGATGGAATATATGTAGATAATAGGAAAATGAACACATAACCCATATAACCAGGTGTATATTATGTTACCTGAGCATTTTAGGTGTGGAATGAAGATGAAATATCTAATATATAAAACCACAAGCGATTTGTGATGTCAGTTCCGTCACTTTGCACACACTTCCATAACTTTGTCCCAAGGTACACCCGCTCAGGGTGGACCAAGATGGCCGCCCTAAGCGGGACGACCGTGGCGAGCCAGCCGGGAGACGACCGCCGTTAGCTGGTCGTCTCCCGGCTGCGACCCCCTGCCCGGAGCTCAGCTGCGGTGCTCCCCGGTGCTCGCCGGAGCTCCGCCACCGTAGGGTCCCATTCACTTTCAAATCTGCAGCTGTGCGCGAGCCGCCCCTCAGATTGGTTGGCGCCAGCGGCGAGCAACCAATCAGAAGGGCGCCGCGAGACACGCACCCATAATTCCAACATGAAGCCTACCCGCTGGATTTCAAATATGGCACCATGTTTCGCGGCGCGATTCTGATTGGTCGGCGCCAGGCGCGAGCGACCAATCAGAATAGCGGGGCGGGGCACGGCGCCATGTTTAAAATCCAAATTTCCCGCTGGATTTCTTATATGCCGCCGTGTTTTGCGGCGGCTTTCTGATTGGTCGGCGCTCGCTCGCGGTGACCAATCACAAGATCGCCGCAAAACACGGCGCCATATTTTAAATCCAGCGAGAAATTTTGATTTTTTTTTGAACCATCATTTTTATTGTTTAATAGATATATGTGTACAATAACATACATTGTATGAAGGAGGTATTAAAGGTCAGAAATTTACATTAATGTATCATAACACATTTTATCATATTCGTGTATAGTCAACATAATAACCAAAATTTAGAAACAAATAGCATCCCTTATACCCACCCTCCTCCCTTCCTAGAGAACATCACAGCAGCCTTTGTAGTTGTTCACTCTAACTGTAGATGCCTAGTTTGGGTGTCTTTTTCTAAATTATGCATTTAAGTCTGCCCAGTGTATCACCTAGGTCTTCCATGGCGTACCAAGCTGAAGATCTATGAGGCATCATAAGATTCTTAACTTCAGCATCCGAAAATTCTTGTTCAATGAACCATCTCCATTTATAGAAGAATTTTTGTGTTAATTTGCTGGGATTACGTATTGCATCTAAGGATTCAATTGCGAGAACACTACGTAGTGAAGACTTGACCTGCGACAAGTCAGGGGGTTTATCATTAAGCCAAAACTGTAGCAGGAGTCTCTTTGCAGTAATAGCAATATAGTGAAACAATATGTGTGGTTGTTCCCTCCCCATCAAATCTCCCTGTAGTGGAAAAGCCACATCATCGGATTCAATCTGTTTAGTCCCTTGCAGATTCCTCTTGCCCATTTTTCAACACCATTCCAAAATAGTCGAGAAGCAGAACAAGACCAAAGACCATGTTCCAGATCCGTCATGTGAGACTTACATTTAGGGCAGTCTACCCATCGTTCCTGAATGCCTGGAGTCGAGGGTATATTGAATGCCTGTATGGTCCCATGCATAATCCGAAATTGGAAGTCTCTCCATCTTTCATTGTGTATATAGCGCCTGAAGGTCCCCCATCCCTCTAGAATTATCTGTACGAGGTCAGGGTCCTCTATATGTTTTTTCCATTTTGTGAAGAGAGTAGCCCTCTTCGCCGGCCTCAGAGCTGTTTGCAGTTTAGCGTAAAGAGAGGTAATGGATACATCTCCCTCGTTCAACGACATCAGATTGGACCATATGTTGTCATCTATCTCTCCGGTGATATCTCTCAATCGAGAGAGGAGATAATGGTGTATCTGGCGGTATTGCATGGCTTGAGATCGAGGGAGGCTATAAGTATGTAGGACCTCACTTTCAGTCATCCATCATCTCTCTCTTGTGTCCATAAGGTCACCCATAATTCTAATGCCTCTCTCTCTCCAAGCCACAAAGAGTTGGTTTTCACGACCCAACTGGAAGGCCGGACACTTCCAAGGGTTGAGTAACTTGGAAATTTTCCAAGATAAATTTAATTTCTTCCTCACCCCCTTCCAGGTTACTATTGTGTCCCTATATATAACCGTGCTCTTAAGAGTCTTAGGTAGATGAGGCATTGGTGAGTGCAGCAGAGCTGACAGATCCCAGGGTCTAGCAAATTCTCCCTCCAATACTACATCTGAATACCTGTTGGTGCCCCTAATCCAGTCAAGCACATTACGTAGGATACACACCAAATTGTATCCCCGGACATCTGGGAGCTGTAGGCCTCCCTCTTGCCTTGACTGCATCAAAACACCAAGAGCCAGTCTAGGTTTTTTTCCCCTCCATAGGAATTTTGAGAAGGCTTTACTAAGTTTGGTTAAATCTGTATGTTTTAGCAGCATGGGGATAGTTTGAAGTAGATATAATAGCCTGGCGAAACTAATCATCTTAAGTAGATGGCAACTTCCCGTCAAAGATAGTGGCAGCTTAGCCCAACCCGTCAACTCCTTTTCAATTTTTAAGAGAATTGGGACAAAATTAAGTTTGTACGTCAGGTTAGGGCATCTAGCCAATTGGATGCCTAAGTATTTAATACTTTCTTAATCAGTTTATTTTTATAAAAGTATTTAATACTTTCTTTAGCTACTGGGAGGTCGCAAAATTGTGATTTTTGCAAGTGTCTGCTTTTAGGGTTAATGAACAAGATCTCGCATTTTTCTTTGTTTAGGGAAAAGCCCGATTGTTTGCCCAGAGTTTCAATGCTTGTCAGTATGTGGGTTAAGTCTCTCTCAGGATTTTGAACATAGAGAACAATATCAACTGCAAAAAGTGATAATTTAACTTCCCTGGTTCCCACTATAAAACCCTCATACGTGGTGCTTTTTTCCAAATATAGCGCCAAGGGCTCTATGGCCAAATTGAAAAGTAGAGGGGACAACGGGCAACCCTGTCTCGTCCCCTTTTGCAGGAAAAAGGAATCTGACA
Source organism: Allobates femoralis (assembly GCA_033576535.1). NCBI lineage: Eukaryota > Metazoa > Chordata > Amphibia > Anura > Aromobatidae > Allobates > Allobates femoralis. Next base: position 51,358,895 of record JARQOC010000007.1, on the reverse strand, counting down.
GGTAGCCGGGGGTACTAATACATGCCTTTGGGTTGTTGTATAAAGATTGAAGGTATTGCCTGAAAGGCCCCACCATCCCTATGGAATCCAAAACTTTACCCAGCCATGACCACCTTACATTATCGAATGCTTTTTCCGCATCTAGTGTGATCACGGCTGGGTCCCTTTCTCCGTTCCCACCTTCTTTCCCATGACATCAATCAGAAGCATCGTTCTTCTGATATTGGTAGTAGTTGATCTACCTTTAATAAATCCCGCCTGATGGGGAGGTATTAATCTAGGCATAATTGTCGCTAGTCTGTCCGCCATTATTTTGGAAAGAAGTTTTAGATCCTGATTTATCAGGGAGATCGGTCTAAAGCTTGCCGGGTCTGTTGGTATCTTTCCTGGTTTGGGGATGAGTTTTATATGGGCCAAGTTCATTCTGTCCGGGATGGGAGTTCCTTGAAGTATAGTATTAAATAGGTCTCGCAAAACAGGGGAGACCTGTTCTCTGAGTGTTTTAAAGAAAGCCCCATTGTACCCATCAGGGCCAGGTGCTTTGCCGGGATTTATATTTCTGATAGCTTCCTCTATTTCTTCCACCGTGACAGGGTTGTTCAAGAATTGTTTATCCTCTTCTGTTAGCTCAGGCAGACGAAACAAGTGCAGCAAATCAGTCTGTACGGGTATGCCAGAGTCCCTATCTGAGTATAGAGATGCATAGAATTTTCCTAATACCTGATTGATATCTTTAGGATTGGTCCAGGTGTTACCCGGCTATCGACTATAGTTTGGATGGGAGGTGAGATTTGTTTACCACTTGATAGTCGTGCCAACAATCGTCCGGCTTTATCACCGAATTTGTGTAGACTAAGTTCTAATCTACTTTTATATATGTCTTCCCTATGCCTTGCCCACATATCAAATTTTTCTTTAGCCTGTTGCCAGGTTTCTCTATCAGGGTCAGCCATCGTACCTTTATATCTAGAATAAGCGTTCCTCACCTCCAAGCTGGCCGCTACAAATTGTTCTTTTATTTTTTTCTTTATCCCCATGCTGTAAGCCATTACATGACCCCTCATCACTGATTTCGCTGCTTCCCAAAACAAGCCCGGATCGGAGCGATGGGTTTCATTGTCTCTTGAGTATGTTGACCACCATTCTCTAAGGAGGGAAACAAAATTTTCATCTTTGATAAATGTGTCTGGAAATCTCCACAAATAATCCGTACCATTCTCATAAGTGTCCTTGGATTCCAACAGCAATGGGCTATGGTCAGATATCACCATGTCCTCAATTTTGATTTCAGTTAGCCTTTGTAGTACGTTAGGAGAGGTAAAGAACATGTCTATTCTGGACCAAGACCCATGGGGGTGGGAAAAGTGGGTGAAATCTCTATCAAGAGGATGTAACGTTCTCCATGCATCAGTCATAGTCACAGCTGTAAAAAGAGATTCAAGGAAGCTTTCTGTGCGCAGTCCTATTGGTGTCTGACCTCTCCCTCCCAAAGGTGATGATTGTCTCCTATCTTCTTCTGCGTATAGTACCATGTTGAAATCACCTCCTACTATCCTGTTGTGCCCCTCATCAGTTAGGAGTCTAGCTTGCAATCCCTGGAAGAAAACTTTCTGGTTTGTGTTTGGCGCATAGATATTGTATACAGAAAAGACGTCTTTCTGGATCTGGATGGACATTTGGATTATCCTTCCCCGTCATCTACTTGTGTGGACAAGACTTTGTGCGGTAAAGATCTATGAATCAAGATTAAAACTCCCGCTTTCTTCTCCACCGCTCCAGATCCATAAACCTCTCCCACCAACAATTTCTTTAGTCGAAAAAAATCCTCAGATGTCAAGTGGGTCTCCTGGAGCAAGGCAATATCCGTGCGGAGTCTTTTAAGATGGCGTAAGATCATCATGCGCTTCGCCGGGGAGCGCATACCCTTTACGTTCCAGGAGACCCACCTAACCATCAGAACCACCACTAATCGATATCTCTGATAAGTAATGTTCTATAAGCCATATGTGTTTCTCTCTCCGTGTCCCCAGCCAAATAAAGGTGGTTGACTCCCAAATAGAATGCTGATAATTTTTTATACTGCTAATAATGTCTCCAGGTACCCTCCCTTTCCCCAATGTCTCCCACATGAAATTGAGCTCTCTTCTTCTCCTTTTCTGACCTAGAGTTGACTTCTCTTCTTCCCTCCAATACAGCCCATATGCAAACATCCTATCCCGCCACAGCAACCAGCTGGTTATTAATAATATATTCACATTTTAGTATGTGTCCTTATCTTTCCCTGTTTTTTCGGTCTCCACTAACACCACTATCTTATCTCAGGTTTTAATCGGCTTTACACAACCATATTTAACATCGTAACAACAACAACTTTGGGTGAGTTACCTTTGAGGTAAGGCTGACGCTTATAAACAATAAGGGCCTAATGTTTTTATATGCAAGAGTATTACCGGGCTTTTAGCCGAAAACTTATATTTTCTCTTTCGTCTATAGAAGCCTCATTAACTAATTCTCCCCCTCCCCCCAACATCATTTGTCTAGAAACAATAAGAGTCCATAAAGTTCATCACAGAGGATGTCTTGTACAAACTTGAGGGCTGAACCGTAATCGAATTTATGGCTACCTCGAGTCTTCTTCCCGCAGTAGAAACAGAGGTCCTGTAGAAAGAGAGAGAGGAAGAAAGAAAAAAAAAAAAAAAAAGAAAAAAAAAAAGGGGGGGGGGGTGGGGGGGGGGAAGGAAAGGATTGGGAATGTTGGGGGAGATAGGGGTAGTGCTGAGGATCATTGGATCACAAGGGCTCCGGGAGCAGCGCAGTGTTGAGAAGTGGGACGGTGTCATCTCAAGGCTGCATAGTTTGGTCAACTGGTGATAAAACATCCTCCTTTTCACATCGTTAGGTAAATATCAAACACGACCAAGCAGACAAGCATTCTCTAGGTGTTACTTCTTCTTTTGCTAGCGAGTTCCTGTCTGACGTTGTTGCTTGGGAGTCCCACTTCAGGATGATGAACCCTCGTTCGTGGCATCAGAGCGTAGCCTGTATGATCTCACCGAGTCCCGATCTTCCTCAGACTCTATATCTGGTACCGATGGCGCTGGTATTTTAGCTGTGGCTACATTTGGGGGTGTCATAGCTCTCGGTGAACGAGTGTTCTCTAATATCGCCGTCATTGCTTCCCCTGGGTCCGTGAAAGCCATTGGTGCACCTTCTCTAGATTTGAATCTCCGGGTAGCAGGGAAAGTCAGCTGGAATCGCACATTCCTTTTGTACAGTATGGAACACGCCTCACTAAAGGCTCTTCTACGGCGGGAGGACTTCTATTGAGTAGTCCGCAAAAACCAAAACCTTATGGCCATTTAGTGTCAGAGGGAGTCTCCTTGCCTTGTAAGCTCTGAGGATCTCTTCTTTATCTCTGTGGTTCAGAAATTTAGCAATGGCGTGTCTCGGTTTGTTATTAGTATTCCCCGGGAGAGATGGGTTCCTTGAGACGCCCGTTGAAGTGATCATGTTCTCTTTAGGTGGCCCAATTCTGTGGGTACGCTCCGTTTTACATCTGTGCAGTAGGCCCAGGGCTTTGGGAAGATCTACTTCAAAGATTCCTTCAAGCTGACCCACTGGAACAGATTCTGGGAGACCCACTATCTTAAGATTGCTCCGCCTTGTCCTATTCTCAATATCTTCCAGTTTTGAAAAGGCGTAGTCAGATCGTTTTTGTAGAGCCACCACCTGGTCTTCAAGTTCTAGTATTCTATCTTCAGCAGAACCCATTCTGGTTTCTGTCTCTTTAATTCTCTGATCATGATCTCCCACTGTTGTTTTAAGCTCCCTGGTCGTGGCTGCGACCATATCAGCCACAGCTGCTTTAAATTCCTCAGCCATGTGAATGGCCAGCTCTTTGGCCAATGCCTTTGTAATCTATGAGCTGCTGTTTCTGCCATCCACCTGTTGCTTGTGAATTCTGTGCTTCTCCCCTCAGCACTGCCTCAGGCTGTTCATGTGTTCTGTCTCCCTGTGGTCCCGACTGGCGTTCTCCCTCCTGGCCCATGCTGCCCGTCTGGGTCCTGCTAGTTGATCCTCCTGGCTGCCCCTCGCTGGTGACCATCATCTCCCCAGCCGTGGGCCCCATCAAGGCATCCTCTCCCCGCTCGGGGCTATTTTCCCGCTCTCCCCTCCCGCCCGCATCGCGGGCACCATTAGCTGCGGCCTCGTGCTGAGGGAGAGACCGGCCACTCTCTGCCCTCCTTGTGACATACCGATCCATCATGATGGTGGCGGTCGGGTGCCCCGCGGCTTCAGTCACTTGCCTGTGTGCGGATTAGTGCTGGGAGCTCAAAGGGAGGCTGGATGTGGCTGGATTGCTGCGGCGGGACTCGGAGCCTCGCTAGATGCGGCTGGTCATGTCGGCGCCGGAACCGGAAGTCCGGAAATTTGGATTTTAAACATGGCACCGTGCCCCGTCCCGCTATTCTGATTGGTCGCTCGCGCCTGGCGCCGACCAATCAGAATCGCGCCGCGAAACATGGTGCCATATTTGAAATCCGGCGGGAAGGTTTCATGTTGGAATTATGGGTGCGTGTCTCGTGGCGCTCCTCTGATTGGTCGGCGCCAGCAGCGAGCAGCCAATCAGAGGGGCGCTCGCGCACGGCTGCAAATTTGAAAGTGAATGGGCCCCTACAGTGGCGGAGCTCCAGCTGGCGACCCGCTGCCCGGAGCTCAGCTGCGGCGCTCCTCGGCACCCTACTCTCGCCCCCCTTTTTACAAGTCCTGCCGCTCACCGCCCACAGCCGGTCACTTTCCTCCTCCATCCGGGAGCCGGCCCTGCCCACACTCCGGTCCGGTGTGCGGCCTCCGGCATCGCCGCTCACCCCACACAGAACGGTCAGTGGCCTCTGTGCCCTCCAGCCTCCCCTGGCCTCTGTGCCCTCCAGCCTCCCCTGGCCTCTGTGCCCTCCAGCCTCCCCTGGCCTCTGTGCCCTCCAGCCTCCCCTGGCCTCTGTGCCCTCCAGCCTCCCCTGACCTCCGTGCCCTCCAGCCTCCCCTGGCCTCTGTGCCCTCCAGTCTCCCCTGGCCTCCGTGCCCTCCAGCCTCCCCTGGCCTCTGTGCCCTCCAGCCTCCCCTGGCCTCCGTGCCCTCCAGCCTCCCCTGGCCTCTGTGCCCTCCAGCCTCCCCTGGCCTCCGTGCCCTCCAGCCTCCCCTGGCCTCTGTGCCCTCCAGCCTCCCTCTCCTAACCCCTCCTCACCTCTCCAGCCTCCACTCTCCTCACCCCTCCATATGCAATGTACAGTATGTGTATATATGTGTGTATGTAATATAATTTGTAAATGATGTGTGTGTATGTATATATATATTTCTACATGTTTAGAGATTTGCATGTGTCTACATATAATGTGTGTGTATCTAATATATTAAAGACCAAGGCACTTCCGATCACTTTGTCCGCACTTCCGTCACTTTGTCCACACACACACACTCCGCTATACTTACCACCGGCCCAGCGTCCGCCACCTGGATCGTCAGTCGACATGTCGCCACCCCCGAACTACTGGATCCAATATAGCGTCCAGGAAGACTCGCCAAACTTCCGGGACGCCATATTGGATACAGTTGTCCGGGGCCGCCGACATACTTTGTCCAAGATGGCGTCCGGGAAGTCTCGGCACACTTCCCAGACGCCATATTGGATCCAGTCGTCTGGGGGCGGCGGCATGTCGACTCAGGATCCAGGCGGCGGGGAAGATGCAGGGCCGGTGGTAAGTATACCGGAGTGAATGTGTGTATGTGTGTGCTGACTACTCTGCCCAAGCCGCTGTGCTGACCACTCTGCCCACGCCGCTGCGCTGACCACTCTGCCCACGCCGCTGCGCTGACCACACTGCTCACGCCGCTGCGCTGACCACGCTGCCCACGCCGCTGCGCTGACCACTCTGCCCACGCCGCTGCGCTGACCACTCTGCCCACACCGCTGCGCTGACCACTCTGCCCACTCCGCTGCGCTGACCACTCTGCCCACGCCTCTGCGCTGACCACTCTGCCCACGTGGCTGCGCTGACCACTCTGCCCACGTGGCTGCGCTGACCACTCTGCCCACGCCGCTGCGCTGCCCACGCCGCTGCGCTGCCCACGCTGTCCACGCCGCTGCGCTGACCACTCTGCCCACGCGGCTGCGCTGACCACTCTGCCCACGGCGCTGCGCTGACCACTCTGCCCACGGCACTGCGCTGACCACTCTGCCCACGGCGCTGCGCTGACCACTCTGCCCACGCGACTGCGCTGACCACTCTGCCCACGCGGCTGCGCTGACCACTCTGCCCACGCGGCTGCGCTGACCACTCTGCCCACGCGGCTGCGCTGACCACTCTGCCCACGCGGCTGCGCTGACCACTCTGCCCACGCCGCTGCGCTGACCACTCTGCCCATGCCGCTGCGCTGACCACGCCGCTGCGCTGACCACTCTGCCCACGCCGCTGCGCTGACCACTCTGCCCACGGCGCTGCGCTGACCACTCTGCCCACGCGGCTGCGCTGACCACTCTGCCCACGCGGCTGCGCTGACCACTCTGCCCACGCGGCTGCGCTGACCACTCTGCCCACGCCGCTGCGCTGACCACTCTGCCCACACCGCTGCGCTGACCACTCTGCCCACGCCTCTGCGCTGACCACTCTGCCCACGTGGCTGCGCTAACCACTCTGCCCACGTGACTGTGCTGACCACTCTGCCCACGCGGGCTGCGCTGACCACTCTGCCCACGCGGCTGCGCTGACCACTCTGCCCACGCCGCTGCGCTGACCACTCTGCCCACGCCGCTGCGCTGACCACGCCGCTGCGCTGACCACTCTGCCCACGCCGCTGTGCTGACCACTCTGCCCACGCCGCTGCGCTGACCACTCTGCCCACGCCGCTGCGCTGACCACTCTGCCCATGGCGCTGCGCTGACCACTCTCACCGCACTCACTGCTAACCACTTAGCCACCGCACTCACTGCTAACCACTGAGCCACCGCACTCACTGCTAACCACTGAGCCACCGCACTCACTACTAACCACTGAGCCACCGCACTTACTGCTAACCACTGAGCCACCGCACTCACTGCTAACCACTGAGCCACTGCACTCACTGCTAACCACTGAGCCACCGCACTCACTGCTAACCACTGAGCCACCGTGCAGTGCTAACCACTGAGCCACCGTGCAGTGCTAAGCACTGAGCCACCGTGCAGTGCTAAGCACTGAGCCACCGTGTACTGCTAACCACTGAGCCACAGCACTGTACTAACCACTGAGCCACCGCGCAGTGCTAACCACTAAGCCACCGCGCAGTGCTAACCACTCAGCAACCGTATACTCTGCTACCCACTGAACCACCTGTATAGACACAATTCATTTCACCGCACTCCCCTAACTATTACTAAATAAACTATATATGGATTCTAGACTACCCGATTCTTTAGAATCGGGCCGCCATCTAGTCTACATATATTCCATCTTCATTCCACACCTAAAATGCTCAGGTAACATAATATACACCTGGTTATATGGGATATGTGTTTCATTTTCCTATTATCTACAGATATTTCACGTTCATTCCACACATATAATGCTCAGGTAACATAATATACACCTGTTATATGGGATATGTGTCCATTCTTCTATTATCTACTGATATTTCATCTTCATTCCACACCTAAAATGCTCAGGTAACATAATATACACCTGGTTATATGGGATATGTGTCCATGCTTCTATTATCTAAATATATTCCATCTTCATTCCACACCTAAAATGCTCAGGTAACATAATATACACCTGGTTATATGGGATATGTGTTCATTCTTCTATTATCTACTGATATTTCATCTTCATTCCACACCTATAATGCTCAGGTAACATAATATACACCTGGTTATATGGGATATGTGTCCATGCGTCTATTATCTAAATATATTCCATCTTCATTCCACACCTAAAATGCTCAGGTAACATAATATACACCTGGTTATATGGGATATGTGTTCATTCCTCTATTATCTACTGATATTTCATCTTCATTCCACACCTATAATGCTCAGGTAACATAATATACACCTGGTTATATGGGATATGTGTTCATTCTTCTATTATCTACTGATATTTCATCTTCATTCCACACATATAATGCTCAGGTAACATAATATACACCTGGTTATATGGAATATGTGTTCATTCCTCTATTATCTACAGATATTTCATGTTCATTCCACACCTAAAATGCTCAGGTAACATAATATACACCTGGTTATTTGGGATATGTGTTCATTTTCCTATTATCTACAGATATTCATTCATGTTCATTCCACACCTATAATGCTCAGGTAACATAATATACACCTGGTTATATGGGATATGTGTTCATTCTTCTATTATCTATAGATATTTCATCTTTATTCCACACCTATAATGCTCAGGTAACATAATATACACCTGGTTATAAGGGATATGTGTTCATTCTTCTATTATCTACAGATATTTCATCTTCATTCCACACCTATAATGCTCAGGTAACATAATATACACCTGGTTATATGGGACATGTGTTCATTCTTCTATTATCTACAGATATGTCATGTTCATTCCACACCTATAATGCTCAGGTAACATAATATACACCTGATTATATGGGATATGTGTTCATTCTTCTATTATCTACTGATATTTCATCTTCATTCCGCACATATAATGCTCAGGTAACATAATATACACCTGGTTATATGGAATATGTGTTCATTCCTCTATTATCTACAGATATTTCATGTTCATTCCACACCTAAAATGCTCAGGTAACATAATATACACCTGGTTATTTGGGATATGTGTTCATTTTCCTATTATCTACAGATATTTCATGTTCATTCCACACCTATAATGCTCAGGTAACATAATATACACCTGGTTATATGGGATATGTGTTCATTCTTCTATTATCTATAGATATTTCATCTTCATTCCACACCTATAATGCTCAGGTAACATAATATACACCTGGTTATAAGGGATATGTGTTCATTCTTCTATTATCTACAGATATTTCATCTTCATTCCACACCTATAATGCTCAGGTAACATAATATACACCTGGTTATATGGGACATGTGTTCATTCTTCTATTATCTACAGATATGTCATGTTCATTCCACACCTATAATGCTCAGGTAACATAATATACACCTGGTTATATGGGATATGTGTTCATTCTTCTATTATCTAACTGATATTTCATCTTCATTCCACACCTATAATGCTCAGGTAACATAATATACACCTGGTTATATGGGATATGTGTCCATGCTTCTATTATCTAAATATATTCCATCTTCATTCCACACCTAAAATGCTCAGGTAACATAATATACACCTGGTTATATGGGATATGTGTTCATTCTCTATTATCTACTGATATTTCATCTTCATTCCACACCTATAATGCTCAGGTAACATAATATACACCTGGTTATATGGAATATGTGTTCATTCTTCTATTATCTACTGATATTTCATCTTCATTCCACACATATAATGCTCAGGTAACATAATATACACCTGGTTATTATGGGAATATGTGTTCATTCCTCTATTATCTACAGATATTTCATGTTCATTCCACACCTAAAATGCTCAGGTAACATAATATACACCTGGTTATTTGGGATATGTGTTCATTTTCCTATTATCTACAGATATTTCATGTTCATTCCACACCTATAATGCTCAGGTAACATAATATACACCTGGTTATAATGGGATATGTGTTCATTCTTCTATTATCTATAGATATTTCATCTTCATTCCACACCTATAATGCTCAGGTAACATAATATACACCTGGTTATAAGGGATATGTGTTCATTCTTCTATTATCTACAGATATTTCATCTTCATTCCACACCTATAATGCTCAGGTAACATAATATACACCTGGTTATATGGGACATGTGTTCATTCTTCTATTATCTACAGATATTTCATCTTCATTCCACACCTATAATGCTCAGGTAACATAATATAACACCTGGTTATATAGGATATGTGTTCATTCTTCTATTATCTACAGATATTGTCATTTCATTCCACACCTATAATGCTCAGGTAACATAATATACACCTGGTTATATGGGACATGTGTTCATTCTTCTATTATCTACAGATATTCATGTTCATTCCACACCTATAATGCTCAGGTAACATAATATACACCTGGATATATGGGATATGTGTTCATTCTTCTATTATCTACAGATATTTCATCTTCATTCCACACCTATAATGCTCAGGTAACATAATATACACCTGGTTATATGGGATATGTGTTCATTCTCCTATTATCTACAGATATTTCATCTTCATTCCACACCTATAATGCTCAGGTAACATAATATACACCTGGTTATAAGGGATATGTGTTCATTCTTCTATTATCTACAGATATTCATTTCATTCCACACCTATAATGCTCAGGTAACATAATATACACCTGGTTATAAGGGATATGTGTTCATTCTTCTATTATCTACAGATATTTCATCTTCATTCCACACCTATAATGCTCAGGTAACATAATATACACCTGGTTATATGGGACATGTGTTCATTCTTCTATTATCTACAGATATGTCAGTTCATTCCACACCTATAATGCTCAGGTAACATAATATACACCTGGTTATATGGGATATGTGTTCATTCTTCTATTATCTACAGATATTTCATCTTCATTCCACACCTATAATGCTCAGGTAACATAATATACACCTGGTTATATGGGACATGTGTTCATTCTTCTATTATCTACAGATATGTCATTTCATTCCACACCTATAATGCTCAGGTAACATAATATACACCTGGATATATGGGATATGTGTTCATTCTTCTATTATCTACAGATATTTCATCTTCATTCCACACCTATAAAGCTCAGGTAACATAATGTACACCTGGTTATATGGGATATGTGTTCATTCTTCCTATTATCTACAGATATTTCATTTCATTCCACACCTATAATGCTCAGGTAACATAATATACACCTGGTTATATGGGATATGTGTTCATTCTTCTATTATCTACAGATATTTCACGTTCATTCCACACCTATAATGCTCAGGTAACATAATATACACCTGGATATATGGGATATGTGTTCATTCCATGTCTAAGATACCCAAAACCTTTTATACATCTACATAATGTTTATGTAATAAGTTATTATCTTTATTCTTTTTATTTATTCCTTTTCTTCATTCTTTTTAGTATGTCCCGTGAAAACGACTTGAGGCCGATTCTGGGACACAGCAGGGGCACAACTCCAATTATTCTCTGCACTCAGGGGGACACGGAGCATCACGGAGGACAATGCGGAACCTCAGATCGGGACAGTCCTGCAGTATCCGGGAGAGTTGTGAGGTGCAGCCCCGGAGCTGGTGAGACAGGTGACAGGTGTGCAGCAGGCAGACAGGTATAATGATAGAATCACAGCGGAGCGCCCTCATCCGGGATATTACAGGCTCATCACACTGCACACACCGCGCCGCTCACACATCCCGGGACGGGACGTCGCTATAGTAACTGGTGAAGCGAGAAGATTGTATCCCTCCGCCGGGATTATTTCACGTTTTGTAGAGGCTGGAGCTCTCACTAAGCACTACATCAGGTTCAGTATTAATCTTATGCAAAAGAAGCATTGGTATAAAGAAAATTGGTATATGACAAGGAAATATGATACAATCGCCCCGGACTATTTTCCTCAGCGGATGAACCTTTTGTTTTCATAAAGCTACTTTGTAAGTTTAGTACACACAGAGTTGAGGCCGATGAGCTGAGGTAAGAGGCTGCGAAACGAGGCTGCGAAAAGAGGCTAAGATAAGGGACTGGAGGTGAGGGTCTGAGGTGAGGTGAGATAAGGCGCTGGAAGTGAGGGTCTGAGGTGAGGTGAGATAAGGGACTGGAGGTGAGGGTATGAGGTGAGGTGAGATAAGGGGCTGGAGGTGAGGGTCTGAGGTGAGGTGAGATAAGGCGCTGGAAGTGAGGGTCTGAGGTGAGGTGAGATAAGGGACTGGAGGTGAGGGTATGAGGTGAGGTGAGATAAGGGCTGGAGGTGAGGTCTGAGGTGAGGTAGGGTCTGAGGTGAGGGAGGTGAGATAAGGGGCTGGAGTTGAGGGTCTGAGGTGAGGTGAGATAAGGGCTGGAGGTGAGGGTATGAGGTGAGGTGAGATAAGGGCTAGGAAGTTGAGGGTCTAGGTGAGGTGAGATAAGGGCTGGAGGTGAGGGTTGAGGTGAGGTGAGATAAGGCTGGACGTGAGGGTCTGAGTGAGGTGAGATAAGGGACTGGATGTGAGGGTATGAGGTGAAGTGAGATAAGGGCTGGAGTGAGGGTCTAGGTGAGGTGAGATAAGGGACTGGAGGTGAGGGTCTAAGGTAGTGAATAAGGGACTGAAGTGAGGGTCTGAGTGAGGTGAATAAGGGACTGGAGGTGAAGGTCTGAGTGAGGGAGATAAGGGCTGGAGGTGAGGTATGAGGTGAGGGTGAGATAAGGGACTGGAGGTGAGGGTATGAGGTGAGGTGAGATAAGGGCTGGAGGTGAGGGTCTGAGGTGAGGGTCTAAGGTGAGGTGAGATAAGGGACTGAAGTGAGGGTCTGAGTGAGTGAGATAAGGGATGGAAGTGAGGGTCTGAGGTGAGTGAATAAGGGACTGGAGGTGAGGCTAAGGTGAGGTGAGATAAGGGACTGGAAGTGAGGGTCTGAGGTGAGGTGAATAAGGGACTGGAGGTGAGGTCTGAGGTGAGGAGATAAGGGCTGAGGTGAGGTAGAGGTGAGGGTGAGATAGGGACTGGAGGTGAGGGTATGAGGTGAGGTGAGATAAGGGCTGGAGGTGAGGTCTGAGGTGAGTGGTCTAAGGGAGTGTGAGATAAGGGACTGGAAGTGAGGTCTGAGGTGAGGTGAGATAAGGGCTGAGTGAGGGTCTGAGGTGAGGTGAGATAAGGGCTGATGTGAGGTAGAGGTGAGGTGAGATAGGGCTGGAGGTGAGGTCTAGGTGAGGTGAGATAAGGGACTGGAGGTGAGGGTCTAAGGTGAGGTGAGATAAGGACTGGAGTGAGGTCGAGGTGAGGTGAGATAAGGGCTGGAGGTGAAGGTCTGAGGTGAGGTGAGATAAGGGCTGGAGTGAGGTATGAGGTGAGTGAGATAAGGGACTGGAGGTGAGGTATGAGGTGAGGTGAGATAAGGGGCTGGAGGGTGAGGGGTCTAAGGTGAGGTGAGATAAGGACGGAAGTGAGGGTCTGAGGTGAGGTGAGATAAGGGACTGGAAGTGAGGTCTGAGGTGAGGTGAGATAAGGACTGGAGGTGAGGGTCTGAGGTGAGGTGAGATAAGGGCTGGAGGTGAGGTCTGAGGTGAGGTGATAAGGGACTGAGGTGAGGGTCTGAGGTGAGAGAGATAAGGACTGGAGGGGAGGGTCTGAGTAGGTGAGATAAGGGACTGGAGTGAGGGTCTGAGGTGAGGTGAGATAAGGGACTGGAGGTGAGGTCTGAGGTGAGGTGAGATAAGGCGTGAAGTGAGGGTCTGAGGTGAGGTGAATAAGGGACTGGAGGTGAGGGTATGAGGTGAGGTGAGATAAGGGCTGGAGGTGAGGGTCGAGTGAGGAGGTGAGGTGAGGTGGATAAGGGGCTGGAGTTGAGGTCTGAGGTGAGGTGAGATAAGGCTGGAGTGAGGTCTGAGGTGAGGTGAGATAAGGGCTGGAAGTGGGGTCTGAGGTGAGGTGAGATAAGGGACTGGAGGTGAGGTATGAGGTGAGGTGAGATAAGGGGCTGGAGTGAGGGTCTGATGAGGTGAGAGGTGATGAGATAAGGGAGGTGAGTAGTGGTGGAGGTGAGTGAGGTTGAGGTGAGATAAGGGAGTGGAGGTGAGAGGTATAAGGTGAGGGTGAGATAAGGGACTGGAGTGAGGGTCTGAGGTGGAGTGAGATAAGGGACTGGAGGTGAGGGTCTGAGGTGAGGTAGATAAGGGCTGGAGGTGAGGTGAGGTGATGGTGAGATAAGGGACTGGAAGGTGAGGTCTGAGGTGAGGTGAGATAAGGGACTGGAGGTGAGGTTGAGAGGTGAGGTGAGAATAAGGGACTGGAGGTGAGGGTCTAGGTGAGGTGAGATAAGGGACTGGAGTGAGGGTCTGAGGTGAGGTGAGATAAGGGGACTGGAGGTGAGGTCTGAGGTAGAGGTGAGATAAGGGCTGGAGTGAGGGTCTGAGGTGAGTGATAAGGTGAGGTGAGGGTCTGAGGTGAGGTGAGATAAGGGACTGGAGTGAGGGTGAGGTGAGGTGAGATAAGGGTGGAAGTGAGGGTTGAGGTGAGGTGGTCGAGGTGAGGGTCTAAGGTGAGGTGAGATAAGGGACTGGAGGTGAGGGTCTGAGGTGAGGTGAGATAAGGGCTGGAAGTGAGGGTCTGAGGTGAGGTGAGATAAGGGATGGATGTGAGGGTATGAGGTGAGGTGAGATAAGGGCTGGAGGTGAGGGTCTGAGGTGAGGTGAGATAAGGGACTGGAGGTGAGGGTCTAGGTGAGGTTGATGATAAGGGACTGGAAGTGTGAGGTTGAGGTGAGGTGAGATAAGGGACTGGAGGTGAGGTCTGAGGTGAGGTGAGATAAGGGGCTGGAGGTGAGGGTAATGAGGTGAGGGTGAGATAAGGGACTGGAGGTGAGGGTTGAGGTGAGGTGAGATAAGGGGCTGGAGGGTGAGGTGAGGTGAGTAGGGCTGAAGTGTGAGGTGAGATAAGGGACTGGAAGTGAGGTCTGAGGTGAGGTGAGATAAGGGACTATGGAAGTGAGGGTCTGGGTGGAGATAGGGCTGGAGGTGAGGTCTGAGGTGAGGTGAGATAAGGGCTGGAGTGAGGGTTGAGGTGAGGTGAGATAAGGACTGGAGGTGAGGGTCTGAGGTGAGAGTGAGATAAGGGACTGGAGTGGAGGGTCTGAGGTGAGGTGAGATAAGGGACTGGAGGTGAGGGTCTGAGGTGAGGTGAGATAAGGGGCTGGAGGTGAGGGTCTGAGGTGAGGTGAGATAAGGGACTGGAGGAGAGGGTCTGAGGTGAGGTGAGATAAGGGACTGGAGGTGAGGGTCTGAGGTGAGGTGAGATAAGGGGCTGGAAGTGAGGGTCTGAGGTGAGGTGACATAAGGGACTGGAGGTGAGGGTCTGACGTGAGGTGAGATAAGGGGCTGGAGGTGAGGGTCTGAGGTGAGGTGAGATAAGGGGCTGGAGTTGAGGGTCTGTGGTGAGGTGAGATAAGGGGCTGGAGGTGAGGGTATGAGGTGAGGTAAGATAAGGGGCTGGACGTGAGGGTCTGAAGTGAGGTGAGATAAGGGACTGGATGTGAGGGTATGAGGTGAGGGTGAGATAAGGGACTGGAGGTGAGGGTATGAGGTGAGGTGAGATAAGGGGCTGGAGGTGAGGGTCTGTGGTGAGGTGAGATAAGGGGCTGGAGGTGAGGGTCTGAGGTGAGGTGAGATAAGGGACTGGATGTGAGGGTCTGAGGTGAGGTGAGATCAGGTACTGGAGGTGAGGGTCTGAGGTGTGGTGAGATAAGGGGCTGGAGGTGAGGGTATGAGGTGAGGTGAGATAAGGGGCTGGAGGTGAGGGTCTGAGGTGAGGTGAGATAAGGGACTGGAAATGAGGTTGTGAGGTGAGATAAGGGACTGGAGGTGAGGGTCTGAGGTGAGGTGAGATAAGGGACTGGAGGTGAGGGTCTGAGGTGAGGTGAGGTGTGGTGAGATAAGGGGCTGGAGGTGAGGGTCTGAGGTGAGGTGAGGTAAGGGGCTGGAGGTGAGGGTATGAGGTGAGGTGAGATAAGGGACTGGAGGTGAGGGTCTGAGGTGAGGTGAGATAAGGGACTGGAAATGAGGTTGTGAGGTGAGATAAGGGACTGGAGGTGAGGGTCTGAGGTGAGGTGAGATAAGGGACTGGAGGTGAGGGTCTGAGGTGAGGTGAGGTGTGGTGAGATAAGGGGCTGGAGGTGAGGGTCTGAGGTGAGGTGAGGTAAGGGGCTGGAGGTGAGGGTATGAGTGAGGTGAGATAAGGGACTGGAGGTGAGGGTCTGAGGTGAGGTGAGGTGTGGTGAGATAAGGGGCTGGAGGTGAGGGTCTGAGGTGAGGTGAGGTAAGGGGCTGGAGGTGAGGGTCTGAGGTGAGGTGAGGGTCTGTGGTGAGGTGAGATAAGGGGCTGGAGGTGAGGGTCTGTGGTGAGGTGAGATAAGGGGCTGGAGGTGAGGGTTTGAGGTCAGTTGAGATCATCCTTTTTGCTGTTAGATCAGATATATGTTGGATATACATTTATCTCAGCCTTCTGCAGCTTTATTATTTGATCTTCCGTGATACTCACCCTCTACTCCACTGCACCCGTTCTCACATCAGCATTTTGCATAGCTGCTTTAATGCTGGCTATCTCTCCCTGTATCCCCTTCACTTGTTGGGTCAGCGATTTCAATGCTTGTTTGCAGAATGATACTACAGAGAAGACCTCTTTGAGGGTTGGATTTTCCTGGATATCCTCCTGGGCTTGGCACCCGGCAGCATCCACTGTGCCTGCACCTTCTGCCCCTTCCATTTCTGCCTCCCCCTCTTGCGCCATGTCCTCCTCTTCTGCCCGCTCCTCCCAACCACCGTGCAAACCGCTCCAATTTAGCAGCCACTTCCATTCCTGCAGACATGCCGCATTCTCCTCCACGGCCTCTCATGCCATCTTTGAATCTCCCTCCATCTCTTGCTCCCGCATCCCGCTGCCTTTTGTGGGTCATTACTGCACCTCTGAGCTACTAGATCGCTGCTACTAGCTCCCGGGGACCTCAGGCAAGAATTAGGGCTGAGAGATGTGGCGGTGAATGTTAAGGCTACCTTCACACCATGATTTTCTCAGGTTCTGTCCGGTGTTTTGCAGGATGCAGTGGACAGAACCTGACAGCCCCGGACTAAACAAAACTGGAGGGCAAATATGGCCTCCGATCCTGTTTTGTGCCAGAATCCATACTTCACACAGCTGCCATTGTCGACGTGCTGAAATTTCAGCCGGAGGCTCTTTTAGCTGTGCTGTCCAGGTGCTGAACGAGCGCGGCTTAAATTTTAAAGCCGCCGCTCGTTCAGCACCCGGCGTCCGGAACCGGTCTGATCTTTTGACGAGTTCGGGGCGATTCATAGACTGTTGTGGGGCGCTGGATCCGGGAGTATCCGATTTTGTCCGATTTTGGCCCAGACACAAAAAATGCTGCAATGTCCGATTTTTGTGTCCAGGGCAAAAAATCGAAATCTGCCAGATCCTCCTGGACAGCACAAAACCAGATGACAATTCGCTGCCATCCGTCCCCTTAAGGAGACAATAGGGGCAAAACCGGATTCGGGGCTGTCCGGTTCACACCAGCCAGCCCCGCATCCAGAAAATCGTGGTGTGAAGCCGGTCTAAAGCTGGCTTCACACCACGATTTTTGAGCTGTGAAGCTGTGTCCGGTGTTTTGCTGGATGCAGCCGACACAGCCTGACAGCTCCGGAGAAAACAGAACCAGAGGGTTAATATGCCTCCGATTCTGTTTTCTGCCAGAATCATCATTGTGCGCTGATGCCGCTGTCCAGTTCCTGAAATTTCAAAATCGCGGGGAGCTAGCCGCGGTTCTGAAATGTCAGGCGGGAGCTCTCCAGGTGCTGAAGTTCAGCGCCGGCCGTCATTGTGTTTTCTGCCAGAATCATCATTGTGCGCTGATGCCGCTGTCCAGTTCCTGAAATTTCAAAATCGCGGGGAGCTAGCCGCGGTTCTGAAATGTCAGGCGGGAGCTCTCCAGGTGCTGAAGTTCAGCGCCGGCCGTCATTGTGTTTTCTGCCAGAATCATCATTGTGCGCTGATGCCGCTGTCCAGTTCCTGAAATTTCAAAATCGCGGGGAGCTAGCCGCGGTTCTGAAATGTCAGGCGGGAGCTCTCCAGGTGCTGAAGTTCAGCGCCGGCCGTCATTGAACTTCAGTACCTGGCGTCCGACAGCCGGATCCGATTTTCTGTCGCCCATAGCCTCACATGTTAGGGGGGCACCAGATCACATCGGATCCGGCAGGATCCGATTTTGTCAGATTTTTGCCCCGGACACAAAAACGCTGCAAGCTGTGATTTTGTGTCCGGGACAAAAATTGAATGCAGACTAATACTGCCGGACAGGGACAAAACCGGATGGCAAAATCACTGCCATCTGGCAACATAGGCATGCATTAGTCCAAAATTGGATTCGGGGCTGTCAGGTTCACACTGGACAGCTGACAGCCCCGGACCCGATTTTGAAATAATGCATGCCTATGGGGCCGGATGGCAGTGAATTGCCATCCGGTTTTGTCCCTGTCCAGCAGCATCAGACTGCATTTGATTTTTGTCCCGGACATAAAATCGCAGCTTGCAGCATTTTTGTGCCTGGGGCAAAAATCTGACAAAATCGGATCCTCCCGGATCCGGTGCGATCCAGCGCACCCATAACATGGGGGGCTATGGGCACCGGATCCGACAGAAAATGGGATCTGGCTGCTGTACGCCAGGTGCTGAAGCTCTCCTCTAGCCACGGTTTTGAAATTTCAGGTCCTGGACAGTGGCATCAGCGCACACTGATGATTCTGGCAGAAAACAGAGACTGAGACATATTAACCCTCCGGTTCTGTTTTCTCTGGAGCTGTCAGGCGGTGTCCAGTGCAACCAGCAAAACACCGGACACAGCCTGACAGCTCAAAAAACGTGGTGTGAAGCCAGCCTAAGAGTATAATCTCCGGTGGGAGAAGTCCTTGCTGCGTCCTTTCACATCGCTAGCTAGGCTCCGCCCAAGAAGCTTATCCTTGGAGGGAGCTTGATTTTATGGGTTCTGTCATTGTATGTGCCGTCTGTCATTTTTATTCCAATAAAAAAAAAGTTTGTATTCTATATGGAATTTGGCCAGACGTGTATATATATATAGGCTCCCTATGCAAGCCTTATTAGTGTGCCATTTTGTGGATGTCAAATCAGCATTTTGCACTTGGGCTGCACCCATCTCTATAATGGAGGTTCCCTGCCTCCTGTGTGTGCATTTAGTATTAGGTTTGGCTCTTTGGTGGTCAGTTTTTTTGTTCTCCTTTTTGGTGTTCTATTAAAAGTCAAGGCAGGCTTCACATTTGCGTGTGCAGCTCATACGCAGTGCCGAACACAAACACTTTCATGTGAAAGCAGCGGAGATTGTCCGCATGCAATCACATGAAAATGTGATTGTGAGCCACCTTGCCACCCAATCAACGGCGGCGGCCGGGAGGCGGAGATAAGCGGCAGATATCTCTGCCTCTCGGCCGCCGCCACTGATCTTTTCCTCTCTGCCGTTGGTTTAAAATAGCCAGCGGGAAAGCCAGCAGTGAAAACACTTCACCGCCGGCTTTCCCGTCCAGCTAATTCAAATGAACAGCTGATGCGACAGCATCAGCTGTTCATTTGAATTAGCAGGAGGGAAAGCCGACTTCACTGGCTTTCCCGCCGGTTTTTTTTAAACCGGCGTCAGCGGCGGCAGGGAGGAGGAAAGAAGATAACAGAAGAAGAGGAAAGAAAAAGAGAACGACAGGAAAGGATTCACCTGTAGATGACCTCGGAGGATGTCATCTCCCGCTGCGTCTGTGCGCTTGCCTGCAGATGGCAGTGCGCACAGATTGACTTCCATTCATTCCTTGTGCGCGGCTGTCTGCATGCACATAAAGCAAGCACGCAGCCACGCACAAAAAATGCAACATGTTGCGTTCGGCATGTGCATAAATTATGTGCAGCCGAACGCAAACGCAGCTGAGCGCAGGTACACACAGGCACTATGCGTTCCTATGTTAAACATAGGAGCGCATAGTGCCTGCATCTTGCTGTGCTCAGGAACGCAGTGATCGTGCGCAAATGTGAACCCAGCCTAACAAAACTGCAAAAAAAAACAGAGCAAGCTCCTTCTGTTTGTTTTCTTGTGTACGCAGCATGAGGCAACATGGCTTAAGGGTACTTTCCGATGTACAGGTTTTTGTTTTAGTTTTTACTTGCATTATTTTTCTGATAATTTTCTTACATTGAATTAAACAAAACCAGTAATGCCAATGACTCACCGCGGCCGGCGGACTCCGGTTGATACAGGCGATTCTTCTCCTTCCTTGTCACGGGTGGACCGCGCCTGCCGGTAGTGGGGCCCGGTGTAGTGCAGATCAAAATTAAGGACGTCTTAGTGGGAACAGATTAAAGGGGATTTAATTTGTTTTCTTCGTGACGCCACCTATGAGTAGTTCGGTAAGGGCTACCGACGCTGCGGAACCTCCGGGGTGATGGACAGCAGCAAGATGTTACGCTCCCCACAGGCTGAGCGGTGATCCCCGGGGCTGGAGCTGCTCAAGATGTTGTGCGGCAGCTGCGGTTACCTTTAGTTAATGACGGACAGTTCATAAGGAGACACGGACACAGATAGTCTCTGCAACGGGTCTTTACTGTCACCAGCAGGCAGTACATGGCTTACAGTGGTTGAGTAGAAGACCGGGTGGACTCAGCAGTGATAGTGCTCCTCAGAGATCCGCAGTGTTCCTCCATTCTACCTACTTAGCTTCCCTCTTCTTGTGCCAGCGTCGCCCAGGAATACCAGGTCGGGTACGGGGAGGCTGCTTCAATGCCCTATCCATGATGTACGTTCTGGATGCTTTGGGGAGCCTTGGATCCCTCAGTGGGTACACCGCTGGTTAGACGACTGGAAACTGGCTGGTGGTGGGGTGCTCCTGTAAAGCTGATCCTCCACGGGGCTGGTTCGCGTGGCAGAGGTGAACTGCTGCCAGCTTCGGTACCAGTGAACCGGCTGTGAGTTGTGGGCACGGGAGTCTTTTGGGAACCCGTGTAGAAATGCCCAATCCCGGTAGTTAAGGCCTCAGGTGCGGACACCCGACCGGTGACGGCCCAGGGGCCCGCACGAGGTGCGGAGCCCCCGCTCCTCTCCAAGTTCTGTGTTCTAGGTTCTGCTCTAGATTCCAGACTCTACTGTGTTCAGACTGTCTAGATTATTCTGTGTTTTCTTACACTACCCTAACACTCCACCCACCAGGACCTAGGATTGGTCCTCTGTTCTAGGTGTTGTATGTTGGGTTGGATCTCAGAGTTAACTATTGCACTGCTTTGTCAGAGAATATTGCGGCTGCAATACTCCCTTGTGACGCACTCGTTGCGGGGCGCCACACTCCCCCTTGGTTAAATCAGCTTGTCCCCAAGCGTCAAACTACTCACATTACAGAGGTTTTTGCATTTTTTATACACATATATGACACACTTTTATTAAAATAGAAAACAGGTAAAGGTATGCTTTGGTGATATAAGCAAAGAAAAAGGTAATCACTTTGTGCGGACCCGGCGGGCGGTCGGCTGTACTTTAACTAGAGTCCAGGCTGTAGCCGCGAGATCACACGGTCAGTGATTAACGGGAACAGAGTCATTGATGAAGTTCAAGTTTTAAAGTCACTGGCTCTGAGAACGATGGCGCACCCGGATAGCAAACCACCCATCTGCACAAGCATAGCGCTCGTAGGTGATTATATCGCCCCGGTATAGGTCGCGATCGGGATGTCCTCTTGGCAAGTTTGACTCAACGTCCCGGCGCCCCACAAACACCTCCTCATTCAAACCCACCTCCCAAGCGAACCCCCACCCGGTATGTAAGTTAAAGGTGGAAATTCTACCTTCACGGCGGAGTTCATCAGGCAGCGGCGGCTGGCGGCGAGCCTCGGCACGGGCCTGCATGTTGGCGCGTTCTCGGGCTTGCCACTCCTCTCGTCGTCTCTGGCGTACATCTCCGTCGTTACGGCTCGGGGTGTAAAGATGAGTAACGGAGCTGGTGGTTTGGCGGGAAGCTTGAACTTGGCGGGCTGTCTGTATCGGAACCCGGTGGAACGGCACAGGGGAAGGTGTCGGCGTTGCACCCGACCAGTGTACCCGAGCTGTGTGCCCGGAAGGAAGTTCCTTGTTGTCTCCCCAAGCGAACCCGGTGTCGAAATCCTCAGCGGTGCTGTGGGTCTCGTCGTCATCCTCTCCGACCTCTTCTTCGATGACCACATCAGGCTGCTCGATGGTGAGAGATATTGAAGCTTGTTCCGTTGTACAACAGGGCGGTGGTGCTGCGGATCCTTCCGTAGGGACGTCCTGCAGGGCTTCCAGGCTGCCTGCCTCTTCATCTGTTTCCGCAGGTAAAGGTGTTTCAATCCCGGTTACCAGGTAGGCCTCGGCAATGGCAAGGGAAGCCTCCGGTATGGGGACGAAACAAGCGACTGTCTCTGTAATGGTGAAACATGTCGCGGGTTCCTCGGTGGGAACCTGGTAAAGATCGAGTTCTTCAATGGAGCGTGTTATGAGCTCCGGCTCAAGAACGGAATCGGTTACGATGTTGGTCGCTGGAACGGGTCGAGTTGCGGCCTCCACCGGAATGACACAGTCTATTGGCTCAGGTGACGGAGCAGGACAGGTGGCAGGCGACAATGAGGCGGTCGAGAAGCTGGTGACGTCGTCTGGGCTTGGAGAAGCTGTACCCGGTCGGCTCTGCTGCATCGCATGGTGTAGTCGTCTGCCTAGGGTCGCGCTCCAGCTACGGATCGTCCATTCCACTGTCTCTAGTAACCGCACCCGGAGGTCTTGTAGAGCCTCTAGCCAGAAGTCGGGCTGCCATCTATAGTAAGGGCAGGATCCGGACCCGGTTGGCTGACGGCTGCTCTGGCCTCCGCCTCGACCTCCCGCATCAGGTCTTGGAGTCTCATGCTGGCCATTCTTCTTGGAGGGGAACCACACCCGTAGAACCGGTAAGACGTCCTGGTAGAGCTGGTGAAGAAGTCTTCTCTTTCTGTCGGTGTGTCTATGACACTCCCATTTCCTTTTGGCTTTTGTAGTCCAATCGTGGGAAAAGTCTTTGGGGTCCGCCCCCATGGTTGATTCGAGCAATCAGGGCGGACAAAGAGTTTGGCGCCTTTTGTCTTTAGCCCTCCCACAGTGAGGGGGGGGTTGACTCACTCCTGGGCTTCACGTGGCGGCTTCTTGTGGCGGGAACGCCATCTTGGGCGCCATCTTGACCCAATGGTGTAAAGGCGGGAAAGTTCTTTTTAGGACGAACAAAGTCCAATTGTAGACAATAAAGTCCAGTTTAAGCACAATATACCCGTTGGATAACGGGCCTGCTCGTATCCTGTTCGTGACGCCAAATTCTGACTCACCGCGGCCGGCGGACTCCGGTTGATACAGGCGATTCTTCTCCTTCCTTGTCACGGGTGGACCGCGCCTGCCGGTAGTGGGGCCCGGTGTAGTGCAGATCAAAATTAAGGACGTCTTAGTGGGAACAGATTAAAGGGGATTTAATTTGTTTTCTTCGTGACGCCACCTATGAGTAGTTCGGTAAGGGCTACCGACGCTGCGGAACCTCCGGGGTGATGGACAGCAGCAAGATGTTACGCTCCCCACAGGCTGAGCGGTGATCCCCGGGGCTGGAGCTGCTCAAGATGTTGTGCGGCAGCTGCGGTTACCTTTAGTTAATGACGGACAGTTCATAAGGAGACACGGACACAGATAGTCTCTGCAACGGGTCTTTACTGTCACCAGCAGGCAGTACATGGCTTACAGTGGTTGAGTAGAAGACCGGGTGGACTCAGCAGTGATAGTGCTCCTCAGAGATCCGCAGTGTTCCTCCATTCTACCTACTTAGCTTCCCTCTTCTTGTGCCAGCGTCGCCCAGGAATACCAGGTCGGGTACGGGGAGGCTGCTTCAATGCCCTATCCATGATGTACGTTCTGGATGCTTTGGGGAGCCTTGGATCCCTCAGTGGGTACACCGCTGGTTAGACGACTGGAAACTGGCTGGTGGTGGGGTGCTCCTGTAAAGCTGATCCTCCACGGGGCTGGTTCGCGTGGCAGAGGTGAACTGCTGCCAGCTTCGGTACCAGTGAACCGGCTGTGAGTTGTGGGCACGGGAGTCTTTTGGGAACCCGTGTAGAAATGCCCAATCCCGGTAGTTAAGGCCTCAGGTGCGGACACCCGACCGGTGACGGCCCAGGGGCCCGCACGAGGTGCGGAGCCCCCGCTCCTCTCCAAGTTCTGTGTTCTAGGTTCTGCTCTAGATTCCAGACTCTACTGTGTTCAGACTGTCTAGATTATTCTGTGTTTTCTTACACTACCCTAACACTCCACCCACCAGGACCTAGGATTGGTCCTCTGTTCTAGGTGTTGTATGTTGGGTTGGATCTCAGAGTTAACTATTGCACTGCTTTGTCAGAGAATATTGCGGCTGCAATACTCCCTTGTGACGCACTCGTTGCGGGGCGCCACACCAACACGGAGTCGGTTACCGTCCGCCATCACTGCACCTTCCCCAGGTTTTCAATACTTAGGGATTTTTTTCCCTCCCATAATTATACTCTAGAAATTCCTAATTGTATTCTTCCACTCTATGGACTTCTCCATGCGCAGCATATATCTCATTGCCTTTTGCTTTCTCTTTTAAAAAGTAATAAAAGTTCTTTTTTATTGAGATAGTCAACTTAGATCAGTGACTTTAAATATTGTGGATATATTTATTATGTTTTTGGTGATTAATACAGTGATATTTGTTCGTAGCTGACACCATGTTCTCATATTTTGCTTCAAAGGAAATGATCGGTGCAGAAAGTGAAGGCTATGACAGCGGTGTTCATACTGACAATGATTCCAGATCCCAGCAAAGAACATTTTCATCACAAAAGGGAGGTTTATCGGATTATGAAACTGATTGCTCCTCTCCAGAGACGGGGAGAGAGCGGGCTGAGAAAGATAGTACATGTGAGGCCGAGAGTCAAGTGACTGCTGTTAGTTTAATACAGGAGGCTAAAGAAGCACATGATGCGTCCGCAAGTAAAGATTTACCGGTTGAGATCCATGTAGTGACTTGCACAGTTACCATCTGTTTTGCCATCCCGTCACCACCCAAAAAAGGTAATTTTTATTCGTATATAACAAAGTCTGTTCTATTTTGAAGGAATATTCCCATGTCAGCCATTAATTGCTGTAAATATGGTATGTGTCTACATGGCGGCCACATAACAGGACCATGGACTCTTCTAATTTCTACACAGTCTCCATAATTCCCATACAGAGTCCTCTCAGTACGGCGCAACCACTCCGATGTTTGTCATCCCGACCGCTGTGTCCGCAAGAGAGACTGATCAGAGGTGGAGATGGGATATCCTCATAATGAGTCCATATGTGTCATATACATCATACATGTCACAAATAGTAGTATATGCCTTTGTTCCTTTTATACACCAATCTAGTACCGTAGATAATGCTGTTTACTAGACCAGGTTCACATTTGAATGTCTTTGGACTTAAAAAAAATTATGTAGAGCCCTATGTCTTTCTGAATTTTGACATGAGTTATCCACGCCTTTGCACACTATTTTTTTTTCTTAATAAGTAGACTTTAAAAAAAAAAAATTCTCCATGAGCTTTTAGTTGTATAGACAGGAAAGTGTATATGCTATTGGCTATGTTCACATTGTGTTTTATGGTCAGTGTCAGGTTTACATCTGAAGCCCTGGAAAAAGTGATTTGGATGTCTGCGCTTACTGGGCCATTGACTGTAATGATGCAGAGTTCCTGTGCTCGGTCCGACATCATTTTCAGCCTTATTTATTTAAGGCAGACACCAAGATGTGGTTGACTGCATCTTGGAGCCATCTCAAATGGGTGTATGCAGCCGAAAATAATGTCCGACAGAGTAAAGTGACTTTGCTTTATAGTACATGCGCCTGAATCCCGATTTCTTGGACTTCAGACGTAAGCCCCAACGGAGCCACTGACTGTTGGTTAAAACGCAATGTGAACATGCAGTATTGAAACATACTGCTAGTTTTTTCAACATTTCTCCCATTGATAATAGATAAATAAATATATATCATACCTTTTTGCGTTGTTTTGAGACCAAACACCATGATCAACTAAGTTTTTTTTCTTTTTTTTTTTATATCCCAAAAAAATTAAAACGATCTAAATCTGACAATGTTATATCATTTCTGTAGAGGACAACAAATGCAATGCTGACGGTAAAGGAAAGGTCAATAATGGGGTCCCCAAGAACGTTATTGAAGCCCCGAAAGCCCAGAAATATTTCCACTTTGAATATTTCCTCCTTCCTGAAGACTCAGAACCCACCAAAGTGGACGTGATCATGTTTGGGGCCGTGGCCAAGCTATACATGGAGCACGAGACTCGGGTGAAATAATTTATACAAAATTTCATTTTCTATTGTCTGGTAGATTATACTTCAGGGTGGGCCATCTATATGGATACACCTACCGTATATACTCGCGTATAAGCCGAGTTTTTCAGCCCAAAAATTGGGCTGAAAAGTGCCCCCCTCGGCTTATACGCGAGTCATACGGCCCCCTAAAAAGTTTTGCGCTCCCACCTCCCTTTCTGGGCCCCCCGCATGCAGCGCTGCGCTCATACATTACCTGTCTAGCAGCTGTCACCCTCCGATGGCTGATCGCGGCTCCCGGCTCCGGGCTCCATCTTCCTCTCTGTCTTCCTGATTGTCAGGTGACCGGCCGGCGTCGCGATGACGTCATCGCGCTGCGCCCCGGTCACACAGCAGGAAGACAGCGAGGAAGATGGAGCCCGGAGCCGGGAGCCGCGATCAGCCATCGGAGGGTGACAGCTGCTAGACAGGTAATGTATATGCGCAGCGCTGCATGCGGGGGGGCCCAGAAAGGGAGGTGGGGGCGCCAAATTATGAGGGGGGCCCTGCTGGGGCCCTGTATACTACCACTGGGGCTATATACTACCACTGGGGCTGTATACTACCACTGGGGCTGTATACTACCACTGGGGCTGTGTGTATACTACCACTGGGGCTATATACTACCACTGGGGCTGTATACTACCACTGGGGCAGAATATACCACTGGGGCTGCTGTATACTACCACTGGGGCTGTGTGTATACTACCACTGGGGCTATATACTACCACTGGGGCTGTATACTACCACTGGGGCAGAATATACCACTGGGGCTGCTGTATACTACCACTGGGGCTGTATACTACCACTGGGGCTGTATACTACCACTGGGGCTGTATGTATACTACCACTGGGGCTATATACTACCACTGGGGCTGTATACTACCACTGGGGCTGAATATACCACTGGGGCTGCTGTATACTACCACTGGGGCTGTTATACACCTTACTACTACTGGGGCTGCTGTATACTACCACTGGGGCTGTATACTACCACTGGGGCTGTATATACTACTGGGGCTGCGTGTATACTACCACTGGGGCTGTATATACCACTGGGGCTGCTGTATACTACCACTGGGGCTGAATATACCACTGGGGCTGCTGTATACAACCACTGGGGCTGTATACTACTACTGGGGCTGCTGTATACTACCACTGGGGCTGTATACTACCACTGGGGCTGTATATACCACTGGGGCTGCTGTATACTACCACTGGGGCTGAATATACCACTGGGGCTGCTGTATACTACCACTGGGACTGGTGTATACTACCACTGGGGCTGTATACTACCACTGGGGCTGTATACTACCACTGGGGCTGTATATACTACTGGGGCTGCGTGTATACTACCACTGGGGCTGTATATACTACTGGGGCTGCGTGTATACTACCACTGGGGCTGCTGCTGTATATACCACTGGGGCTGCTGCTGTAACACTGCTGGGGCCTGTATATACCACTGGGGAGGCTGCTGTATACCACACTGATGGGGGCTGTATACCTGTGCTGGGGTCCACCCTCGGCTTATACACAAGTCAATAAATTTTCCCAGGTTTTGGGGGCAAAAGTAGGGGGGTCGGCTTATACACGGGTCGGCTTATACACGAGTATATACGGTAACTAAAACGGGAATAAATGGTGATATCAACTTGAAATAACTCATGAAAGAATAAAGTTACATTAAAACCAAGCACACCATTGTTTTTCTTATGAAATTCTCAATAAGTTTGATGAGTCACATGACCCTCTTCCCATTGAAAAAAATAAAGTTGGATCCAAAATGGCCAACTTCAAAATTGCCACGATGGTCACCACCCATCTGGAAACGTTTTTCCCCTCCCATATACTATTATGCCACAAACATGAAATTGATGTCACCAACCATTCCCATTTTATTTAGGTGCATCCATATAGATGGCCAACCCTGTAGATTTATTTTCCATTGTTTAAATAATCATTGGGATGAAAATTATAGCAAAGTCTTGTGTGTATGGGGACCTCAAAATCTATGGTCAAAGGTGTCTGAAGGATGGAGCATGTTGAATTGCAAGGACAACTTTTTTGTTCTCATGGTAATTAAGCTGCTTCCATCAGAGGTATGTGATTTATGCAAATTGTTACTTCAGTGAGGAAGTGAGAAAACTCTAATGCCACCCAATAAAGGTAGCAATCCTTGTAGTCATAATCGACTCTTTAACAAGACTTTTAATATGACTTAGGATTTGTTCCAGATCAGAACCCCAAACTGCAGACGCTGCGTTTTGGGGTGACTGCCCCTCGTCAGTGCCGTGTGTGAGAGTTCTGACCTGCTGTATGAGAGGCTGAGACGTGGTCTGGGAAACTAGCTTTCTACCTTATGGAGAGGAATCTGCGACTTAGGGTGCTTTCACACGCTGCGTATTTGCTGCATTTTTTATGCGCAAGGTCATCACAAACCAGGAGTGGAACAATCGGAGGAAAAGTATTATAGAAACAAGTGCTCCACTTCTGTATTTATCACCCACTCCTGGTTTGTGATGAGCATGCAAATAAAAAAATGCAGCAAATACGCAGTGTGTGAACGCACACTAATTATTAGCTTTTTATTTAACCCATGGAGTTGGGCTTCTTAGGAACACTGAGATGGGGATCTTTAGCAAACCCGGCCTACCAAGACATCACATCAGTACACTATGATCATGTCGCAAGGGGGCCAATGGGTGCCAAAACACACAGGACCCAGGTCAGAGAAAAGGGCAAAACATCAGTGATCACTGCTGTGAAGCAGGTGTTAGATGTATAAAACATCTGCCCTGTGTGCTTCGGGCTCAGCTCCTGCACAGCTTCTTATACCTGTCACATAATGTAATAGAAAAAAAAAATGTATGTGGTATTTCATGAATTGGGAGGGGGTAAAGCAAACCTGCAAGTGATTCTTATGACCTAAATTAGAGAGAGCTTAAATGAAGGAAAGATTCCATAATTAGAAGCATTTATGTTTTTCTTTGAAACACTGCAAAATTTTGGAGAAAATTTATTGTGGATAGGGGAACTAGAGATGAGGTGACAGGAAGACTTGTCACAGGTTGGGTCCCCACTGGCTTCTCACGCTGACACCTCTCTCCCTACACACCTAAGAGACCTGTCAATCAAGCAAAGCTGGGCTCGGGGAAGCTGGCGGAGACCCAGTCCATGATCATCTTTCTCTTAAGCTTTGTTTTCTCTGAATTGCTGCAGCATACTAAAGGAAAACCTAGATATTTGCAATGATGGTGAGTGTTTAATGGAGTGCGTTTGTAGCTTGAAACATTTGCGAGCTCCGATGCTATAGCAAACATCACAACTTTGACCAGCAGGAAGGAGGGACACATATTGCGGCACACGTAGCACTCCATGGCAATGTCTGTTTTATTTTAAGCCACTTCACTAACCTTAACTAGTTCTTTTTTTTTTTTTTTTTTTGAACCATCATTTTTATTAGGTTTTCAACATATGAAAACAACCAGAAAATCAAAAAAAGTCCGATCATATTTGTTTAGCATTAATATATGGAAACTGGTCATAAGCGTTTAACAAAAATGATATATATTCATTTACAATTATATACAGTATTTCCCATTAACCCACCCCAGACCCATCCCTGGAAATCATCCTCAAATTATGACAGTCATAGTTACAAAAAAAGAAAAAGATCATGTTGATAATACAAAACAACCAAGCTCATCTGCCTCTCCTATTCTCCACACTTCAGTCTACCCAGCGTCCCTCCTAATTCCTCCAACGCATACCATGCTGAGGAACGGAAGGGTACCATAAAATTTTTAATTTCACTGTCTGTGAACTCTTGTTCGATGAATCTTTTCCATTTGAAGAAAAAATTTTTTGGTCAGTTTACTTGGATTACGAAACGTATCTAAAGATTCAAGTGTTAGTGTGTGGCGCATCGTTATTTTGACCTGGGACAAGTCTGGGGGTCTATCATTGAGCCAGTGCTGGAGGAGAAGTCTCTTTGCTACCAGCGCAATATAATGCCACAAGATATGTGGGTGACTGGTAGAGTCAGAATTTGTCTGGTAATGGAATATCCAGCGCATCTGATCCAAACTCTCCATGTCCCCACAGATCCCTTT
This sequence comes from Allobates femoralis, assembly GCA_033576535.1. Classification (NCBI taxonomy): domain Eukaryota; kingdom Metazoa; phylum Chordata; class Amphibia; order Anura; family Aromobatidae; genus Allobates; species Allobates femoralis. The sequence goes on along the minus strand of JARQOC010000007.1, from coordinate 51,328,483 downwards.
AGCCCATATTTCCACCTCTTTCCAATAGTTTTGTGAGTCAGGGCAGGACCATAGCCCATGTTCCGTCATGGATGACTTACATTTTGGGCAATGGACCCATCTCCCTTGGTTGGACTGACAAGGAGGTATATTAAAACCCTGGATAGTACCGTGCATGATCCTAAATTGTGAATCCCTCCATCTCTCATTAGTAATATAACGTCTCACCAGTCCCCACCCTTCAAGAATCTTCTGAGTAAGTTCCGAGTCATTTATATGTTTACGCCATTTGTTGAAAAATCCTCTCCTCACTTGCAGTGTTAGAACCTGCTGTAATTTAGCATATAATGAAGTGATGGACACATCACCTTCATTTATAGATAGCAGTTCGGACCATAAATTGTTCTCGATTTCTCCAGAGAGATCCCGCAAGTGTGAAAGAAGATGGTGGTTCAACTGGTGAAACTGTATAGCGTGAAACTGGGGTACGTCATATACGGATAACACCTCCTCAGTCATCCGTCTTTTTTCCTCCAGATTCATAAGGTCCCCCAATGTATTGACACCCCTATCTCTCCAGGCTTTAAATAGAGAATTCTAACGGCCCAGGGGGAAGGCCGGACATCCCCAAGGACTAAGCTGTCTGGAAACCCTCCACGCTAACTTTAGCTTTTTCCTAACCTCCTTCCACGTTATAATAGTATCCCTATATATCACCGTGTTTTTCAAGGTGGCGGGGAGACAGGATAATGGCGAGTGTAATAAGGCAGATAAGTCCCAGGGTCTGGCCCAGTCTCCCTCCAATTTTACAACTGAAAATCTATTTGTGCCTTTGAATCCAATCCAGTACATTGCGTAAAATGCACGCTAAATTATATTCCCTAATATCCGGGAGCTGAAGGCCACCTTCCTGTTTAGATTGGACTAAGGCTCTAAAGGCTAGCCGAGGCCTCTTTGCCCCCCCTGTTCCCCCATAGAAACCTTGAAAAAGCCCTATTAAGCCTCATTATATCTGCATGTTTCAGCAGCATAGGGATAGTCTGGAGGGGATAGAGTAATCTTGCGAAGCTGATCATTTTAAGTAGATGACAGCGTCCCATCAGAGAGAGTGGCAGCCCCACCCATCTCGCCAGTTCTTGTTCTATCTTCATGATGATCGGTAAGAAATTGAGTTTGTATGGCAATCCATTAGATCTGGCCAAGTGAACTCCCAAATATTTAATACTATATTTCGCTATTGGCAGGCCACCAAAGTCTCTCCCTCTCCACGAGCCTCCCTCAGGTTTTATGAAAAGGATTTCACATTTATCTTTATTTAGGGAGAATCCGGATTGGTTGCCCCATGTCTCTATATCTGTCAATATATCTGGGAGGTCTCTTTCTGGATTTTGAACATACAGAATGACATCATCAGCAAAAAGTGAGAGTTTAATCTCAGTAGCTCCCACTCTAAAACCCTCAAAAGCACTATGACGTTCCAGATATAAGGCCAGAGGTTCTATGGCCAAATTAAAGAGAAGGGGAGACAGCGGGCATCCCTGTCTCGTTCCTTTTTGGAGGGAGAAGGAATCTGACTACTAGTTCTTTTTATATGTGCCCACACAGGACTATTGTTCCCACACAGTATGGTCCGGCTTTCATGGTCCTCACAGTGCTCCCTATACAGTAAGATGCCCCCACAATCCCTCATGTTAGTGTAATGCCCTAGCAGTGCCCAACATAGTGTATATTTATGCCCCCCTTAGAGCCCATTATCGCATAATATGATGCCTTCCACAATGTAAATAAGTAAGTAAAGAAATCTGCTGCACACTAAACACTACATGAACGGAACTAGCATAATGGCTATCAAATGAATACCAAGACAAGGTGTACAGCTAAGGCGATGTGTATATGGCAAAGGACATAGCAGAAACTGCTTGAGATTATAAATAAAATTGAGAAACTTGGTTTAAGCACTGGCCATTGCGTAAGAGGCCAAAAGCCGCACCAAGGTGTTCTCAAGCTATCAGGCTCTTAGGGCCGCTTTACACACACCAACTTCTGTGACCAACTTCTGAACAGATCTCTGGTTGCAGTGAAATCATGGACACATTGCTTCATTATGTGGCTGTGTACAAATGGTACAATGTGTCCATGATTTCACTGCAACCAGAGATCTGTTCAGAAGTTGGACACAGAGGTTGGTGTGTGTAAAGCGGCCCTTACGCAATGGCCAGTGCTTAAGCTAAATTACTCAATTTTCTTTATAATCTGAAGCAGTTTCTGCTATGTTCTTTGCCATATACAGATCGCCTTAGCTGTACACATTGCCTTGCTATTCATTTGATAGCCATTATGCTAGTTCACATTCTTTTAGTGTTTAGTGTGCAGCAGATTTCTTTACTTAATTATAATGTTTTTTCTTGATAGCACCTTCACACATAGGTGTTGCCAGTCGATTTTTTAATGTTTAGTATTGCTATTTTTCTGACTGTGCACCCTTCCCCTGCCCTGATGTCATGTAACCGCCCCTGCACTGTGATTGGCTCACAGCGGCGATCACATGACACAATGGCCCTGCGTTCTCATTGGTGCAGGGCTGACCTGGGCGGGGATGGGCAGGAGGAAGCAGGAATCTTCCCCATTGCCCGGAGCCCGCACCGATAATCATGTTACCGGCCTGGGGCACAGCATGGAGACCATGACAGGAGGACACCAGCGGGCACAGCACCGGAGAGAGCTGCGGGGAGACAGCACCGGACAGGAGTGCAGGTACGGCACCGGACCAGGTTGTACATATTGCGCAGCGCTCCACCCCCCGGCAGCTAGATAACGCCCAGTCGGCAAGATTTTTTAAAGTTTATAAAGCTATATCTTAGCTTTTACAAATCCGTTGTTTTAGCAAAAACGATTGCCCCATATGTGTCTGCATGGTGTAGGGACACATATTAACAGTCCGGGGGGGTCATTTGGGGTGGTTGGTTCCCTTTAATTGCACTCAGAGGCATATAACCCACACATGCAGTTATATACCACAAGAAGAAACACAAGGTTAGGACACGATTAAAATGAAAACATCTTGGTGCTGTTATTAGGCTCTTACTCAATGGCCAGTGCTTAAACTAAGTTTCTCAATTTTCTTTATAATCTGAAGCAGTTTCTGCTATGTCCACTCCACAGTGTAAAGACAGCTCTGCTATATATATATATAATATATATATATATATATATATGGTACTTACACATGTAATTCTGCTATACACTTAACTCTACTATGCACACACTCAACACTGACACACACATCTATTGCCTGTGTTGTGCTCCTCCACTGTCTGGTCACATGACTTGAGACTATCCCAAGCCCCAAAGGTCCCGGCAGGGTATTCATTCTTTGCATAGTCTAAGCAGTGGAGGAAGGACCTGGCGGCTCCCTGCTCCACCATTCATTTCAGCTGTGCCTGTGATCTTAGGCAGCTACAGCTGAAGTTGGGCCATTCCCCCGACCTCCTGGGACAATGGAACAATTCCCCATATATGGGTCAGACCTACTGGATCTGACAGTTAGGAAGTCTTAGTACACAATATCAGGTAATCCATGTTACATAGGTTCAATCAGTGATTTATTCCATAGTTAGATTTCCATTGGTTCTTGTTTAACCACTTGAGGACTGGGCCATATTTCGTTTTTGCACTTTTGCTTTTTCCTCCATTTTGTATTATTCTAATAGTTAAAATATTCTGATATTTGTAACGAAAAAAAATAGTTTGGCGGTCACGTTAGTCTGAGATTCATAACTTTTTCATTATCCCATCAGTAGAACGGTGCGAGGGTCTAATTTTTATATACCAAACTGTAGTTTTTATTGGTACACTTTTGAGGTGCATACAACTTTTTAGTATTTTTTTATTGGCATTTCGATAACTTTTATTTTATTTTCTTTACGTAGTTTGACTTTTGTTTAATTTTATACTTGCATAGTATGGACTTCACCAAGTCCTTTAAGCCTCATTGGTAGTAGTACACCACCTGACCAGCAGGGGGGGATGTGGAACCATCTATAGATTTTATACTTTTACATTGCACATTATTATGGTGTTTGTGTTCTGCTCGGAGCCACAAATTTAAATACTGTCATTTTTTGCAGTGTTTGTAGGTTATGCCTTTCTTTTTCTTCTGGGTATTTGTATTGTAAGGTAGAAAAAGGTGAAGATTATGTGTGCTGTAATTGTACATTACTAGTAATGTCATCTACTGTGTGAACTCTGTAAACCTGTACAATAACATGTAAGATAAGGGCAGTGAAATCGGACACAAAATCATAAATTCTTCTGCATTATTTTCAGTTGTTAAAACCATGGCAAGAAAATGAGAAAACTTGGTTGACGTGGAGCCACAGTGTGGAATTCTCTGTTACAAAAGACGTTTTATTAAAAGCCTTAAAACATGAGATCTATGTGAAAATATGGAGTACCAAAGATAAGGTGTCAGCAAAAGCCAGGTTTGATCGACCAAATGCTTTCAGATTGTCAACTGGGAAAGAAGGCGAAGACCCTGAAGGTAAAGTTTTTACATACTGTACCCTTAATATAGTTGATTGTAAATGGAACATGTCACTTGATTCATACCACCCAGACTACTGTCATCAGGAATTGGTCATCGGTTGCATTATTACAGATGTTTGCTTTAATCTGAAACTTGTACTCTTAAGAGTAACCATCATTCCATTCTCTATTTCATAAATCAATTGTGCACATGAAAATGAGCAGCTTTGTAATGTATCCTATTAGAGAAATTCGCTGCTTTCTCCTTCTGCACTTATCATTCATTCTCAATTGATGGGTAAAACCTGTAAATGAAGATGGATTTTCCCATTATTGAGATAGATGACAGTTTGTGCCTTTAAAGTGTTATGGAGAGAGGAAGATCAAGAGCCTGACACAGAAATTCTGCTACAGGTCTCCATAGAATTTTATGAGCACCAACTAATGTCCTATGTCTCAGTAATGGGAAAATTTGTATTCACTGAAAACAGTTTTTACTCATAATATAATAATATTCATTTATATAGCGCTATTAATTTGATAGCACTTTAAATACATCAGTAATGCTGTCCCCATTGAGGCTCACAATCTAAATATCCTATCAGTATGGTCTTTGCAATGTGGGAAAAAGCTGACTGCCTAGAGGAAACCCACGCAAACACGGGGGGAACATACAAACTCCTTGCAGATGTTTGAGATGTTGTCTTTGGTGAAATGAGAATAAATGATCAGTCCTGGAGAAAAAGGAGGGATTTCTCCAATAAGCTACCGTATATTAGAAAATCACTTATTTTCATGTGTACAGTTGATTTTTGAAAAAAGTGATGGTCACTCTTTACACCAGTGGCTGGGGACGAACTGACTAGGATGACTAATTCAAGAGGCCATTTCCCAGCAGCTTCCCCCTCCCCGTGGCCCTAGACTGACAAGTGTTCACTTTTAGACACAGAAAGACTTGTCAGGTTAAGGGTGGTTTCACACTACCATTTTTTGGCATCTGTGTGATTCCAGCTTAAACTGGATGCCCCCGCATCTGTTTTCGACCCCATTGACTTTCAATGGGGTTGCGTGAACTTATGGGTACATCCAGTTCTTCTCGTTTACCCTTTGTTTCACTGAGACCAATTTCACTGAGATTGGTGTCCATGTCAAAAACCATGAACACCCAGATCCGGGGCACTCCCTCTGGATCCAGACTCCTAAAATCCAGGTGTTTGGTCTAAGCATGCCCAGAGCACAGTTCTATTCTAAATGACACGCCCACTAGGTGGAGTAAATGTCAAAAAAAGAAGCAGCAGGTGTGTTCAAATAAATGGGATCACCCAAATTTATTTTTAACAATTTATACAAATTGTATTAAACACAGAATAGTACCATAATATGCAAACACATCCCAAACAACTCTAAGCCCAGTACAGTTTAGAATACATGCAGGTGGTAAAGAAAAGAAATATTCTGTGCTCAATATCATTAGAATATTACATCTCCATAGGTAAACGTAGATTCAATCATTGCTGAACTGCAAGTGTGAAGCAGGTAAGTTTAAGCAAAGGTCCCACCTGGAACTGTTTCAATCCTAGCAATGCACAAAAATGCAAAAAAACCTTACTACACTAGAGCATACAAAAACACTCTCTTTCTCTTTATTCAACTAAAGGGGTGGTTTTCTACACACCTGCTGCTTCTTTTTTTGACATTTTCGTAATTCTTAAAATGTGTTTTGGAGATCCCCTGGGCGATGATTATGGTTCCCTCTACCTTTCCTACTAATCTTAGGGGGAGTGTCATTTTCCACCGGATATTGCGGAAAAAGGTAAACAACAGGATGCGACGGGATGCTTAAACACCGATATTATCAGTGGCGTAAGAATAATAATAATAAAACTTTATTTGTATAGCGCCAACATATTCCGCAGCGCTTTACAGTACAATGGTACATATAAGAAAAATATACGGTACAGAAAGGTAATGCAGAACAGTAGTTACATACAATAAACATAGAATCAACTTAGGAAATACAATAAAAAGGCAAAAAATGAAGGTGACCCTGCTCAAAGGAGCTTACAATCTAAGATCAAGGTTGCAGGGGTCGCGGCTGAGACGTTGCCCGGACCTGCGCCCCCTGCAACCGCAGCTCCTGCTTCATATGGATGTGCATCCCCGAGGACACACATCCATGTGAAAGCACAGCAGCACAGGCTCCGTGTGTCATGGAGAGGTGGGGAGCCTCCTACTTCCTGCTGCTGCTCCCGTCCCTCCCTTCCTCTGACCTGCCAGCTTCCTGGCCTGCGTTCCACTGTGCTGCCTCCTCCCACTTTCTGCTTGAATGCACAGTGGAACGCAGGCCGGCGGCACCTCTTCCTCCTTCTCCTGAGGCTTGAATCCTCAATTTCTACAAGAGGCGACGCCGGAGCAGCGAGGGGACCAGAAGAGGTAAGTACAGATATTTTTTTTTTTAAGTGAGTGCAGTATGGACAGAAGATTGGGGGGGGGGGGTCATATATAAGACTGCACATAATACTGCACTATATGGGAGCTATAAGGCTGAACATAATACTGCACTATATGGGAGATATAAGGCTTCACACAGTACTGCACTATATGGGAGATATAAGGCTGCACAGAATACTGCCCTTTTATGGGATATATAAGACTGCACATAGTTCTGCACTATATGGGAGATATCAGGCTGAATATATAATAGTGCACTATGTGGGAGATATAAGGCTGCATATATAATACTGCACTATATGGAGAGATATGAGGCTGCATATATAAGGCTGCACTATATGGAAAGTTTTGAGACTACACTATATAGAGAGCTATGAGGCTGTATTATGCTATATGGAGAGGCTATGAGGCTGCATTATACTATATGGAGAGGCTATGAGGCTACATTATACTATACGGAGAGGCTATGAGGCTGCATTATACTATATGGAGAGGCTATGAGGCTGTATTATGCTATAAGGAGGGCTATGAGGCTGCATTATGATATATGGAGAAATGTGAGGCTGCAGTATATTATATGGAGAATAATGGGGATTCATTATAATAATTGAATGACTATAGTGGCTACCTTATGAATGGAGGACTATGGGATACATTGTAATATATGGAGGAATATGGGGATGCATTATAATAATTAGACGACTATGGTGATGGGAGGAGGCGGACCATATAAACCAGGATGGGGGACATATACACCACGATAAGGGCCATAGTCCAGGAGGTGGACCATATATAGCAGGATGAGGGACATTAATGCATAATGAAAAGGGAGAGGGGTCACTTTGTGAGTCTTTGAAGGATTTAGAACGTTACATGAGGCCCATACATTTCATCAACATGGGGGGGAACCAGGTCTAAGTTTAGCACTGGGGCCTGCCAGACTCTAGTTACTCCACTGGATATTATCACTGATCCATGAGACGGATCTGCAATAACATCTGTGCGGGTGAATCTCATTGCATCATCGTCGGGCAATCCAGAGGAATCCGGGGGGGATGCAGGTTTTTCCCACATTCCCCCGGATTTAAAAAAAAGGCTAGTTTCACACTGCCTATTTGAGCGGAACGGGGACCTTTCTCTTGGACTAGGCGTTTTAGTCACCTCGTCCCTTGGCCATTGCGTCTCATAACAAAATATACTAGTCTGCAATGATGGAGTAGTCTCTTTTAATGCATCTTGTGGTTTGGGTGGTATAAGGGTATGTGCACACACATGCCGGGTTTGTGACGGCGGCGGCTGGGCGGACCCGACAGGAAGCTCTGCAGCCGTCCACCGGCTTGCTGGCGGGTATGTGCGGCGGGTGTAGGGCGGGTGCACAGCGGGATAGCGGCGGCGGAGTTGTGGCGGCTGGAAGCTACATGATTCTGCGCTTGCAGCCGCTGCATAACCGGCCGGTTTATTGAACATGCACATTCGTTGCTAACCCACTGGGAACCCAGCGGTTTAGCAACAGATGAGCATGTGTAAACCGCCGGTGTGTGCACAGCTTCCATAGGTTTTAATGTTAATCCAAACGCCGGTTTGGATTAACATACATTTACATAAAACTTATGGAAACCGACCGGCGGTTTACACAGCTAAACCGATGCTAACCCGGCATGTGGGCACACACCCTAAATCGTCCGACAAGTTTTCTTTTAAAGGGATTATCCCAAAATAGATACTTATTACCTATGCTTAGATGATGTATTTCTGATCAGTAGCAGCACTAGTGCTTGGAACCCTACTGATATCTAGAGTTTTCCCCAGCCCTTCATACCTGCCCACTGCAGAACTACATAGAGGAGATTGAAGCAAGAGCAAAGAATTCATGAAGTAGATGTCTTCCCATAGACATTGCATCTTCAGAGCAGAGCTCATGTAGGACCACCACCTCATTTAATCTCCTCTTCATTGCTGTCATGTAACGATGAGAAAAGACTCCCCTTTCAATTGATGGCTGGGACTTTTAGGATATGTGCCCATGATGCTCATACCCTGTGTCCAGGTACAGTGTCCTGCCTCCTGTGGGGAAGACGGTGATTTCGTGGGGTGAATGCAGCCCCAGTGCTCACAATCTATGTTCTGGACGCAGAGGCTTTTCACTGAATTCACCCGTCGAGATCGCAACCATCTCTACAGGAATAAATTGACATGGTGTACGTCGGGAAGCTGCCCCCCTTGTCAGTTTTATGCTGTGGGGAAAACAGGCACATTGGACATAGTATTTCTCCAAATCCCATCCACTGTGCTTGTACTGTACAACGCAATGGTTTGGACGCAGCAATAACACTCTGCCTCCAAGCACTGATTGTGTGCACATACCCTTAGAACCTTCATAAGTAATAAGATAATATTGTTAAACAACCCCCCCCCCCCATAAAACAGCTGTAGACTAAACTACCATTTGCCGAATGTGGACTACTAAAACATTTAACAGTACAGAGAACATGAAATCATTGCCAATTATCAAACTAAACCAACTATGAGAAAAAAATCTTAGAAAAAGGTCATATATTCTTGTACATAGTCCTCAAGAGTTTGTGGATATAAAGCGAGTATGTAATGTGAGAGCCAGGGGCAAAATAAACAGCCACTCGCATTTCTAATATACCAGAGTAGATAGATAAGACTTCTATAGTTGCCTGCCATGTGCTTGTCTATATGTGGATTACTATATGGAAACGATGCAGCCTTCTACAACCCATCATTTTGTGCCGCTTAAGTGACCTGGTGTTGTAGTCTGATAGGGATAGTAAGTTTAGGAGGTCCTGATCTCTGTGTGCTACAGCCTCAATGACAACACCTACAATTCTCAGAAATGTGTCAAATAAACAACTAAGTAATTGGTTATTTCTCTGACAGCTGCATTTGTAATTCTCTGGTTTGCTGTGACAGACATTATTCTGGTGTCACAATGTGTCTTTAAATCTCATCTTCTATGTTTATAATAAGACTATTCATGTTATTCTGATCTGATAGGGCAGGAATTCTCTAAGTCAATATTTTATTTTTATGTATTAATGTATTTGAGCTCTTAAGGTACTGTCACATGCAGCGATATCGCCGGCCATTTCGTTGGCAATTCCAGAATTCGACGATGTGGAAACCACATCGCCTGTCCATAGTGGCGTAAGACATGAAGGTTTTAAGGCGAGAAATCGCCGGTGGAGCATCGCCTGATTGCTCTGCACTGCAGTGAAATCAGGTGATATTCACCAGGAGATTTCTGCGCATCATGGCGTTTGACAGGGCGATAGTGATGTACAAAGCGAGCTCAGATCATCTGGAAGCAATTCCAGAGGCATGCCTGAGTGTTGCGTATGGCGCGCCCCGTGTGCCGCGATTGGTGGCCGCTCCTGCGTTCCCATTGGTTGGCCATGGCTAAGGCGCCATATTTGATGATAATTGCGTTCTTCACCAGACCCATCTTCTTCTTCTTCTTCCCAAGTGTGTTGAAAAGCAAACTACGAGCGTCATGGAGTACCGTATCATAGTGATACTGCGTGCATGATGTTTGGACGTCCTGAAGAAATGTTGAAAGGCGGAAAACGTACATTGGTGTCTGCAAACATACCCTGAAATATATGTGTACTAAGCCAAGTGCTATTGCTGTTGGCAGAAATGTGAAAAGCAACATGTTCACCATACACAAATCACAAAGCATATGTTACCAGAAAGGAAATAGTAACGCATGTATGTCCTCCAGTTGGCACGCACATCCATCACCCTGCGGTCCCTTCATGTATTGAGGTGACGTTACGGCGTCCCATAAAGGCACACAACTCTGTTGCGCCTTAAAGGGATCCTGTCACCCCCAAAACGCATGTAAACCTATTAAAACCTGTCCCTAGAGCATATTAACACTATCCCTACACTCTTTTTACCTCCTAAAAGCATTAAGTGACATTGAATAAAAACGTTTTATAAGTACCTGATTAGTGCTGATAATGAGTGACTATGCTATTCATAGTCACTCATCAAGACTGCCCCTCTGCTTCATAGCACGCCTGAATAGGCGTGATCTACCTCCAGGATTCAAATTCGTGCCTCCCCGCTGTGCCCTGTGTCGTAGGAGGCTGCAGTGTGGCTGGTGACGCGATCCGCGTCATTCCCGGCGCCTGGTGACGTATTTAGACCGGCGCCGCGCTGTTAGCTTCAAAATGCGCACTGCGCATGCGCATTGGGCATGCGCAGTGCGCATTTTGAAGCTAACACGCGGCGCCGGTCTAAATACGTCACCAGGCGCCGGGAATGACGCGGATCGCGTCACCAGCCACACTGCAGCCTCCTACGACACAGGGCACAGCGGGGAGGCACGAATTTGAATCCTGGATGTAGATCACGCCTATTCAGGCGTGCTATGAAGCAGAGGGGCAGTCTTGATGAGTGACTATGAATAGCATAGTCACTCATTATCAGCACTAATCAGGTACTTATAAAACGTTTTTATTCAATGTCACTTAATGCTTTTAGGAGGTAAAAAGAGTGTAGGGATAGTGTTAATATGCTCTAGGGACAGGTTTTAATAGGTTTACATGCGTTTTGGGGGTGACAGGATCCCTTTAAGTTGTGCAGTCCCTCAAGTCTCCTCGGCGTAACCAGCGTGCGCAATGATGTCATTTCGTTGTGTCACGTTTGGCCCTGCAGAGGGTAGCAATGGCATTAGGACAGAGAGCTGCAGCATGGGGTGAGCCAGAGCTGCTAATTCTGTTCAACATCTTGGACAGCTGTGATTATTGGTGCCATCAGCACCAACAGCACCCACGTCTCCACAAGCAGGCCATCCTGCGTAAAGTGAAGAGGTCCCTGTTGAGGAGACTGGGTGTGGAGCGCACCACCCAGCAGATACAGAAGAAGGTGGCAGACCTTAAATACCAGTGTCCAGGGCCCATTGACACCATCCGGGCACAGATTAGGAGACTGCGTGGTGAGTACTTGTGATTCACACATACCTTATCCAAACAACAAACAAGGCTTTAGCAAGACATGGAAGTGTAGCCTGTCAGATAGGTACCCTGATCACCTGATGTTGAGGCTTCATCGCTCTGCATCTGCAGGGTCTGCAATATGCAACATGACATTGCTGCCTACACTACTATGTGTTGCCATTGTTGATGTCAACATTGCCGGCATATCAGTATATCAACACACATAGCTGTATAATAAAGCTGAAGTTAACATGTACTTGATGTCTTGCCCACCATGACACATATAGTCAGTATCAGCATGCTGTGTGACATATAGGCTGTAACACAATGTTGTTGGGAAGTCCAAGATATCCATGACCCTGATCCTCATAGACTGTGAGCCCTCGTGGACAGGGTCCCTGCCCCTCCTGTACCTGTATGTCCTGATCGCCTAGATTTAGTGTACTTGTCTCCCTTATCCTCATGTAAAGCACCATGGAACCTAATGGCGCTATATAAATAAATAATAATAATAATCCTAAATGTATATTGCCACATGACCACTACACCACCTTAGCCCTGTGTGGTCATGTGCATCTGTACATTACTATGTATGGATATGGATGTGTCAGTATAGTTGGTAACATCTGTCACACTGTGTTGTGATGGGCAATATTCCATCATGTAGCCCCTTCATCCACAGCATAGGTCTGCACACACAATATTAATGGCCCAATTGTGTGGGACAAAGTCTCTGTCATGGGCAACACTATATTGGTGTGTGTACTGCATGCCAACAAAACAGTGTGCCCATGTCGAGATGTGCACAGTCACCTCACAGCACATCACTATGGGGCAAGCAACAATCATTTACATGTTGACTGCAGTAATTACTGACACCCATACAAATTACATGTCTGTGGGCATAGGTGTTGTGGATGGTGTACATGTGTTCATAATTGCTATGTTCAATCTTACAGAGGATGCTGACAGCTCTGAAGGGCAGCCATCACCACCGGCAAGTCCACCACTCGGCAGACGTCCATCCCCGCCAGCAACACCATCTGGCAACCCGCCGCCACCTTCTCCTGGAAGGCCTGCGTCTACACATGCAGCCAGCTCTGCCTCTGGGACACCTCCGGGTCCCCCCTCTGCACCTGGCAGCCCAGTCTCAGGGCCGTACAGCCCAACCCCCACCCCACCTGGAAGGGCATCAAGAGGGCCAACGCCTGACCCAGGATCCACACACTGCCGGCTGCAGACACCTTCACCTCCTGGCACCCCTCCACCCAACGTAAGCAGCCAAGTTGCCAGCCCTGTTGGGGAATGGTCCCCACAGGGTGAATGTGAGCCTGTTGGAGGTGTCCCTGATGGTACGTGCTGACCATATGAAACAAGCTTTTTTGTCAAAATTTTCCCTGTCTGACCCGGTGTTAATGCCTATCTGTTTTTCCTGTTTTTGTTCTATCCCTTTGGTTAATGCAGATGGCATAGCAGCTGTGGCCATGTTGCCGGGGTTATCAGCAACACCACCAGAAAGGGAAGTTGCGGATGCTGTCCTGAATCGTAAGTTTAGTAACACAGTCACATAACATTGCAGAGCACAGAATTATATTATACTAATGTTGTATATTTACCCAACAGGCCAACAAACCATCGAGGAGTTGGTTGCTGTCCACCGTGAGGCGCAGGCCCATCTCAACAGAATGTGGGCCATCATCCAGCGTCTCACTAGTGGGCAGGCTGGGGATCATCCTGGGGTTGTGCCAGAGGCCTTATCATTTAATTTTTGCAATCCCCTGTTCACATCCCCCTTGTGTGTTTAAGGTGTGGCATGTTGCCATGTTTTTTTTTTTTTTTTTAAATGTTTGTGTTCTGTTTACATTTAAAATTTGTTAAACATGCCTTTGACTCAAGGGTCACCAGGGCAAATATGTAGTCTATTTGGAGTTTGCCAAAAAAAGAACCAAAAAAAACATTGTTTTAAAAAAGAAATAACAAAACAAAAGGGTGTTGATTCACCTTGCCCAACCTTAAAAAAAGGGCAATAACAACAACCCACAAAAAAGCGATTTTTTCCAATAAAATAATTGTGCAAATCCCACTACTGTCTTTGGCCTCATGACTATATACACAGAGGTGCTTGAGTATGGAGTTGACACCTCTTTGCTAAGGCTGCATCTTGATGGCACAAACAAATTTGTGAGGGGTGACATTATCATTGACACTGCAAACATTATTTCCAATATATGGATGTGCTTCATGAATGTACACCATCAATGTTCGTACCACTACACTACTTTACTGACCCAATGTAAGCCACATCCCAAAATAAAAAAAAGACTAAACACTACTCATCAGTATTGTATGGCAAACAACACAACCATTTTGGGGTGACGTGTACACAATTTTTGAGCAATGTAGGTGATCATCCTTTACAACAAATGCATTGTGACACATAGGGGACAAAGGGATGTAGCATATGTTATAATATCTACGTGACCATGTTATCTTGGTTATGTGGCCTATACAAGTGACACACAGCCTTGGCGTGTCATACTACATCACTACATATCTACACATACATGAGACATAAAGTTCAAACATGTAATTGTGCTCCAAAAAAACAATTTATTTAAACAAAACATAAAGGAAAACACACATACCATGTGTCTAAATAATATTTTCTCAGGTATGTCCAAACACAAACAAAAATCAGTGGAAGCGTCTCTCCTCACAAGTGTAATAATCTACTGGTTAAGATGTGGTTTGAGGCCCCAAGTCCCCATATCCCCAACCACTAGCCCAACTTGGGGGGTGGGGTTGTCTGGGGCCCCTGGACAATTCTGGATTTTGTCTGGGCCCAGCCAAAGGTGGCTGAGGACCATGTGACACTAACGCCTGGCCACTGGGGATGGCAAGATGAGCCAGTGGCGTCAGTGCCTCGTCCAAGCCTGCCTCCAGGACCCGAATTATGATCCGCTCTGCAATCTTGTGCTTAAGTGCTCTCATCATGGACACCCGTTCATTCACTAGGTGCCCAATCCCAGTATTTGGCTGGTTTTCCATGTGAACCAGCACCTGCTTCGCCCAGGCTCCCAGCACAGTATTGGGTGGTGTCAGGGCCCGTCTTCTAGAGACTCCTGAGCTGGGATCAGGGTGCTGGTCTGCCTAACTGGGACCATGTTGTAGGAGGAGGATCATGAGTGGGTGACTGTCACGCTGGGAGCGGGAGAGACACCCAGCGTAGGACAACGACGGGGGGGGATAAGGAGTCCCTAAAGCTATGGGCACAAGAGGGAGAGGGTGACCCCTAGTCTTCCTGGAGCTGACCCTATCTGCCCTGACGTCCCTATACAGTTTCCTCAACTGTCGCCGACCACGAACCTCGTCCCTCTCTGATCCTAGCACTACCTTATCTAAGGATCAGATGGGGAGGTTCACTAGACCCCTCCACTAACAACTAAAGACAACACAAGGAAAACAGACAATGGGGAAAGAAAACACTTATCTTGCAGCAGAGCACAGCAACCTCCACAAACTCAGCTTCTGCTTGGAGCAAGGATAATGAGTCCACAAGGAAATATCACCTGCACTGAGGGAGGGCAATGAAACTCCTTATAAAGGAGGGAAGAACCTGCTGGGTCCTAGAGACCCAGAATACTGGTGTAGAAACCAGACCGAGCACAAGACCTTCCCAGCCGTCCTCCCATGATAGGGAGATCTTATCATACCTTCTCTTTATCTACACAGAAGGTAAATGCCCCTGAAAGACGGACCGTCCTCAAACCTTATGGCTGATTGGCCAAACGCTGGGACCGTCTGCGCGTGGCCTCTACCCTGTCATCCGTGCCACCCGTGACAGTACCCCCCCGTCCACGAGTGGCCCCCGGACACTCAGGACCAGGCTTATCCGGATGGGAACGGTGAAAAGCGCGGACCAGCCTAGCGGCGGAGACTTCCGACGCCGGCACCCACATCCGTTCCTCCGGACCGTATCCCCTCCAGTGCACCAAATACTGAAGAAACGGCGCACCCTGCGAGAATCAACCACCTTTGAGATCTCAAATTCCAAATTCCCCGCTACGCAGATGGGCTCCGGGGGCAAAGGAGACGGGTTAGACGACGGCACATATGGTTTGAGGAGCGACCTATGAAATACATTGTGGATCTTAAGAGCGGGAGGCAACGCAAGACGAAACGCCACGGGATTGATAACGGCGGTTATCTGATAAGGGCCAATAAACCTGGGCCCCAACTTCCAAGAGGGCACCTTCAACTTCACATTCTTGGTAGACAACCACACGTAGTCATTCACACACAGGTCCGGACCTGGCGCACGCTTCCTGTCAGCCATACGTTTGTACCTGTCGCCTAAGAGCTTCAAGCTACTCTGTACCCTCCGCCAAACCGAGGAGAGGGATGAGGTAAATCGGTCCTCCTCAGGAACTCCGGAAGGACTAGTACCACTAAAAGTACCAAACTGAGGATGAAACCCATATGCACCGAAGAACGGTGACTTGCCAGTGGACTCCTGAAGACGATTATTAAGGGCAAACTCGGCCAAGGGCAAATAACTCGCCCAAGTCTCCTGATTGTCAGAGACAAAACACCTCAGATAAGTCTCCAAATTCTGATTCATACGTTCGGTCTGCCCATTAGACTGAGGATGAAAAGCAGAAGAGAAGGACAAGGCAATTCCTAAACGTGCACAAAAAGCCTTCCAAAACTTGGAGACAAACTGAGTACCACGATCAGAAACCACCTCTGAGGGAACTCCATGAAGCTTCACGATCTCACTTACAAACACCTGTGCCAGTGTCCGAGCATTAGGAAGCGCGGGCAGTGCCACAAAGCGAACCATCTTACTGAACCTATCAACCACTACCAGCACTACCGTCTTGCCTGCAGACGCCGGAAGATCGGTGATAAAATCCATTGACACATGTGTCCATGGCCTCTCAGGAATAGACAATGGCAAGAGAGAACCAGCCGGACGGGTATGCGGAACCTTAGCCCGTGCACACACACTACAGGCAGATACGAATTCCGCTACGTCCTTCCTCAACCCCGGCCACCAAAAGCGACGAGATAAAAGATCGAAGGTGGCCCTACTGCCGGGATGCCCTGCCAATACGGAGTCGTGATGCTCTGACAGCACTCTGAGACGCAAAGATGATGGCACAAACAGTCTCCCAGAAGGACAGGAGGCAGGGGCGCCCCCCTGGACCTTCAACAACCTCCCCCTCCAGATCAGGGCAAAGAGCAGAAACAACCACCCCCTCCTGTAAGATGGGAACGGGACTTTCATGAGCACTACCACCCGGGAAACTACGCGACAATGCATCAGCCTTCACGTTCTCAACCCCTGGACGGTAAGTGACGGTAAAATTAAATCTCGTGAAAAACAAGGACCACCGGGCCTGCCGGGGATTGAGACGCTTGGCGGACTCAAGGTAAGACAGGTTCTTGTGGTCGGTAATAACCGTGATGGGATGGACAGCCCCTTCCAACCAGTGACGCCATTCCTCAAAAGCCAATTTAATAGCCAACAGCTCCCTATTACCGACATCATAATTCCTCTCGGCCGACGACAACTTCTTGGAGAAGAACGCGCAGGGCACCCATTTCCCAGGCGAAGGGCCTTGCGACAATACAGCCCCCACCCCCACCTCAGACGCATCCACCTCCACAACGAAGGGCTGAGAAAGATCGGGCTGACGGAGAATAGGTGCGGAAACAAAACAACGCTTTAGGGAGGAGAAAGCCTGGCGAGCAGACTCCGACCACTCGGAAAAATCGGTCCCCTTCCTAGTCATGTCCGTAAGAGGCGTCACCAGCACCGAATAGTTCCGAATAAATTTACGGTAAAAGTTGGTAAACCCCAAAAAACGTTGCAATGCCCGTAGATTGTCCGGTTGTTCCCAGTCCAACACCGCCCGGACTTTTTCCGGATCCATCCGAAAACCCAATGGCGACAGGAGGTACCCCAAAAACCGTACCTCCTGAACGGCGAAGACACATTTCTCGAGTTTAGCATACAGCTTATTGTCTCGTAATACCTGTAACACCTGCTTGACATGGGACTGATGCGTCTCCAAATCGGGGGAATAGATCAAGATATCATCTAAGTAAACAACCACAAATCTACCCACCAAATGATGGAATATGTCATTGACAAAGTGTTGGAACACCGCAGGGGCGTTAGTGAGCCCGAACGGCATTACGAGACTTTCAAAATGGCCGTCCGGGGTATTAAATGCCGTCTTCCATTCATCCCCCTCTCTGACCCTAATCAGGTTGTAGGCCCCCCTCAAATCCAACTTGGAGAACCATTTAGCACCCACTACCTGACTGAATAAATCAGGAATCAGAGGGAGGGGGTACGGATCACGGACAGTAATCCGATTCAACTCCCGGAAATCCAGGCAAGGACGGAGGCCCCCATCTTTTTTCTTAACAAAAAAGAAACCAGCCGCAACCGGCGAGGTTGAGGGCCTGATGTGACCCGACTGCAGACTCTCGGAAATGAAATCCTTCATCGCCTGTCTTTCCGGACCCGATATAGCAAACATCCTAGCTTTGGGCAGTTTAACTCCGGGAACGAGGTTGATTGGGCAATCGTATGCCCGATGGGGGGGCAGGTCTTGGCACCCCTTCTCTGAGAACACATCCTCATACTCCGATAGGAACGGGGGCAGAGATACCGCAGACACCACCGAAAACGAGGTAACCAAACAATTCTCAGAACAAAAATCACTCCATTCCACAATGTCCCGGGACTGCCAATCCACTACGGGATTATGTTTAATCAACCATGGCAAGCCCAGGACAATGGGAGCGGGGAGACCGTCTAGAACATAGCAAGATATCGTCTCTTGATGTTGGGATCCAACCGTCAACTTAATGTCATGTACGATATGTGTGAGACTACCTTGAGCAAGAGGTGCTGAGTCGATGGCATAGATACGGATGGGGCGAGACAATAAACAGCAGTTAAGCCCATGAGCGTCTACAAACTGAGCATCCACCATGCTGACCCCCGCACCACTATCCACAAACACAGAAATACCCTCCGTTGTGCCCTCCAGCGCCACCTCCGCACTTAGGAGGAAACGGGAAGTACAAATGGAGGATACACACACCTCCCGCTCGACCACCTCCACACCCCCCATAGTCACAGAAGGTCCAGGCCCCCCAGTCCGTGTAGGGGTGTAGGGACAGGCCCCAATAAAATGGTCCCCTTTCCCACAGAAAAAACAGACCCCCTTCCCCTTGCCCCGGGAGGTACCGGCGGAGAACCTCGAGGCCGCCGCACCTCCCAGCTGCATCAGTTCCTCCGCACTCGGGAGGAACGACTCACTCTCCGCGTGACCTCCCGGTAACCAGGAATCACCACGAGAATGGCTCCCAGTAACAGGAGGTCTCCCCCTCCGCTCCTGGAGGCGTCTATCCATACGAATAGCTAACGACATAGCCGCCTCCAGGGACGGAGGGGTCTCATAAACCGCCAGAGCGTCCTTCAGCCTCTCCGAAAGACCCTGACAAAAGTGACTCCGGAGTGCCGGATCGTTCCACTTCGTGTCCGTAGCCCACCTGCGGAACTCAGAACAATATGATTCCGCCGACCGAGTCCCCTGGCGGAGATGGCGTAACCTGGATTCAGCCAAAGCGACACGGTCAGGGTCATCATATATGAGGCCCAGGGCGTCAAAAAATTCATCCACAGAGCGGAGACAAGTAGAGTCCTGTGGCAGAGAGAAAGCCCAGGACTGGGGATCTCCCTGCAGTAGCGACATAATAATTCCTACACGCTGCTGCTCATCACCAGTGGAATAAGGCCTAAGCCTAAAATATAATTTACAGGCCTCTTTGAACACAGTAAACTTATCTCTACCTCCTGAAAACCTGTCAGGGAGGGCAACCTTAGGTTCAGGTCTGGCCTGACCCAATGCTTGATTCCCCAAGACACCATTTTGCGGTTGCGGGCCCTGTAAAGCCGACCGAAGGTCCGCAACCTCCAAAGACAGAGACTGCAGCTGCTGGGCCAAAGCAGACACAGGATCCATAAGGAAAGGAAGAAAATTCGGTTCCTCCCCTGTCCTTCAGTTACAGTATTGGCAGGTGATAATGTCACGCTGGGAGCGGGAGAGACACCCAGCGTAGGACAACGACGGGGGGGGATAAGGAGTCCCTAAAGCTATGGGCACAAGAGGGAGAGGGTGACCCCTAGTCTTCCTGGAGCTGACCCTATCTGCCCTGACGTCCCTATACAGTTTCCTCAACTGTCGCCGACCACGAACCTCGTCCCTCTCTGATCCTAGCACTACCTTATCTAAGGATCAGATGGGGAGGTTCACTAGACCCCTCCACTAACAACTAAAGACAACACAAGGAAAACAGACAATGGGGAAAGAAAACACTTATCTTGCAGCAGAGCACAGCAACCTCCACAAACTCAGCTTCTGCTTGGAGCAAGGATAATGAGTCCACAAGGAAATATCACCTGCACTGAGGGAGGGCAATGAAACTCCTTATAAAGGAGGGAAGAACCTGCTGGGTCCTAGAGACCCAGAATACTGGTGTAGAAACCAGACCGAGCACAAGACCTTCCCAGCCGTCCTCCCATGATAGGGAGATCTTATCATACCTTCTCTTTATCTACACAGAAGGTAAATGCCCCTGAAAGACGGACCGTCCTCAAACCTTATGGCTGATTGGCCAAACGCTGGGACCGTCTGCGCGTGGCCTCTACCCTGTCATCCGTGCCACCCGTGACAGTGACCCCTCCAGCGTAGACTGCTGCTGTTCCGGCGGATCCTGTAAAGAATGGAAAAACAAAAACAAATCACTTGTCATGTCCCACAAAAAGTCTATTAGCCATTGCAGATTTACTGCACCAGCAGCACTACCACGCCATTGTATTTGAACCACACAAACATTCAACATAAAACAACAAGAAGAAACAGTGAAAAATGTCCACTCTACTTACCTGAGGGGACAACATGGTAAGTGATGTGTGTCGACAACCAACAAGAAAAAAACAGAGGAGCCAAGTGTGTGACCCATCACCAAAACACACAGAGTATTTGAAAAACACCCACAGGATTGTGCCGGAAGGGACTTGCCAAACAAACACGTGACTACTAGCACCAAGGGATTACCGTACACAAGAAGCTTCATTAAACGTACCTCCTGTGACAGAGCAGCGGCTTCGGATGTGGCTGTTTTGGTGTGATCAAACTCCCTGGCGCACCGTAATCGCCGAGGAGCCTTCTGATCCAGAGTAAAAGTGAGGAGGTCATAGTACTACAGCTGTGGCACATGTACCTCCTCACTTCCCATCCTAGAATTCTGGGACCTCTGGACCAGGTTGCGCTCCTTTTTGAACATGGTGTGCAGGTGTTTGATCTTTATTATTATTATTATTATTATTATTTATTTATATAGTGCCATTATATTCCATGGCGCTTTACATGCTAAAAGGGCAGACTAGGACAAGTAACATAGTAACAATACAGGTAACAATAAATGTTGACAATTCGGTTGTACAGATACAAGGGGGATCTTGGCTTTAACTTCGCCTTATCCCACCTCACCCCAGGGTGGTGGTCTTGGGCGAGGGCAACAAGGCGGCCATAGGCCACATTCTTCACCTGATTATTTTTGTAATCAGGTGAACGCAGCCGCCACAGGCATTCGTGATCCTGGTACATGGCCAACAAGGCCCGAACAAAATCCTGATTGTCCCACATCTGCAACATAAGCACATCAAAACCACACATAGATGTATGTATGTTCACATAATGTCCCATGAATAATGGGCACATAATCACAACTGGTAATCATTGTGGCATAATTCGGGAAGATCATTCCAATGAAGCCTGACATTGTTTAATGTGAAGACATTATAAACCACCACAAAACTGCAAATACATGTATTTTTTTTGAAAGGCTTGAAGATGCACT
This sequence comes from Allobates femoralis, assembly GCA_033576535.1. Taxonomy (NCBI): domain Eukaryota; kingdom Metazoa; phylum Chordata; class Amphibia; order Anura; family Aromobatidae; genus Allobates; species Allobates femoralis. The sequence continues at coordinate 51,306,611 of JARQOC010000007.1, read as the reverse complement.
ATTGTACATACGGTCGTGTAGGTATACATGTATTAGCAAAGCCACTATGTAGCAACAGCAATACAGTTGTATGCCAGTCTTGTTTGCTATATGTCTACATTACAGGTTTGGGAAGTGTTTGGCGCATTATGTAGACAATGTGGACCACACTACATTAGGCAGATGTACTGTGTAGCCCCACATTATGTGGGACACATTACATTTACGTCAGGAACATGCCTACATAAACCTCACCAACACCATCCATGTAAGGCTACATAGACAACATAATTGTATACAACATGACATATGGGGCAGTAGGTCTGGGTAGGAGCCAAAACCACAGTCATGTACAGATGATCAAGGCATGCACATTCCTATACCTACCGTCTGACCAGCAAGGTGTGCTTGAAGAGACGTTAACATGATGCTGCATATAACTTTGCAACACACAAGTGCTTTCAACACCGCCATTTTTAAGGGTCTGCCAACCAATAAGAACGCACCTGAGTCAGCAAATCAGAGGATTTGGGTGTGGCAACACCGACGCAGGTGCATGCCTTGGGTGACGCAAGCGCACTGTGATTGGCTGCATAGCATATAAAAAGCAGCTATGCCAGTGCGTGGTCAAGCTAGCTGGCCAGAGTCATTGGGTAAGTAGCAGTCCCTTCAACGATGGTTGAGTGTTTCTTGTTGTGAGGCTTTTTAGGTAACATACATGTGTATTGTGTTGGTCAGCACAAATACACCTCCAGGTGTGTGCAGGCCAGACTCCAGATGTGTGACCTTGTAATTTCTTTCACAAAGTGTATGCATGGTTAGACTATGGGTGATGACCTCTACTCATTGTGCTTATATGTTGTGATTTAAATGGTGTAATTTGTACACAAGTTGGGTCACTGGTGGAGTGTGCCCAACACATGCAGTGATAAGGAATGTATCATGACTTGCACACACAAAAGGGATGTGTTGTGGGGATGGGGACACCTTGCTTGTGTTTGCAGTATTGTGAATGTGTGAGGGCCAATATCCGGTTTTGGACACTCAACAGGGATGTAGTTTGGTAATGGTGATTCCTGCAGTGTGTGATGTTGCCTTTACATGGCTATGTTCATACCCCATGCATGTTGTACGTGGTGCCAATATGGTTTGGGGTGCTGTGTCCTACAAATGTACATGTATGGGCCATATTTGGTTACATGTTTTTTGTCATGTCCTTTCTACACATGATGGTGTACAATATGTTTTTGGTATTATTGAGAAAGTTTTTTGGGATGGTCATGTATTTAATGGAGAATGTGTTGATTGTTCAGATATTCTTTGGGTGGGTATGTTGGGAAAACGATGTTATTTTATGTTGTGTGAATGGTGGATATTTGAGAGGGAGATGGCCACTGCATCAGAACTTTGTTTTCGGTACTTGTATGTGCATGCATGTATGTAGGCAATCAAATACTGTAGGCTTTTGCAGAGTTGTGACATGGAATTGCTGAGTTACATTTTTTGTTTTCCTGTTCCCCAGGGGTTGGTTCATCTGCTCATCATGGATACTGAACAGAGGCTTCTCGTGGCTCTTGCCTTGGTAGATGAGGACTTGTGGCTGGAGGAGAGAGCTAAGAGATTGCGGGTTCACAGACCACGCCGTGTGTGGTCTCGGGAGTGGCTTTTGCAAAGAGACAACCTGAGCCACATGCGCCTGGTCCATCAACTGGAGGACAGGAGTCCGCATGACTTCAGGAACTATCTCCGTATGTCTGAGGACTCATTCAAGTTCCTATTGGACCCCATTCGGCCATGGATAGCCCGTGAGGATACTGTAATGCATAGAGCTGTGCCACCTGAGGAGTGGGTGGCTGTAACTTTGACGTTCCTGGCAACAGGTCAGTCGATGACGAACCTGCAATACTCTGCAGCTGTGTCGCGGCCACTGCTGAGCCGCATGATACCCGAAATATGTGAGGCCATCCTGAGATGCCTGGTGCCATCCTTTTTGCGGTTCTCAACCACACCCGCAGAATGGATAAACGTTGCCAGTGGTTTTGCAGATAGCTGGCAATTTCGAAACTGCGGTGGGCCATTGATGGTAAGCTCGTGCGGATCACGCAACCTCCCAACAGTGGGTCCTTTTTTTTTTTTACAACTATAAAGGTTATTTTAGTGTGATCCTCATGGCCCTTGTGGATGCTCACTATGAGTTCCTCTACGTGGATGTTGACATGAACGGCATGGGGGTGTATTTGGACATAGCTCCTTTGGGCAAGACCTGAGGAGAGGTGCTCTCACCTTGCTCTCAAATGATGTCACCACCGGTAATCTCAGCTTTGCGTTTGTGGGGGATGAAGCATTTCCACTTCATTCTCACCTACTACTTCCATATCCCCAGAGGACGGTTACTTCTAAACAGTGCATTTTCAATTACCGGCTATCTCAGGCACGTCCTGTGGTTGAAAAGGCTTTTAGGATCATGGCAAATAGATTCCGCGTGTTTCATACGCCTTTGAATATGAAACTGGAATCTATAGATATAGTAGTGCTGGCCTGCTGTGTGCTGCATAACTTCCTGCACTGGCAAGTTATGTGGATTCAGTGGACTCCACAACAGGGGAAGTCAGTGCTGGGGCGTGGTGTGCAACCGACCCAGGTCTGGCATCACTCTAGCCGCTGAGCCAGGGTCGGAGTCCGCAGGATGCCAGGAGCAGCAGGGACAGCTACTGCTCCTACTTCAATGGCCCTGGGGCAGTGGCCTGGCAGCAACAACAGGTGTATGGTGGCTGGGGTTGTCAGGCACCACCACCAGGAGGAGGGTGTAGTCACCATTGTGCCTGCACCAGGAGGAGGCTTTTTTTAAAATTTAGGTTGCCTTTTAAATTTTATTAATTTCTTTAATTGACCTTTATTATTTTTCTTATGGCCATTGTTTGAGCTCACATTTGTGTTATTTGTGTGATGTTATCACTTGTGTTTTTGTTCGGTATGTTCTTGTCTGTGTTTTTTTTTTGGTGCACAAATTAAAAAAACAAAAAAAAAAAAACTGATCATAAATACCTGTGTCTGTTTTTACTTTTAACTACAGGGCAGTTGCACATAACATTAAGCTGTGCACAGAGGTATGTGAGACGACAATGGTCGTTATGGGTCCCTGCAGCATTGTCTGCTAATGTCCAGTACACAGGTCCAGGCCTTTGGCCAACACTGTATGCTCAGACTGTGTCTCCATGTCAATATTATATGGATTTACACATGGGTATGTCTCCACACACATGAACATTTGTATTGTGTTTGTTGAGGATGGAGGTAGTCATCAATATCCGCCACACACACACATGTCTACACACACATAGTTCAGCCAGGGCCACACACAATCCAGCCAGAGTGTTTTTTTTCAGCTTACCTACGTAAACATCAGACGCACACATAGCCATTCATAGTGTAATCCACAGAGCAACACACGAGCCGTGCTGTGTGGCACTTTGGTGACGCCAAAGTGCCTTTTGGTAATCCGCAACACATGACACGAGAGTGCTGTAGTGACATAGTAGAAAGGGTAAATGCGTCATATAGTGGGCAGACGTCCAGACAAGGCTGACCAATGGTAACGCAGTTGTGTTGGCCAATCGGAGTGGTAGGGGCGCGGTGAGAAATACTGTCGCACGCCTGTCTCCTAGGCGTTCTCACTCTCCAGCCACATCGCTGATGAGGTGGAGGAGTGTGATGCGGCGATGTGGGCAAGGGAAATTGTTTCTGGTCTGCGCCAGGCAATTTCCGGAACGCAGGATCACCGGAGATGGGACGCAAAATCGCTACGTGTGACAAATCCATGGCGATGTTAAAAAAAAAAAAAAGTGCCCGTAAGATGCGCGCTCACGTCAAATCGCCAGCAATATGGAAACCATGTCGCAGCGTGTGACAGTACCTTTACTCTGGGCAGTGAGTGCAGTGTATAGTTATATTTTTATTCTTCTTTTATGTAATCAGCTGCAGTAAAGCAATTAGTATTGAATCAAAGAAAACTCTTTGAAGACCATCTGCCCAAACAAAGTTTTACTGAGAAAAGTGAGAATTCTGTATATCTGGATGACTACGATACTCAAGGTAAGTGTGTTACACATATCTGAGTGGTACCAAGATATGACCACCATCTGATTATGCTCACATTGAGTTTGTGTAAAACAATGCCCTTTTATTGTAGGCTATGCTTGGTTAGTGTTCTGCCTTTGACCTATTTGACTGACTCCAGCATTCTTTGCATAGTCACATATCAGATAGTAATTGCCTTTGAAACCGTTATTAAAGCACCACTCCAGGGTGTTTTTTTTTTTTTTTAATTTTTAGCGCTGCAGTGGTGCTTTAAATTTAAGTCCCTTGTCTTATACTCCCCCTCCGGTGTCTTCACCTTTTTCCGATACCACTCCAGTCCCGCTCAATCTCGTGACTGTAACTTCTGACCATCTGGAAGTCATATGATATGTTACAATATCCCAATGCATTTGTAGAGGGATCAGCTTTATTATCATTTAAACAAGGAAAGATTAGACGCAATGGAATGAAACTGAATGGGAGAAGACACAGATTAGATATTAGAAAAAACTTTTTTCATAATAAGGGTGATCAATGAGTGGAACAGGCTGCTGCAAGTGGTGGTGAGTTCTCCTTCAATGGAAGTCTTCAGAGGCTGGACAGACATATGTTTGGGATGATTTAGTGACTCCTGCTTTGAGCTGGGGGTTGGACCAGATGACCCTGAAGGTCCCCTCCAAATCTACCTTTCTTTGAATCTATAGTCTGTATGAGAGTCAGAACGAGGTTCTCATAGACTTATATTGAATTGTGATCTCTTCTTGCTCCATGAAACACTACTGCTGGCAGGTCACAAATTGTCAAATCCTGTCCATAATGGCGGTGATAGAAGATGAAGCTGTCAGAAGGTGAGTATAAGACAAGGGGTGGGGACTTAAGTTATGTTCACCCAGGGCGTTTTTGGTGCATTTTTTTTCTGCAGCAAAAACTGAGGTGAGATGTCTGTAAACAATTTCTCTCACAGATGTTTTCCTGCATTTTTTAACCGCAATTTTACCAGTTTTTACCACGGTTTTCTTGTTTTGGTATACAATTGAAAATATACTGACTTTCGAGCTGTAACATTACAATACCAAGGCAAAAACGCAACAAAGAATTGACATGCTCAGTGTTTGAAAAGCGCAGCAAAAAGCATGCAGGTTTTAATTTCTGGCTAGAAATAAAACCAATGTATGTGCGCAAATTTTCCTTATTCACATTAGGTTTTGCTGGGAATAAAAAACACAGGTTTAGATTAGCATAGATTTGCATAAAGCCTAGGTACTTTCCCCCAAAAAAACAAACCTAAACCGCAGGAAAAATACCCTGTATAAACATAGACTTACTCCTCTGTCCTGGTTCCAGCACTGAGGGCGTGCGGCTGATTCCTTCTGCACAATCCAATATGTTTAGAAGACTTTATCCAATGGGGTGATTTAAACCCAGTTCAGGCGATGGAACCACTCAGACCAGCGTCCTAATACTGCTACAGGAAAACATGCTGTACAGCTCAGTTTCTTAGTTTCAGCACTTGTACATGAGTCTCTGATGCAAACCCAGATCTGTAACACCAGAGTCACTGAATCAACATTGCTACATCCCCTTGCTAGTTTTGTCTCAGTTGCAAATTCCTCTCAGCTACATTGTTTCCTCTTCAGTGAGTGAACCCTACGATGTTGCCTTGCCAATTATGTTATATTGAACCTATGATGCAAAACCAGATCTGCTACATCAGCCTCTACTGAGTCAGTCATGCTGTACCATTGTACAGCTTTGCAAACTGCCTCCTTTGCAAACTCAGCCCTGCTACACAGGTTCCTCTTGGCTGCAGCAAACTTGTTTCATCACTGTAGTATTGAGCTTCCAAAGAAAACTCTGCTCTGCTGCATTGGTTCCTCATCTTTACATCACTTTTGGAGCTCTGCTGCATTGTCTCAGTTCAGCTCTTTCAACTGCTGCTGTTTCAGCTCAGCTACATGTGCTACCGTGGGTGGCTACCATTAGATTTCCACAATCCGTCACCGGTCTATGCTGCATTACAGCTGCTCTTCAGGGACAACAGACGGAGAATCCACCTTTCCAAGTGAGGCTCTCAAGGGTTGCAAGGCAACAGTGCCAATCACTGAGGCATATTGCTCCCTTTTAGAGCACATTAAATGCCTTCACTGAGCAATATCATGAAAAGCTTTTTATTTTTGTTAAAGAAATGCTCTTATTATGTGTCATTGCTGATGTATCGTAGAACTAGAGAAAGCACAGTAGGGGACCCCCCTCTTCCCCACCAAGATCTCTGAATTGTAGAGCTCTGCTTATGAATTTGAGAATCCATCTATAACCCCTTTTAAGTCATATGGAGATCCAGAAGTAAAAGAAAACAGCCCCTCCCCTTCCTTTTGGAAATTACACGTTTGTTTGTTTTTTTGTTTTTTTTTAACACCAAGAGCAAAAAACTGCCCGGAAAATCATCTCTCCTTCATGAGGACCGATCCCTTCTGCTTATTATACAGACTGAACACCGATTAGTTGGAAGGATTTATCTGAGATGTGAAGCGGCCGTCACACGCTGAGATATCGCTAAAGATATCGTAGACGAAGTTAAATTTGCATATCGTCCGAACGACGCGCAAAATCGTGCATCACGACGCTACACCCACAGACATCGCTCAGACGATTCCTCGATCCACCGATCCAGCGATCGTCTGAGAGATGCAGTTATCAGCAGTGGACATCGTTCAGCTAAAGTCACACAGAAATCTCCTAAACGATGTGGGAGCAAATGTGGGCGTTATCGGAGCCGATAGGCGTGGTACATGGGCTCCAAGCTGCGCCCCTCACTACACCATTGGTGCTCAGTACTGCGTCCTCATTGGGTCAGATGTCCTTTGAAACATGGCGGCCTCATCCCCACAATGTCCTGTGATATTGATCGTAATGTATATGTGTGCTGTAGCACATAACTAAATTGCAATGGGCAAAACGTACAGCCGCGTTATGTGTGCCGCGCCCGCCAACATTGTGTGGGTATATGACAAGGTGGACACTATATAGCAGGGTCGGGGACCACGCAGAATCGATTATCAAGTTGACGCAATTGGGTGCACAGTTCGGAGATATTGTGCAGCCGACGCCTATGTGTGGTGCTGAAGACAGCGCTTTCAAAATGGCGCCCTGTGAGGGCAGCCAATGGCAACGCATCATCTTCCACCAATGCGAGCTAGTGGTGAAGCAGCCAATCCGAAACCATTTCGTTGCACGAATCACCACTGAGGAGGTCAGGCAATAGGAAACTCCTGACACGCCTACGTGATGGATTTTGCCATCGCTGAAATCACACGTTTCGTCTGATGTCGGGAATTTACACGTGTCGATTGTGCGTAGTTAATTGGGCGATATCGTCAGATCTGAGAACCGAACCTCAGATCACGATTTAGAGATTTGATCAGATATCGCTCGTCGTATCTGGCCGTCACACGCACAGACATCGCTTACGCGATGTTTAATCTGCCGCTTTCAAGCGATATCTTGCACGATATCTCAGCGTGTGACGGCCGCCTGAAAGATACTGGACAAATCCCAAATATTTCTGCATAAATGCATCTTATGCTTCACATTAGTAAATGTAATTCCAGTTAAAGGCCAATGAAAAGTAAAAACACTATATAATATGTTCACTAATCATTAAACTATTCTATGTTCAATGAGCAATAATTTCTTAGGAAGATATGATGCTAACAGCTATTAGTGTACAGGTGAAACAGACTTGGGCAGATCTCACCAGGTCTATTATCCATCTACTATACTCAGGAGGCAGCTTCTTGTCATTAGAGTGAGGAGTATAAAATGGCACATTATGCAATATACCTCATAATGGAAGCCTAGCCTTTCATGAAACCTGTGGTCCGCTGTTATACCCCTTGCCAGAAAACGGCATATGAATTGTGTGGCGGTATATCTTAAGTGTTTTGGTGGGGATCTTAATGGATCTTCGAGGACAGACCCCCACCAATCAAGTATTTATCACCTATCGGATGGACGAAGCAATAGTAAGGCAGCCATATTTACCAACAGCAGGACACAAAATGAATGCACTCCTGGATGCAGCAGGCCTCCATGACAAAGGCAGAGGAAGCACATTTAACCTCTCTCACACTTACCCATTCATGAAGGGAGTGGGTGGCTTGTATTAAAAATGCACATGAATAAAGCTTGTATTGTGCACCTATATTTTGTGAAAAAAAAGGTAGTAAATCAACTCACTTTCTAAGGTATTTTCAATCTGCAAGGAAAGGCCCCGTCAAGGTTCAAAATACTTAGTAAAAAGGAATATATGCAGGCAGTAGTAGGAGACCATCCCACAATGAAAAATAGTATATAATAAAACTTCACATTTATTGCATTGTTTAAAAAAAATCACTCAGATAGATGTCACCAGAGTCTTGGCTGTGCCCTTATTTTACCAGTGCCCCTACTGTAGTCTGAATAAATGTTTAGCACGCACAAGATCTGAGTCCAGTTTGAGGTGCAAGGGAGGGCATTGTGGTGGATCCCAGTAGCCAGTATCAGAAAATACCGACCACAGCGTTTCAGCATTAGATTCTGCCTTCCTTTAGCAGTGTACAAATCTCCATCAGTGAGGGGTATATATAGTGTGTTAACAATTACAGTTCAATTACAATCAATTTACATAAATTCACAATTTACAATACAATAGAAGTGCTATATAAAAATACATTACAAATATTTTTAATGTATGTTCAACCCAATACTATACACATCATATTATTATTATTATTATCATTTATTTATAGAGCACCATTGAATTCATGGTACTGTACATGAGAAAGGGTTGCATTACAATCAAGTTAAATATACAATGAACAAGCTAACAATGACAGACTGGTACAGAGGAGAGAGAAGACCCTGCCCTTGCGGGCTTACATTCTACAGGGCCGTGGGGAGCGACAGTAGGTTGGGTCTTTTATGGTTGTAGTGGAGTGCTGGGACCAATGGTGGTGGAGCATCGGGTCCAGTGGCAGTGAAGTGGCACTGTAGTCCTTGCAGGCTGTACGCTGTTCTGAAAAGATGGGTTTTCAGGTTCCGCTTGAAGGTTCCGAGTGTGGGGGACAGTCCGATGTTTTGAGGTGCAGAATTCCAGAGAATGGGGGATGCTCAGGCGAAGTCTTGCAGGCGGTTAGATGAGTAACGTACAAGTGTGGAGGAAAGGAGGAGGTCTTGGGAGAATCGAAGATTACAAGTTGGATGATATCGGCAGATTAGTTCAGAGATATATTGGGGGGGGGTAACAGATTGTGGAAGCCTTTGTCATATGGTCCGTTACTATCAGTGCTTACAGTGTTATCAGGAGCTCACAGTGCTAATTATCCCAAATGCTTTACATCAGATCATCTGAACCATTTTTTATGCATATGACTCACCCATTACATCAAGCATTGAATAAACCGGTCAGATGCTCGGCATCTTCCAGGTTCCTCTGAGCATGCGTGCCTTTCTACCAGTGAAAATTACCACCACCCCCTCGTCACCGCTTGCATCATTAGGCCTCTGGGGTCACAGCCGGTTTACTTCACTTGTTTCTCCTTCGCCTCATTGGGGGACACAGAACCGTGGGTGTTATGCTGCTGTCCACTAGGAGGCGACACTAAGCAGAATCTGAAAAAGGTTTTGTGGGCCGCATTGTACTCTAGGCCCCGGCTTTGGCCTAGAGTACTACGTTGCCACCCAGATCCTTCCACTGCCCGCCCTCCGCCCTCCCTCCGGGTAACAATTAGACACGCCCGGCCGCATCATCAAGTGGGCGTGACGGCCTGTTTCGGCGCCTCTCGCTGGTCGCGAGATCTCCTGCGTGCCCTTTCCTGGTAGGAGCCGCCCCTCCTCCACACTAACAGCAGCAGTTATAACAGGTTGACTTTACAAACAAAGCACCTCCGAAAAGACTGCCTGAGGTAGAAGAGCTCCTCAGAGACAGCGCAGCTTCACTGGAGGACACACTCTGGGCGGCTGGTTCAGGCACACTACGGTGGTGAGGAGCTCAGCAGTGTCTCACCCCCACTGTAGCTCTCTCTAACTATCTCTCTCCTCTCTCTCTCTCTGTATACAGACATTCCTAGAGCAGGAACAGTGCAGGCACCAGAACAGTAAATTGCATTATTATCCTTGTCGGGGTCCAGGAACGATAAGACTATTGAGGTCTTTAATCCTTATTATGCCTCTTGCATGATATGCAAAGCTATTCTATCTAGTGACTGTACCTATCTCTAGACCAGTGTCCCAAATAAACCTGAATCGGCAGTTCTTCTGTCTTAATTCGTTTCACAGTCCATGGAGACACTTTCCTCCACATTAATCAGGCCCTGCAAAGTCACCACATCCTGCACCTCAGGTCAGTCAGCACAGTCCACACTGCAGGACAACAACATGGACCATGAGGACACTCCACCAGCTAGTCGTTCTGGTCTCCTGCCTTGGCATCTAATACAGGCCGGAAAAGGACCAAAAGGACGGCGCTCAGGCCTCGCCCGCTACAGGCAGCCGTCAAGGTTCCCCCTATCTAATGAGCTTTATGACCCAGGCTCTGTACTGCACTTAAATGCATCCCTTGAGCTAGACTCCTCGGACAATCCGGCGATGGTCGAGGACCTAATCACGTCAGTTAACCAAATACTGGACGTAGATGACCCACTTTTTTACAGACAGTGACCCAGGACTGGTCACACCACAGATTAAGGATGCACCGCACCGTCTGGCAGAATAGACGGCACGATACGACTTCGATACGGCAGGATCATCAGTGTCACCCTCTTTCGGTCAGTCTAGGTAGCGAAGGCGATTATGACTGGGCTAGGCAATATGCCTGCCGTCCTACGCCATAGTACCCCCGATCCAGAACTAATGCATCTGGTGGCACGACCTTCATCAGGAAGAGAGTATCTCGTTCGTGCATCCCTGGACACGACGAATTGCACGGCTGTGGTAGCATCAAATGCCATTACAATTAGACGACCTCTCTGGCTATGCAAGTAGAAGGCAGATGCTGTCTCTAAATAAATCCCTCTTGAGCCTTCCTTATCTTAATGGCCATCCATTCGACATGAACTAATAGCCGACTCCACGTGAGACAAGAGTAACTTTCTCCCTCGATGCAGATCCCCACGTTGAAACGGGTCCTCCTAGATAGCCCAAAAATCAATGCGAACTGCCAATCTCATTTTTGACAATCTAAAACTGATTGGTTTAGAACCCGTACATTCTTTCACCCTCATGACTTCTCAAGCCTGGCAGACACCCCTCAAGTAGGTGGGCGACGTTCCCGTTTTTCATCAAGTCTGACTTGACGTTACAGACAAAAGGGGAGTCAGACAGCTGGTGTCTTCCAGTTACAACATACAGTTTATCTCCCACTCTCCGTATTGTTTTTCTCATCCGTCCCTCCGGACTCCACAGCAAAGGCTTTCGCCTTTTATCAGGCAGTCGACTCGCTACTACAAGCAGGAGTCTTGACCCCTGTCCCTTCGGACGTACTCTGCCAGAGGTTCTCCTTAAACCTTTTTCTTGTAGTCCCTATATAGGGAGGTTTGGTCCGGCCCATTCGGGTCTTGAAACAACTAATCAAGTTTGTTTGGGTTCGTCATTTCCGTGTGGAAACTCTCCGCTCCATTATCCCAGCCATGGAAGAAGGAGAGTCCTTGACCGAGAGTCCCTGGCCTCCATAGTTATTTGAGATGTGTATCTAAACATCCCAATATCCCTGGCGTATCAAACCTCTTGTTTTTCGCAATCAATTAGGGTCCCTATCAGTTCGCGGCATTGCCCTTCAGACTCGCCATGGCTTCCAGAGTATTCACCACGGTTATGGCAACGGTCATGATCACCCTCCGCTCATGAGAGGTACTTGTTCTTCCATATCTGGAAGTCTTATTCATCAAGGCTCCTTCTTTCAGGGATTGCCACCAAAGTGTACGCATTACAGTGGACACCCTAAGTCGTCTAGGGTAGTTAGTTAATGTGCAAAATCCTCCCAGTTCTGAGCAAAATGCTGATTTTTGTTAGGGATATTGTTCAGATACCTCCCGGGGGTTAGTGACCTTCCCTCAGCAAAGGTCCTTGTGCCCCAGGTCAAGAAGTCCGAACACTCCTTAGACCATCGCCTCACTCCGATTTACAATGTGAGTGCTAGGCAGGATCGATGCGGCAATGTAAGCAATTCCTTTTGCCGAACCGCACCTCAAACCTATCCAGCTGTTTTTTTTCTCACAACCTGGAGCAAGAGTCCCTTCTCTCTGGATGGGAAATTCCATCTGTCGACTACCACCAAAAGTTCCCTTCACTGTTTGCTATGCCTGTCCTCGTTCTCATAGGGGAGGTCCCTTCATTCAACTCACTGGAAGATGGTTACCACTGACGCAAGACTATTGAAGTGGGCGGCAGTGTACCGTCATCTCACGGCCTAGGGCAGGTGGTCTCCCGCAGAGACCACCATTCCCATCACCCTCTTGGAGATTGTGTCATCTTTTCGGCAATGCCACAGCATTAGCATATGTCAACCACCAAGGGGGGAACTACTGCAAACAAGTGATGCGCGAGGTGGAATCCTTCATCAGTTTGGTCAAATCATCTGAATTGGTTCTTTCGGCACTGCACAACCCGGGATTCGACATTTGGGCAGCAGACTTTCTCAGCCGTCAGGGCATTGCTTCAGGGAGGGGGCCCTACACTGGAGGAGTTTCAACAAATATGCCGCCGGTAGGGAACTCCGGACGTCGATCTCGGGGCATCACGTCTCACCGCCAAAGTACCCAGTTTCATACGCCGGTCTCATGACCCCCTATATCTGGGAGGAAATGCCCTAGTCCAATCCTGGACACAATCTCCCCTCCCCTCTTTCTCTCCCCCTCTGTCTCTCATACCCAGAGTAGTGTGCAAGATCATGTCGGAGGGCGTCCCAGTCATTCTCGTGGTTCCAGACTGGCCCAGGCGCGTCTGGTTTACAGACCTGGTTCATAGTACCGACCACTACCCCTTACGTCTTCCAGAACATTCTGTCCTCACCTCTCAGGGCCTGTTTTACCACCAGATTCGATGGCCCTGAAATTCATGATAGGGCCCTTAAGACCTGGATCTTCGACTCAGAGGAACTCAAAACTATGATCGGAGTGAGGGAGCCTGCCTCCGCTCGAGCGTGTTACCGCGCATGGAAGGTCTTCTTTGTCTGGTACAGTTTTCGGAACTGGCCACTCCTGTATGTAACAGTGTCTCCCTCCCCCGCCTGTGCTCATGGTGTAACCAACTTGTCCATCCCCCATGTACTACTTCTGGTGGCAGATTGTGTGTTTGCTCCTCTCAGCATGGTGACCATTATACAAATTGCTAGACAGAATGGAGCCAGAAGTTACTAGAATCTTCTGACTGGAGCAAACCATTCAATAGTAGATGTGAAATCCCCTATTCATGATTATGTGGACTCATTGTGCACAGAATTGTCTTCATTTGTGCGGTTCCATTTTCCCTGTTCAATAAAACTGGTTGGATTGATCATCGGCCTGGTGTCTCTTCCTGCTCTGTCGCACACCCCGTCACAAATTGATGGCAGCAGTGGGATCAGAGCAGAAGAAATGGAGGACAACGGCCCATCAACATCTGGAGCCAGAACCGGGGAGTACAAGAACTGGACTGTGGGGAGCCTACAAACAAAGGCCCGGGAATTGGGAGTCGGCTACAAAGGACTCTCCAAGGATCAAATAATTGAGGCTTTGGAAGGAGCTTGCCTTCAAGATGGTGCTGAGGAAGGATTTCCACAGTAAGGGGGGAAAGGCGGGAGATGGAGGTAAACACAAAAAAAAGTCAGTGGGTTGTGTGGTATGAAGAGGAGATGGCACTGCTGGGAGATGAGGCCACCATAGAAGAAAAGAGGGACGCCATTCACGGAGCTAAGGAGAGGGCATTGCTGGAGAGGCAGCTCACTGTGGAAGCAGCTAGAAGCTCCAGACAGACTGTAACCACAGTACCCACCATGAGGGAATTCCCCAGAGTGTCCCGCAAGGACTTTAAGCTATTTAATGAGGCTGCAGGTGACATTGAGGGCTTCTTCCAGCATCAATGCCAATAAATGGAAGTCCCAGAAAAGGAGTGAGTCCGACATCTGGTGGGCTCTTAGAGGGTGGAGCTGCCAAAGCCTACAGAGCTATGGACCTTCGGTGGAACTGTGACTATGGGGAGATAAAACAGACCATCCTGGAACATTATGCCGTGACCCCAGATACTTACAGGACTCAGTTCCGTACTTTAGCCTGTGATGGGGAAGTGTCTTTCTAGATGTATGCCCACAGGCTCAGACAAGTATGTCATCACTGGCTGGAGGGAGAGGGAGCCTTGACCTGGGAGACCTTCCTCCAGGTCATCCTAAAAGAGCAGTTTTACACAAAGTGCCCTGCTGAGATCCGGGAATGGGTACGTGAAAGGAGACCAGCCACAGTGGAGCAAGCTGCTGCTCTAGCTGATGAGGCTCTCACCATCAAGCCTCAGTGGAAAAAATGACTAATTAGCGAGAAAAAAATTACCAACTCCCCAACACTGGCGGCCCCTTTTCCTTCAGCCTCCAATATTCACCGTCCCACTAGACAATCAACTCATGGTGACCTTGTGACTGTGCCTCCCATTACTCTGACTTCACCTTTGGGACTACGACGTGGAGGAAGAATCACAGAACAGATGTTATGGATGTGGACAGTCTGGTCATCTGCAAGCCCAATGTCCATGTGTTTGGAGGCAGAATAGCTACAGACCACCTTTGCCTGTCCATTATCTACAGACACCCTCAACAGGAGAAGAGCTTGATTCAGTCCCTGAGGACTTGCCAAGTGACTCTGATATCCTAGCTCCCCTACCAGGAGTCTATGTGGTGTGAGTGAGCCCCAGCCACCCATTCTTCTGATCTTCAGCACAAACATCTACAGGAGGTCATGCTGGATGGTCAAAAAGTTGTTGGCTTTCGTGACGCTGAGGCTTTTCTCACCATAGCTAATCCCTGAGTAATTCAACCAGAAGCAATGCAAAAGGGATCAGGAATTGCCATTGAATTGGCTGGAGGTACCCAGAGATATATTCCTAGAGCGAGTGTGACCCTGGATTATGGCTTTGGGGCAAAACAATGCGTGGTCGGTGTGATGAGCGACCTCCCTGCAGACGTTCTTCTAGGAAATGATGGGGTGGGGAATCTTCAATGCCACTTTGTCGGTGCGGTAACCAGAGGTCAAGCCAAGAGAGCAGCAGATGTGGACGTGTATAACCCATCAATGGAAGTGAGGTCACCAGAACCGCCATCACAGCCGGTGAGTGATTCTTCTTGTGGGGATCATATGAATGTCACTTGGGATAAAGTTCAGTTTAGACAAGAGGCAGAGACTGACCCCACCCTAGCTAGTTTTAGAGCTTGAGCTGAAATAGGGCAGTTAGGGGAGAATGGAGAAAAAAATTATCAGAGCAAATGGACTTCTATATCGGGTTACCAATGCTGACTCCCTAGATGAGCCCTGGACTTGTAGCAAACAGGTGAATGTTCCTCAGAAATACAGGGTTTCCCTATTAAATCTTGCTCATGAAATCCCTACTGCTGGCCATCAAGGGAAAACCCGCGCTGAGAGGCGATTGACTCAAATTTTCTATTGCCCTGGGATTTCTCAAGCAGTGGCGCATTTCTGCCGAACCTGCGACATATGTCAGCGTAGAGGGCGACCAGGAGATCACCCAAAGGCACCCTTGCAACCGCTCCCTATAATAGAAGAGCCCTTTCAAAGAGCAGCTGTCGATATCATTGGACCTCTGGCTAGTGGCGTAACTTCAGGCCCTGGGGCCCCGATGCGAAAGCTCCAACGGGGCCCCCAATTATTGCAAATCTTTAATAGTAGTAGTCTTTTTCTATAGGCTAAAGGGACTTTTGGGGCCCCCTAGGCTGCAGGGCGATCGCAAACCCCTGCACCTGTTGTAGTTTTGCCGCTGCCTTTTGCCAAACCAAGTAAATTTGAAAAGCAGTACATTCTCACTGTTGTGGACTACGCCACCCGATATCCAGAAGCTGTGGCCTTGTCAAGTATTTCTGCAACCAAGGTGACCGAGGCCCTGGTTACCATTTTCACCAGAGTGGGATTCCCAAGTGAGATCCTGTTGGACCAAGGCTCCCAGTTCATGTTGGAGCTGGTATAGTGTCTCTGGCGCACATGTGGAGTATATGCGATCCGAACGACACCTTATCATCCCCATACAAATGGACTTTCTGAACGATTCAATGGCATGCTGAAGAATATGTTAAGGGCCTTCACTGACAGGGATTCAGAGTGGGAGAAGTACCTACCCCATATCCTGTTTGACTATCTGGAAGTTCCCCAGGAATCCACTGGGTTTTCCCCCTTTGAGCTACTCTATGTAAGAAAAGTCAGAAGACCCTTAACCCTACTAAAAGAATGGCGGAGCTACACGGGAGAGAAAAAAAACTCTTGTTTAAATGCTGCAGACAGGGAGAGGATGATTGGCAGCGGTGGGCAGATTACACAGGCAGGGGGTGTGAATCTGCCCTTGGCTGCAGCCCCTAGCCACCTCCTTAGTGGCTGTAGCATGTAAGTTTTCTAAGTGTATTATCTCGGGGTACAGGGCTGCTCAAGTGCTTATGGACCCCTTGCCTGCATGCTGCAGACATGCTGTATCCAGTGCTGTAATTAGATCACCATGCCTGCTTTGGTGACAGGTCCTCTTTAAGTCTATCTCTAGATGGCTTCGATACATATCTTCTCTTCTGACTGCCCAAGTGTCAAATGATTTTTTGGCCAATATCCAGTTCTCTCTATCTACCTCTGTCATAGTCTGCTTATATAAAAGATACATCTCTCGTACTCTGGTACTGGCTAATAGATATTTTTCTTTAACTTTCTTCTTTAATTTAATGCTGTAGGCCATGATATGTCCCTGCATTTGCCGTCTCCCAAAGCAATCCTGGAAAAGAAAGGTGTTCTGCGTTGTTTGTAGAATAGTCTAACCACCATTCTTTGAGAAGTTTACCAAAATTTTTCTCTCTGGTTAACATATCAGGGAATCTCCATAAGTAGTCGGTTCCTTTTGGAAACACATCTTTGGTCTCTAATATCATCAGGCTATGGTCAGATATAACCATGACCCCCACCTTTGAATCAAGCACTCTCTGAAACAGCGAGGACGAGGTGAAAAACATATCCAGCCTCGACCATGATTTATGCACATGTGAAAAGTGAGTATATTCCCTATCAAGTGGATGTAGCGTGCGCCATGAATCAACTAAATTACAGCTTAAGAGTAGGTTCTCTAAAGGGTTTGTCCTGGGAGGGAGTGTCTCGTCTTCTCTATAAGAACTCAAGAGGTCGCCTCGCCTCCTATCTTCTATCTCATTAAGCCCCCAATTAAAATCTCCTCCCAGTATCTTGTTGCACTCCTGATCCATCAGAAGGCGACATGTTAGACTCTGGAAAAAAGGTTTTTGTGATGTGTTCGGGGCATAGATATTATATAAGCTATAAATACATTTTGTATCTGGATGTTCATTTGAAATAGACGTCCTTCATCGTCCGATGTCGACGTCAGTATCCTGTGGGCAAGTGACTTGCTAATAAGTATCACAACACCTGCTTTTCTATCAACAGCCCCTGAGCCATATACCTCCCCCACCCATAATTTTTTAAGTCTAAAAAAATCATTCTGTGCGAGGTGTGTCTCCTGGAGCAAGGCCACATCCGCTCCAAGTCTTTTGAGATGGCGGAGAACCATCATACGTTTCGCTGGGGAGTGGAGACCTTTAACATTCCATGAACCCCACCTTACCATTTCTATTACTTAAAGGAGGTTTCAAATGGTAACTGTGTGGTATGTAGCTAGAATGTATAGTAATTTTGAATCTGGAAGCAGTGACTAGTAAAGTTATAGCATAGAAGAACAACAAGTAAGGCAATATTAATAAGGCAATTTTTCTTCCCCATCCTTTTTTCCCCCCAACCTTTTCCCTCCCCCCAAATCTCTCCTTCTCCATCCTTGAGTCTAGTTGACTTTGCTTTTTTCCTCCCTGGCTGAGGCACAAAAAGCCCTGCCCCCCTCTCCCAACCCCACATCATTAAACATAGGTAACAAAGTTAATAACAAATTCCCAGAACCCGTATATGTATCAGAGTGATTGTCTATATTCCCTTTGGTCAAGGAGTGCAAACGGCATCTCAACGTGACCAAGTAGAATACCAGAGTACACCATGAATCAATCATAAAATTTGGACCTATTATAACTTCTTCCCTAAGCATATAATCTTGTACACTTCAGGAAAGATTACTCTCTTTTCCCCACTTGCTCCAGACCACAAAAAAGAGAAGAAAAACAGAAAAAAAAAACACAGCACAAACGTCTCAGTCTAATATAGAGTTCTGAATGAGACCTAGAGTAGTGAAGTACCATATCTGTTCAGGATCTTGTCACACGCTATTTTGAAGAAACTAAAGTGTCACCAAGCCTCAACCTCCAGTCAAGTGGGTTGTCCTGATTTTTCTTATTCCATCTGGACGCCGGTTGGCGCTGCTGTCTTGTTGTCAAAATTTTCTCCTGGGAGTGTTCCAATAAAGACTCCGACCGCAATCTGTACGATCTTGAGGTTACAATATTTCCTTCTGTTCCTTTGTCGAGTCCAGGGTTCCATCCACTGCACGTGGGCTACTGGATCCCGATCTATTTCCTTCAGGTGAAACGTTCCTTCTAGTAATTGTCTTCATTGCTTCTTCGGGGTCAGTGAAAGCCACCAGGTCTCCGGCTGGTGTCCTAAATCTTAAGGTAGCTGGGTAATTGAGCTGAAAGCGGATGTTCTTTTTGAACAATATGGTACAGGCGTCGCTTAATACCCTCCTCCGTCTGGTCACCTCTACAGAATAATCAGCAAATATTAAAGCTTTGTTGCCCAGGATTGTGAGGGGTCGCCTCAGCTTTGTAGGCACGTAAAATTTCTTCTTTGTCTCTGTGATTGAGGTATTTGGCAATGGCATGTCTTGGTTTATCAGAGTCTCTATCACGCGCAAAGTCGTTGTTTTCATTTCCTCTAGGAGAGTCCCTAGGGGGTCCTATTCTATGGGTACGTTCAGTCCTGCATTTGTGAGACCCAGTTCTGTAGGTAGCTCAACTTCAAAAATTTCTTCTAGCTGGCCAGGGGAGATGGACTCAGGGAGACCCACAATTTTTAGATTGCTTCTGCGGGTTCTATTCTCAATATCATCAAGTTTGTTCATAGCATAAGAAGATTGTTTTTGGAGATCTTGCACCTGTTGTTCCAATTCCAGCACTCTATCTTCTGCAGCTGCAATTCTAGCCTCAGCTTCCTGCAACTTATGTGTATGCTGGCCCACTGTAGATTGTAGTTCTTTTGTGCTTGCTGCCACCAGCTCTGTGACTGCCTGCCTGAATTCCTCAGCTAGGTGAGACGCCATTTCCTTTGCTAATTTCTTGTAGTCTGTTTGCTGTGACCCTGATGCTGCTAGATCAGCTCTGTCTTGCGGCCATTCTCCCTCCAGATACTGACTCTGATGTTAAATCTTCATTAGCCCTTTCAGGGGACTCCTCTCTTGTAGGGGCTCCTATATTTTCTTGTAGCTCTGACCCTTCTCCGCTCCCCACAGTAGTGTGAGCGGTTTGATTATGTCTCCCCTCAGGCGCCATCATGCGCTTCCCGCGCTTTTCCTCCGTTCCCTGCATCGCTTCATTCACCTCCGTCTCTCCCCCTCTTGTCACATACCGGTCCATAGTGTCCGCTAGTCCGCTCCTTCCGCCACTCATTCCTGGATGTTTGGTCGTCCCGGGGTCTGGGGATACTTGTGTAGGGCGAGGAGGGCTCCGGAGCTTCCCTAGCTGCGACTGCACATGGCGGCGCCAGAATCGGAAGTGTAATTTTTCATTTTTACGGCTCAATTTGTGAAGCACCTGGGGGTTCAAAGTGCTCACTATGCATCTAGATAAGTTCCTTGGGGGTCTAGTTTCCAAAATGGGGTCTCTTGTGGGGGAGCACCAATGTTTAGGCACACTGGGGCTCTCCATACGTGACATGGTGTCCGCTAACAATTGGAGCTAATGTTCCATTTAACTTGTTAGCGGACACCATGTCACGTATGGAGAGCCCCTGTGTGCCACCAGCATTGCTACTAGCACAAGGGCAACTGGAAGAGTTGGGCTACAGCACCAGAAAATGGCGCCTCTAATGAATGTGCAATTTTCTGGGGTGGCTGTGGGTTGCAATTTGCAGCGTGGGGGGCTCACAACGTTTGGGTCTCTCCACGCTGAGGATTCCAGCCCCCCGAGCTGCCAAGTTGTACCTGGCTGGCAGCCAAAAATACGGCAAAGCATTTGTAAAATTAACTAAAAATGACGTGGGGCTTCGCCAAATTTTGGTCCAGCTAGGTACAACTTGGCAGCTACGGACTGTACCAGCCCTCAGCTGCCTCGCTGTACCTGGCTGGCAATCAGAAATACAGCAAAGCCCATTTTTCTTTTTTATTTCTAGAACTAATTCTAGAAAAAAAAAAATAACGTGGGGCTCCAACATATTTTTGGTCCAGCCAGATACAACTTGGCAACTGGGGGCTGGAATCCTCAGCATGGAGAGGCCCAAGTGTTCTGGGCCCCCATGCTGTGAATTGCACCTCACAGCCGCCCTAGAAAATGGCGCATTCATTGAAGTGCCATTTTCTGACGCTGTACCCAGGCTCTTCCAGTTGCCCTGGTGCCGGTGGCAAACTGGGTAATAAAGGGGTTAATGCCAGCTTTTTTATTGGCAACTGGCACTAAACTCATAATATACCCTCTTCACACTGTCTCCCTTATAATATACCCCCACACACTGCCCCTCTCATAATATATCCCCCACTTATAATATACCACACTGCCCCCTCATAAATTACCCTCCACACACTGGCCCTCATAATATACCCCCCACACTGCCCCAACTCATAATATACCTTCTCCACACTGTCCCCCTTATAATATATCCCCCACACTGCCCCCAATCATAATATATCCCCCATTCATAATATACCACACTGCCCACTCATAAATGACTCTCCACACACTGCCCCCACTCATAATTTACCGCAAACACACTGCCCTCACTCATAATATACCCTCTTCACACTGTCTCCCTTATAATATACCCCCACACACTGCCCCCACTCATAATATATCCCCCACTTATAATATACCACACTGCCCCCTCATAAATTACCCTCCACACACTGCCCTCACTCATAATATACCCCACACACACTGGCCACACACCCTGCCTGGCTGCCGCCATTCATAATATTCCCCCCACACACTTCCCATTTGTAGCAAATATCAGTCATCTTCAGCTCCATTGTGGAGCCACTGACCATTGCCGCCGCATTCCTTCTCAGGGTCCGGGAGGTAGTGCTCCTTCTCCTTATATGCGTTCCACACTGTGGAACGCAAAGGAGGAGGAGATGACGGCCCGGATGCAGGGGTGGAGCGGGGGCTAATGGCTGGAATATATAATGAATGAAAGAACTACACCGCGCCGGTAAGATAATACCGGCGGCGGCACAATTCGGGCAGTCGGCGGTGGGCCCCTCAGACACGCCTGGGCCCCGGCATTTGCCCGGGTATGCCGGGTGCTGACACCCGCCCTGAGTACAACAGTAATCAAATTATCATAATTGACACCTCCACTTTACTTTTTATTTCCATCTCTCCTCCTCCAGGGTGTACTTGTTCCTTCTTGCTGCCAGTTATAGATTTGGCCATTCTTATAGTCCTCTGTGTCTCTATTCCACTTTCTTCTTTTCTGGTCATCATAATGGGAGACCCAGACAATGGGGTTTAGGGCACTGCCCTCCGGAGGTCACACTAGGTACTACAAGTTTGTAGACACCGCCCCCTCCGCTTATAAACCCCTACCGCAGGGAACATCCTCAGTTTTAACCTTAGTGTGCTCGGAGGATCACGCTTTGCTTGCACTTCACTGCATTCTCACTACTTACGTGATGGCGTCTGAAGACAAGGTAATAAGGTCCCAGTCGGGACCGGTGACAGCCTCCCCGCTCACCCTTAGTGGCACACGCTGGTGGAGGTACCGGAGGGCCTAGGGCCTGGACACCTGGTGTTCTCCCGGTACGCTGTTACACTCCTCTCTATCCCTCTCTGGGGGGCTCTGGTGAGTGGGAGATGGGAGCCTTGCACAGCTCCGCTCCGTCCGAGGCCTCCCTAAATGGTGCTTACAGACCGGACTGGAGCCAGCCCAGTCCGAGGCCTCCCTAAATGGTGCTTACACTCCGGACTGGGCTGAGCGGCCCAGTCTGAGGCCTCCCTAAATGGTGCTTACACTCCAGACTGGTGCTGCACCCCCGTCCGAGGCCTCCCTAAATGGTGCTTACAGACCGGACCGGCACTGAGGCACTCGGTGTCTCCTGTGTGCCTGGGGGTAGTGTCTGGCACTTTATGTGCTTCATGACACTCAGACCGCGCGTTACCCTCGGGTCCGCGGTTCTGCGGGTGTACCCTGTGCTGGGGTCACCCTGGCTGACCGCCCTGTGTGTCACAGGGGCTGAGGCCGTAGGCTGCGGATGTGTGACATGTAATTGCAGTCTGTGTACATTGTTTTTTACACTGTTTCCCGCTCTGCGGGCTCCAGCTCCCTCATGAGAAGGATGCTTGGAGGATGGGATGCAGCCCGTGCGGTGACGTCACCGCGGGGCGTGTGTGTGTGTTTCCCGCGTGTCTTCGGCGCCGCCCACAGTTTCTCTGTCGGCGGCCATCTTTACCCTCACTTCCCGGCTGGGAACTGTATGCAGCGTGCGTCTGCACTCCAAGAGGGGAGACCGGAAGACAGCGCGGAGGTCACACACACACACCGCTCCCTCATACCGCTTTACAGCGGTCGGTAAGCCACCGGGATTCCCGGTTTTATTGTCTGCAATTGGGCTTATCTACCCCTACTGTGACCATGTCCTCAGCTGGGAAGCGTGCTGCTAAGGCGGCCGAGACCACCGTTACATGTGCTACGTGCAATGGAACACTGGTGGAGGGGTCCTGCAATAACTGTGGACGCCCAGAGGCCCGGGCTGCAACTACTGGGTCAGCAACCCCGGTGCTATACCCCGAGGTTCAGGTGATCTCAGGGCCTTGGGAGACTCAGAACAGGATCAATGAATCTCTGTTGTCTCAGCTGTCCTCCATGTCGCAATCCCTGGAGGCACTTAATAGGAGACTGGATAGCCCAGCTACTCCTTCCAGTTACCCCCGGGTGTCTCCCTCTTCTGCTGTGAGACCCCTTAAGCGGGCTCGTCGTGAGGCTTCACCCGAGCTCCAGACTCTCTCTGAGGAGGAGCGTTCCTCTGATGGTGAGGAAGATGATGGGGGTTCGACTTTCGGGTCTGTATCTGTGTCTGAACCACCAGATGGGGTGGAGGATCTGGTGTCCTCTATCAACGAGACCTTACGTCTCGTGACACCCCCTGAGGAGGTGACGGTGCACCCGAAGGAGGTCTATCAATGGCTGCGGCCGGAGGCTAGACCAAGTGGCTCCTTTATGGACCATACTAATTTTGGAAGGGTGGTTAGAGCTCCCAGGTTGCATCCTGGGCGGCGTTATGTCCGTAAACCCAAGGACAATCGCTTCCCCTTTCCCCAGGAGGTGCTTCAGGAGTGGTCGCAGTCCCCGAAGGTGGATGCTTCCATGACCAGGATTGCTGCACGCTCCCTTTTCTCTGCCTCTGATAGCTCCTCACTGAAGGATGCTACTGATAGACAGGTCGAGCAACTCGCCAAGTCTTCCTATGAGGCGGTGGGGTCGTCATTTGCCCCTAACTTTGCCACGGTCTGGACCTTACAAGCGATTACTACCTGCTTGGATGGTATCACTGACCTGGCAAGGTCCAGTCCAGAGGTCCTGGCACTTACCGAAAGGGCAAGGGCCTATGCGGACTACGCCAGAACGGCGACTCTGGAAACTGCTACTCGCTCAGCTGTGGCTTCGGCCAATGCTATAGCGATCCGCAGGTTGTTGTGGCTGCGTCTTTGGGACTCAGATGCCACATCTAAGAAGATTCTGCAGAATCTTCCTTTCGCTGGCGACAGGCTTTTTGGCACAGAGCTGGATAAGCTAATTAAGGATTCTGCTGAGTCTAAAATACCGCAGAATAAACCCAAGCCACGGTATACCGTTAAAAGGAACCCAAAACAGTGGTCCTTTCGGTCCAGCTCACAGTCATCAGCACCGTCCGCTCGCACGGACCGAGGGGGCAAGCCCGCTTCTCAGTGGCGCTCTAAGAGTCGTCCAAAGAAGCCGGCGGGGGCAGCAGCTGCCACCCCCAAACCCGCCTCTACATGACTCGCTCTCTCTTCCTGCCTCCCCACAGGTGGGGGGCCGCTTGTCTCGCTTTCAGAACGAGTGGCTACTTCACGTTTCAGATCAGTGGGTTCGAGACGTGGTCTCGCGAGGTTACAGGATAGAGCTGACGTCAAAACCAATATCCCGATTCCATCGGTCGGTTCCCTCCCCAGAAAAAGCTCAGGCCTTTTCTTTGGTGTTGGAGGGACTCCGCAGAGACGGAGTGGTGGTCCCGGTGCCTTCCGGGGAGAGGTTCAGGGGTTTTTACTCCAACCTCTTTATAGTCCCAAAGAAGGACGGATCCTTCCGCCCGGTTCTGGACCTGAAGTTGTTCAACCGCCACGTGCTGGTTCGGAAGTTCCGTATGGAATCACTGCGCTCAGTGATCGCGGCTGTGTCACAGGGGGACTTCTTGGCGTCCATAGATATCAGAGACGCTTACCTTCACGTGCCCATTGCACCGGCTCACCAGCGATGGTTGAGATTTGCAGTGGGGGAGGAACACTTCCAATTTGTGGCGCTGCCGTTCGGCTTGGCCTCGGCACCGCGGGTGTTCACAAAAGTGATGGCCTCCATGATGGCTCTCCTGCACGTGCAGGGCCATGCCGTCATTCCCTATTTGGACGACCTGTTGGTCAGGGCGCCATCGGAACACCTCTGTCAAGCGAGCCTGGATGTGACCATGCGGTCTCTGGAACAATTCGGTTGGCTCCTCAATGTTCAGAAGTCAACCCTGGTTCCGACTCAGTCCTTGACTTATTTGGGCATGGACTTCAACACGTCCTCAGCCCTGGTGTCTCTGCCACAATCCAAACAGGTGGCGATCCGATCGGGAGTACAAGCGGTGCTCCTGTCGCCACAATCATCCCTTCGTGGGTTGATGAAGCTGGTGGGTCGCATGGTGGCAGCGATAGAGGCGGTGCCGTTTGCACAATTTCGCCTCCGTCCTCTCCAGCTGGAGATCCTACGCAGGTGGGACAAGAGGACGATCTCGCTGAATCGGCTGGTGACACTGTCACAACCGACCCGAGATTCCCTGCAGTGGTGGCTTCAACCACATCACTTGTCGCGGGGCCGGTCCTTCATAAAACCGTCTTGGTTAGTGGTGACCACCGACGCCAGTCTGAAGGGCTGGGGTGCGGTGTTCTTACACCACAGGGCCCAAGGCCTCTGGACTCTGTCGGAGTCGGCATTGCAGATCAACGTGCTGGAGATCAAGGCGATCTATCTAGCACTCCTGGCTTTTCAGAGATTCCTCTCAGGACAACCCATCCGGGTTCAGTCCGACAATGCGACGGCCGTCGCTTATATAAATCATCAAGGAGGAACCAGGAGTGCAGAGGCTCTGGCCGAAGTCCACCGCATCCTATCCTGGGCGGAGGACAACAACTGCCTGATCTCCGCAGTTCACATCCCAGGGGTCGAAAACTGGGAGGCCGACTATCTGAGCAGGCAGGGGATGGACGCCGGAGAGTGGGCCCTTCATCCAGACGTCTTTCGGGACATCTGCAGCAGATGGGGCACTCCGGACGTGGATCTGATGGCCTCACGGCTGAATCATCAGGTTCCGCAATACATGGCGAGGTCATGGGACCCCCAGTCGTTGGGAGCGGACGCCCTGATCTTGACTTGGTCCAGATTCAATCTACCATATGTGTTCCCTCCTCTGGCTCTGATTCCCAGGGTGCTGTGGAAAATCAGGTCGGAATGCAGGGTAGCCATTCTAGTGGCTCCAGACTGGCCCAGGAGGTCCTGGTATCCGGACCTGTGGCAACTGTCAGGCGGACACAGGTGGGCTCTTCCAGAACGCGCAGATCTTCTCGCGCAAGGCCCATTCTTCCACCTCAATTCCAAGGCCCTCAGGTTGACTGCATGGCTCTTGAGGCCTGGCTGCTGACATCCAGGGGGTTCTCCCCTACAGTGGTTGCCACTATGAATCGGGCTAGAAAACCAGTTTCCAGGAAAATGTACCACAGGACGTGGAAAATCTTTTTTACCTGGTGTGCCTCTGGGGGCCGGTCCCCGTGGCCCTTGTCCATCCCGACACTGTTGGCATTCCTACAGTCGGGTTTGGAGTTGGGATTATCCCTTGGCTCCTTAAAGGGTCAGGTCTCAGCACTTTCTGTGCTGTTTGACAGACGATTGGCGCTTCTCCCGAAGGTCCGTCAATTTCTGCAGGGGGTGTCGCGGATGGTTCCACCCTACAAAAGACCTCTGGATCCGTGGGACCTTAACATGGTCCTGGCGGCTTTGCAAAAACCGCCATTTGAGCCTCTGAGGGAGGTTTCCCTTTCTCGGCTGTCCCAGAAGGTGGCTTTTCTGGTGGCGATTACATCTCTGAGGAGGGTCTCAGAATTGGCTGCACTTTCGTGCAAGTCTCCCTTTCTGGTGGTTCACCAAGACAAGGTGGTGTTGCGTCCACGGCCGGAATTCTTGCCAAAGGTGGTTTCAACGTTTCACCTGAACCAGGAGATTGTTCTCCCGTCATTTTGCCCCGCTCCCGTTCATCAGGTTGAGCGCGACCTCCATACTCTGGATCTCGTGAGAGCTATACGCATTTATGTGTCCAGAACCGCCTCCTTTAGGAGTTCGGATTCTTTGTTTGTTCTTACGACAGGTCGCTGTAAGGGGTCCGCGGCTTCAAAGTCAACCTTAGCCAGGTGGATTAAGGCTTCCATTCAAGAGGCTTACCGGTCTTCTGGTTTGCCTCTCCCGGTGGGATTGAAGGCTCACTCTACCAGAGCCGTAGGTGCCTCATGGGCCTTGCGACATAGAGCATCTGCTCTACAGGTGTGTCAGGCGGCCACTTGGTCCAGCCTACACACTTTCTCTAAGCACTATATGGTGCATGCCCATGCCTCTGCGGATGCAAATTTGGGCAGGCGGGTTCTACAGGCGGCGGTTGCCCACCTTTAAAAGGGAACCATGTTATCCGTCTTGTTGAGGAACTCTTCCCGCCCTGGGGTATTGCTTTAGGACATCCCCATTGTCTGGGTCTCCCATTATGATGACCAGAAAAAAGAGAATTTTGTTTACGTACCGTAAATTCTTTTTTCTTTAATCATCAATGGGAGACCCAGTACCCACCCAGTTGTTCCTTTGCATGTTTTGCATTGACCCTGTTCTCTGTTGAGACAGTGTTTGCCGGGTTGTTGAAACCGTTTGTGCACGGCATTCTTCCCGATGTTTCGGGTGTGGTTTATTTTCCTCCTCGCAGCTTGTAGACCAAACTGAGGATGTTCCCTGCGGTAGGGGTTTATAAGCGGAGGGGGTGTCTACAAACTTGTAGTACCTAGTGTGACCTCCGGAGGGCAGTGCCCTAAACCCCATTGTCTGGGTCTCCCATTGATGATTAAAGAAAAAAGAATTTACGGTACGTAAACAAAATTCTCTTTTTTGATTTCATCCAAATCAACTCTAGCTTTATCCAACCTTCCCTTAATTAATCTCAGAACTTTTGCCACTCCTCTTGTATAACCCCAGCTTTGATCTTAGACTCACTCTCTTTTATCTCAATTTGCAAGGCACTAATGTACATTTGTAAAAATTCCATGTTAAGTAGAATAGTTTTAAAGGCATATTTTTTAGGTAATTCTGTGAGAAATGTAGTAATATATCTATCACCAATAAACAGGTTAAGTTGAACATTTGATATAAGTCCCCTGGGGATCTTCTTTTCTTCATAGTATTGTCCCAAAGTGGTTAGATGCAGTTGTTGTGTTAACAGCCTCTTCATATCACTTTCATACTTGCGTTATTCTCTTATATGCACATACAGTACAGACCAAAAGTTTGGACACACCTTCTCATTCAAAGAGTTTTCTTTATTTTCATGACTATGAAAATTGTAGATTCACACTGAAGGTACCAAAACTATGAATTAACACATGTGGAATAATATACTTAATAAAAAAGTGTGTAACAACTGAAAATATGCCTTATATTCTAGGTTCTTCCAAGTAGCCACCTTTTGCTTTGATTACTGCTTTGCACACTCTTGGCATTCTCTTTATGAGCTTCAAGAGATAGTCACCGGAAATGGTCTTCCAACATCTTGAAGGAGTTCCCAGAGATGCTTAGCACTTGTTGGCCCTTTTGCCCTCACTCTGCGGTCTAGCGCACCCCAAAACATCTCGATTAGGTTCAGGTCTGTTGAATGTGGAGGCCAGGTCATCTGGTGTAGCACCCCATCACTCTCCTTCTTGGTCAAATAGCCCTTACACAGCCTGGAGGTGTGTTTGGGGTCATTGTCCTGTTGAAAAATAAATGATGGTCCAACTAAACACAAACCGGATGGAATAGCATGCCGCTACAAGATTCTGTGGTAGCCATGCTGGTTCAGTATGCCTTCAATTTTGAATAAATCCCCAACAGTGTCACCAGCAAAGCACCCTCAACACCATCACACCTCCTCCTCCATTCTTCACGGTGGGAACCAGGCATGTAGAGTCCATCCGTTCACCTTTTCTGCGTCGCACAAAGACACGGTGGTTGGAACCAAATATCTCAAATTTGGACTCATCAGACCAAAGCACAGATTTCCACTAGTCTGATGTCCATTCCTTGTGTTCTTTAGCCCAAACAAGTCTCTTCTGCTTGTTGCCTGTCCTTAGCAGTGGTTTCCTAGCAGCTATTTTACCATGAAGGCCTGCTGCACAAAGTCTCCTTTTAACAGTTGTTGTAGAGATGTGTCTGCTCTTTGAACTCTGTGTGGCATTGACCTGGTCTCTAATCTAAGCTGCTGTTAACCTGCGATTTCTGAGGCTGGTGACTCGGATGAACTTATCCTCCGCAGCAGAGGTGGCTCTTGGTCTTCCTTTCCTGGGACGGTCCTCATGTGAGCCAGTTTCTTTGTAGCGCTTGATGGTTATTGCAACTGCACTTGGGGAAACTTTCAAAGTTTTCCCAATTTTTCGGACTGACTGATCTTCATTTCTTAAAGTTATGATGGACACTCGTTGTTCTTTACTTAGCTGCTTTTTTCTTGCCATAATACAAATTCTAACAGTCTATTCAGTATAACTATCAGCTGTGTATCCACCAGACTTCTGCACAACACAACTGATGGTCCCAACCCCATTTATAAGGCAAGAAATCCCACTTATTAAACCTGACAGGGCACACCTGTGAAGTGAAAACCATTTCTGGTGACTACCTCTTGAAGCTCATCAAGAGAATGCCAAGAGTGTGCAAAGCAGTAATCAAAGCAAAAGGTGGCTCCTTTGAAGAACCTAGAATATAAGACATATTTTCAGTTGCTTCACACTTTTTGTTAAGTATATAATTCCACATGTGTTACCGTATATACTCGTGTATAAGCCGAGTTTTTCAGCCCAAAAATTGGGCTGAAAAGTCCCCCCCTCGGCTTATACACGAGTCACTCGGTATGCTGTGGGGGGGGCTGCACTGGTGGCTGGAGGAGGCAGGAGGGGGCCGCGGTGACCGCAGGCGGTCACATGGGGCCGCCTCATTAGTGCAATGAATATGCACGGCATCCCCCCGTCCATCACCTTCCGGCGCAGCTCCTCCGCTCCTCCGCTCCCGGCTTCTTCTTCTTGCTTCCGGTGTCATGTGACCGGGCGCAGGAGATGACGTAATTTCCCGCGCGCGGTCACAGAAGCCGGCACAAGAAGGAAAAAGAAGCCGGGAGCGGAGGAGCTGCGCCGGAAGGTGATGTATTAAAGTTTGTTATTTTAACAGGTGCCGCAGCCTGGGGGGGGACATACTAAGGAGGGGCGGCTGTGTGTTACTGGTGGGGGTCAGTATACCACCACTGGGGGGCCTGTATACTACCACTGGGGCTGTATATACCTCTGGGGCTGCTGTATACTACCACTGGGGCTGTATATACCTCTGGGGCTGCTGTATACTACCACTGGGGCTGTATATACCTCTGGGGCTGCTGTATACTACCACTGGGGCTGTATATACCACTGGGGCTGCTGTATACTACCACTGGGGCTGTATATACCTCTGCGGCTGCTGTATACTACCACTGGGGCTTTATATATACCTCTGGGGCTACTGTATACTACCACTGGGGCTGTATATACCTCTGGGGCTACTGTATACTACCACTGGGGCTGTATATACCTCTGGGGCTGCTGTATACTACCACTGGGGCTGTATATACCTCTGGGGCTGCTGTATACTACCACTGGGGCTGTATATACCTCTGGGGCTGCTGTATACTACCACGGGGGCTGTATATACCTCTGGGGCTGCTGGATACTACCACTGGGGCTGTATATACCTCTGGGGCTGCTGTATACTACCACTGGGGCTGTATATACCACTGGGGCTGTATATACCTCTGGGGCTGCTGTATACTACCACTGGGGCTGTATATACCTCTGGAGCTGCTGGATACTACCACTGGGGCTGTATATACCTCTGGGGCTGCTGTATACTACCACTGGGGCTGTATATACCTCTGGGGCTGCTGGATACTACCACTGGGGCTGTATATACCTCTGGGGCTGCTGTATACTACCACTGGGGCTGTATATACCTCTGGGGCTGCTGTATACTACCACTGGGCTGTATATACCTCTGGGGCTGCTGGATACTACCACTGGGGCTGTATATACCTCTGGGGCTGCTGTATACTACCACTGGGGCTGTATATACCTCTGGGGCTGCTGGATACTACCAATGGGGCTGTATATACCTCTGGAGCTGCTGGATACTACCACTGGGGCTGTATATACCTCTGGAGCTGCTGGATACTACCACTGGGGCTGTATATACCTCTGGGGCTGCTGTATACTACCACTGGGGCTGTATATACCTCTGGGGCTGCTGGATACTACCACTGGGGCTGTATATACCTCTGGGGCTGCTGTATACTACCACTGGGGCTGTATATACCTCTGGGGCTGCTGTATACTACCACTGGGGCTGTATACTACCTCTGGGGCTGCTGTATACTACCTCTGGGGCTGCTGTATACTACCTCTGGGGCTGCTGTATACTACCACTGGGGCTGCTGTATATACCTTTGGGGCTTCTGTATACTACCTCTGGGGATGCTGTTTACTACCACTGGGGCTGCTGTATATACCTCTGGGGCTCCTGTATACTAACTACTGGAGCTGCTGCTGTATATACCACTGGGGCTGCTGCTGTATACTACCACTGGGGCTGCTGTATATACCTCTGGGGCTGCTGTATACCACACTGCTGGGGGCTGTATACCTGTGCTGGGGTCCACCCTCGGCTTATACACGAGTCAATAGGTTTTCCCAGGTTTTGGGGCAAAAGTAGGGGGGTCGGCTTATACACGGGTCGGCTTATACACGACTATATACGGTAATTCATAGTTTTGATGTCTTCAGTGTGAATATACAATTTTCATAGTTATGAAAATAAAGAAAACTCTTTGAATGAGAAGGTGTGTCCAAACTTTTGGTCTGTGTTGTATTTGTATATGTAAGAAATAAATATTATATATATATATATATATATATATACACATATATACTATAGTATTATACTGAGACTAATGCAAATAACATTTCAGCCAGGGTGGCCTTGTTCACAAAGTCGCTTTTGAGTAAGGTTTTCTAGCAATCCAATATTGGAAAGTATTCCCAGGACTAAGCGTAAATACTCCTAATTTTGCATTAAAGACAAACTTCATATGTGGGTTATAGCAGGTTTGTGAATACAAATCTGCTCAGCTGACTTCCCAGAGCTGAGGCAATACCCACTCTCTGACATACAATGTGAACACGTGCAATACTGGACATAGAGAGTGCAGCTGTCTTTTTGTTACAATATGTTATGGTACAGTTTTTTCTTGTTTAGATTATGGGGTCATACCTTCTGCCTGTGCACCCCTCACCTTAAGTGATTTTGTTCTCCATTAGCAGGTTCCTACTCACCCATTCAAATGGATGTTTTTAAACCCAGAGAGAGGCAGTGACTGAGTGTAAGTTCCCAGTAAGGAGACACACCTCAACGTGGCTACTGAGTGGATATACATATATGGCCATATTTATATGCTAAGTGTCTAATTTTTTTCATATATCTCCTTACCTAGACAAGTAAAACTTTACTTTTTATATTGTGTAATAACGCTAAACAAAACGAAGCTTGTTCCACGCAGTGATATGCTGCAGAACAATGTGTTGTATGGTGCTAAGGACCAGCGTGAAGTATTTTGTCTCCTACAGCACCCTTGCGAGGAAACACTCCATGATCTGCAGCCAGTAGGATTCACATTACCATGTGAGTCCAGCGGACATCCTGATAGCTTGTGTGCAGGGACGTGACTAAATCACTTCTGATGTTATTTGCTCAGTAAATCTGCAGTTTGTGATGAGCTTTTATGTTTGCTTGTTATTACTGTGCTACTTTCATTAAGAAATGACATGCTAGTAAGGTAGTATGTATAGATACATAGTTCATATGGTTATATTCTCTGATTTAAAAAAAGAATTATGGAACACCTGCACATCACAGAAAGACACCAGCTAAACTAATTTCAGGGATAACAATCTGTCCTGTTAGAAAGCAAAAAACAATTGAAAATCAATGTCTCCTGCTTTGGCACAAATTAAGTTGATCTTAAGAGCACTGGAGAGAAACAGCAAGACAGCCCTATAAAGGCATAAAGGGATGGTTGTGCAGGTGATGGCCAAAGACAGTTACTCTCTCCCTATCCTTCTCAACTGATTCTTCTCTCATTTTGCACTTTGCTAGTGTCCTTATCACTAGTATTGGACAATACACAAGTCCATTCAAGTTGCACAGGTAGTCCACCTCCTTCAAGATGGCTCATCCAGACGTGTCGTCACGTGACGATTTCAAGAGTATGGAGCAGATACTAAAACAGTGCTTGCTACCAGAGAAAAGCTGGACAGGTCCACAGAAGGTCTTCAACCTAAGAGCAGGAATAATATCTGCTTCTTGGAGTAAGGGGTAGCAAAATAGACACTTTCTGAGTCCTACTAAATAACCTCAAGTTAGCTGAAGGTGAACTGGTGGCTCATTTTATACCAAAATGTCAGAACTAACTTCAAGAAGCTGGCATTAGGCCAGATGTTCTGTAGTAGGATCTGTGCTCACAGCCCAGCACCGTATAGCTTTATTGGCATTTGCTAAAGAACACCAGAATTGTCAGATCTGCCATTGGCTCCCCGTTCTTTGCAGAGATGAGAGCTCCTGTAACAGACAGAAGGTGTCTGGAGATGCTTCCTACAAACATCATCGTAATGCAATAATAAATGTGGTATATAGAAATGAGCGCTAGGGATAACGGAACAAGCCGAACGATTTTGTAGACATTACCTATTAGTTTATTACGATAAACACAGTACAGGTCCTTCTCCCACAACGCGTTTCGACGCTACATGCGTCTTTCTCAAGTGGATACTGGACCTCTATCAGACTTCCCTTATATCCTATCTCTGTACTAATCATTGTACATGGGGGTGTGTTTTTTTTTTTTGTTTTTTTTTTTCTTCCTCCTCCTTCTCCTTCCACTCTCTTACCACACCCCTGTTGACCTAATCTTCTGTGTATACCTGAATAACCTTACCTGCCATACAATCTATATTATTAAATATCTATAGTTCATGCTTAAAATCCATTAAAATACATCAGAGATACATTATAATAACTTTAAAATTACATTAAAAATATATTAAACCAAATATTAAAATAATAAAATCACATTCATCATATAAAAACACATTCATCATATAAAATTACCCCTTAATTCAAGTGTTCTCTACCTCAAATAGTTAATTTTTATTTATTAGGGTGCCTTCGCATCAGCGCCTCCCCGAAATCGCGGCAGACGCGGCGAAAAAAAACCTGCATCCGCCGCGACCACCGTACAATGATTAGTACAGAGATAGGATATAAGGGAAGTCTGATAGAGGTCCAGTATCCACTTGAGAAAGACGCATGTAGCGTCGAAACGCGTTGTGGGAGAAGGACCTGTACTGTGTTTATCGTAATAAACTAATAGGTAATGTCTACAAAAGCGTTCGGCTTGTTCCGTTATCCCTAGCGCTCATTTCTATATACCACATTTATTATTGCATTACGTTCCTTTCTCCCTTCGGGGAGAGTGGTGCGAGCAGCTCTGGGAGAGGACCTTGCTGAAGAAAACAGAAACCTGGCCCCTGCACGTGCACGGGACGGTGCACGTGTGAGAGACAGAGCACAGACCTGGGTGCAAAGGGGAGACAGGCAATAGATGAAGACAGAGATCCTGCATAAAAAAATCTCACCTACTTGCGGTTAATCTAGTTGTGCAGAGGGCACAACCAACTTAGGTGAGTGAAACGTACAGTGTAACGGGAATTTATACCCCTAAATTTGCAGTGTGGCGCAACCATCTATTTTGATTTTTTTACAAACATCATCGGGCATGACTAGACCATGTTTTTGGAGGGTCACACAAATCTCCTCGTGACTAAAGTATTGGAGATGGTCTCCTCAGAGCCATTGTCAGAACTTACTCTTGGGTCATTCCATATCAAGTTATCCAAAAATGAATATTTTTTTTACCTGAGGTCTTTAGATTTTTTTTCTTTATGGAGTACAACTTTAGTTAATTACAAATTAAAAGTTTTGAATTTTCTCTATCACTTCATTGGGGGGCACAGGATACCATGGGTGAATGCTTTCTGTCACTAGGAGGCGACACTAAGCTAATTAAAAAAAGTTGGCTCCTCCTAGCAGTGTAAACCCCAGGTTGGAGTGAACAATAGCCAGTTCATGTTTAGTGTCTCAAGGAGGCACATGGTTCTGCTTACTAGACCACATCCTTAAGCACTTTTCCTTTATTTTTAATTTTTTCTTTAATTTTTCTTTTACTACTTTACAAAGCCCACTTTTGGATGACTGGTCCTCAAAGGACTATGATTTCCCCATATTTTTTCTCTGCATATGGCAACACAGAGGGCCATTTCCACAAGCATATGGTGGTTGTGCAGCTCCCACTGCATCCCCCTGCTACACAGGGACGATGTAAGGATGCAGATATTTCCTCTCTTCCTCTCCATCCAAGGAGAGAGTGGATTGAGGACAACCGAACGGTGCAGCGCTGCCCTGTGCCATCTGCAGTTGCGACGGCAGCATGCCAAGACACATACCATCTGTAAGAACAGGGTGCGTGTCTGGGCCAGGGAACAAGGAGCCACCACGCAGGAAGCTCAACAGAGGCAAAACTGCTCTAACCTGGGATCCCCGCAGAAAATGCGGCGATCCACCCCAGGGCTTCCACTACCTAAGCCCCTCAGTGACACCGGGGTGGCCCAGCTCTCAGGGGCCCCTGCGGCAGCACCAGCCGGGACGCACAGCTCAGGTAAGATAACGCACATCCGTGCGTCCACAGTGGAGGGACCTCGCCGCTATTGCCGACACCACCGCCCGGTAGCCTTACAAAATTTAGGCCCCGGCTTCGGCCGGAGCACGTGCTCTGCAAGCTCCCTATATGACGCGCATTTACCGCACATGCCCCATCTGCCTTGGCGCCTCTTGTCCTCCAGCGAGAATTACAGCACGCCTCTCGAGTCAGGTGCACGCCCACTACCCAATCAAGGGGCAGGGATCCCACGTTGGGGCCTCCACAATGCGCAGCACAAAAAAGGCCAAGTATTGTGTAAAGGGCACCATTATCCATTGAGCCCTTGCCCTCCCCCTGTACTCATGCAGCAAACAACCCTGTGGTCTCAAACAGCACATAGGATAACACTAGTTTAACACTGTTGCCCACAGTTTAGTTAATAATAAACTACAGAAGGCGAGTGCAGAGTTTTCAGCTTCATCATCATTCTCGTGAGTGTTATAATGCTTCTCTGGCTGCAGCACCTCCACAGGTAAAGTAATGCATTACACCCTCCTGCAGGGCTGGGATTATAGCACACTGCAGCCTGTCTTCTGCTACAGCTGGACACAGAACTTCCAGGTCCAACACACAAACTCACAACTTGATGTGTTTGTGCCCTAGTAAAAAGCGGCACAATACAGTCAGTGAAGCAGCCAGCTAAAGCTTTGTCAGTCATTGACCTAAAGGTCACAAATATCACCCTATACACCATATGCCCCCAGTCAACTAACCGGCAGCAACCCCACTATGCACAGACACACAAAAGATGCCGTGGCTGCACTTAGCGAACATAGCCCCCTAAGTGGGTCTGGTACACGTCCCAGTCTGTGGTCTCAACCCAAGAAGACACAAGTGGACTCCGCCAGTGCATCTTCGCAAGTTTTCTAACTGAATCATTATTATTTATCTATATAGCGCCATTAGGTTCCATTTCGCTTTAAATATGAAGTACGGGAGAACAATGACAAACACAATATTATGGAAATACAGTATATATGGACTATCAAGTCTTGCAGATACATGAATGACAAGACCATGTCCACAAGGGCTCACAGACTACAAGTTATACCAGCACCAGGGCACAAAAAAAAAATACATAGCCTAAAACCGTATAAGGCACGACCGCTACACACTATTGCTGCCCTCATAAACTACCCGCACCACATAACCTGCCCACTTCTCAGTGATCCAGGCCCATTAGCAATCTGGTACCGCATTGCAGGCATACACAGCGGACTGGAACACTGTTCTCTATACAGTGATGCCAATTCCTCACGGCCTACATACATATAACTAAGGTACCTGCTCACTAACCAGCAGTCACAGTTTTCCATCTAAGGATTCAGAGGGACAATGTGTGCTTGGTCCGTGCTGATACAAAAGACATGAAGCCCTTCATCAGGGAATGCATCCCCTGATGTATGCCCTGATGAAGGAGCATAGCAGCCTCTGAAACGTGTCAGATGGATCAAATAAATTTAAAGTAACCGAACATCTGGACTTCGTGTCTTTTGTAGCAGCGCGGACCAAGCACACATTGTCCCTCTGAATGCTTGAATTTCCCTACCATGTTGCACGTGGAAGTGTGTGTCTCGCAGCAGCTACTACCACATTTTCCATACTGTTTGTGTGTCACACAACCAGAGAAGGTGAGCAGTTTTATATAGTGGCTTCATAGGCAAACTGTACATATAACGATAAGACCCTATTGCGCTCGCTTCCTTTGCAGTGATTATACAATTTCCATCTCGCCCATTCCCCAGCAACACTGCTCATTTCCCCCATCCACTGCTCATTACACACGATTCCTTGGCCTCCATATAACATATGGTACCACTAATGTTACCTACATTATGCCATCATGAATGCAGATGCTTTTTCAATAATCTGCATATATA
This sequence comes from Allobates femoralis, assembly GCA_033576535.1. Lineage (NCBI taxonomy): Eukaryota > Metazoa > Chordata > Amphibia > Anura > Aromobatidae > Allobates > Allobates femoralis. The sequence continues at coordinate 51,268,932 of JARQOC010000007.1, read as the reverse complement.
ACATATGGTAGCACTATTGTTACTTACACCATGCTATTTTTAGTCAAAAAACGGCATACATTACATAACCAGTTCCCAGCATTTGGCATCACATAATCGCTGGCAAGCGTATTTTAGGGGACTGGCTAGCTCAGTCCATAGAGCATAAGACTCTTGAACCTCAGGGTCGTGGATTCGGCCCCAAGTTAGACGATTAACCCCTATAAGCCCCTTGTCAAGGAGCAGGAAAGGCCAGCCGCACACTCCTATACACTAGTAACCTATGGTATCTGCATCCATTGCACATACCCACATGCACCACAGAACTGCCAGCAAGACAAGCTAGCAGGATCTGTCAATCAGGTCTTCCAGCTTCCAATACCACACAACCGTCTGCCTCAGCAGCCTACGAAAGTGTCAACACTGTCCAATCCACATCTCTGTGCACAATTCCAACCTGCAGGATCAACCTAACGGCTTCCACTATTGGTCTATAGGTCATCAACTAGGCGGTGTGCACAAAACACAGCTGCCACACATTCTATTGCCCCTCACCTCAGCGGTCTTATGATATCCGACCCAACCGCCAGCCAGACAGTGGCTCACATACCATATCCAGTCGGCAACTCTTTACATGCCGGCCTTGCTAAGACCGGCTAAGATTCAGTAGCCAGGTGAAAACTTTCTCACGACACTGGCACGGTACAACTAGCAAAGCAGTGAGCACAAAGCTCCGTCCATTAACCCACAGATGCCCCCTCCTCCGTACATATAGCTGTACGGTGGTAGGGAACATCTGCCAAACTGCTTATCGAGCCAGAACTCCAACCGATATAACATATAAGTTAATTTGGAAACCTGGCATTTAACGTTTGTATTCGGATATAATATATAGGCTGCCACACCATATATTAGCTACACAACCCCAGGATAACCTATGGAACACACGCCTCTTTGCAGTACACCTAAGCTGATGAGTACCACACTACGACATTATTAGACCCACGACTACTTCACTATCACAGGATAGCCCGTAAAGTCTCTGTTTCAGTGTCCTTGTCTGTCTTCTGTCGCTCCTTAACTCTTTCACAGAAAATTAACAAGTAAGGCTGGTTTCACACTGCAGTTTTTTCCCTGATCAGGTTCGATCAGGTTTGTGTGCCAAAACCAGGAGAGGAACCAGGAGAGGAACTTGCAGTGAAAAACTATAATTGAAATATTGACACCTGTCCTGAGTTTTGGAGACACTCCTAGTTTTGACACACAAACCTGATCGAACCTGATCAGGGAAAAAACTGCAGTGTGAAACAAGCCTAACCCGACCGCATCCTGAAGTCATACCACCTACGGCAATGTGGAGTCCCTTCAAACAAGTCATCTCGGGGACCACAACAGAGGTACAGTCGCAGAGCCATCCAAGTTTCTACCGTCTGCACATGAGGTAATCGAGTTTTCCTCCTCTAGACAAGCTGAGCCTAGCCCCCTCCGTTGGATATGTCCTACCTCCTTCACTCAAAGAAAACAAAGTTCACTGCCCAGACTAGGTGATTATTTAGGACACAACCCAAGCAATTGCTTATGTCGTCCCCTAGTTGTTGGTTGGGTCTTAACTGCTCTCCTGCAGATACTGCGGTTCTCACACCTTAGACTGCAGTCGAGTTATCGGCGCAGACGCCTGTCCATCAGAACCAACAATTCTTGCGCCAGCGATCAACATAGTTTCCCTCTCCAAATGTCCTTTTCCGAAGACCTAATTCTCCCTATCAGGAAGCCTGTCCAACCACCACCAGATGCGAGGGCCATTCACACAGATACTCTTAAAGGGAACCTGTCAGCTGGTTTATGCCCCCCCAGCTATCACTGTCTAGTTGCAGCTTTATAATACCAGTCTAACCATCCCTGTCCGAGCCCCTAGTGTAATATGAAAGGTGAAAGAAAAGCATTTATACACTTACATTTCCTTATGTAATGAGGCAGTCAGTCTCCAGCTTGTAGGACGGAGACTGTCTGGCAGGTTAATAGTTAACATTTCAGCCTTATGTTAGAATGTGTTGGGAGACCTGATGTGATGTCATAACCATGTGACTACAATAGGCGGAGCTAAGTCCCTATAACATGAGTTTGCTCGCTTATCCCCACCCACTATGGTCACATGATTGTTACATCACACAGGTCCTTTAGCCATGCAAGTTAATAGTGAGTTAACTATTATCCTGACAGACAATTTCCCTCCTTCAAGTGTATACTGAAATGTAAGTGTATAAATGCTTGTTTTCACCTTTTACATTACACTATGAGCTCAGACAGGGATGATTAGACTGGTGTTATAAAGCTGCAGGTACAGATAGTTATAGCTGGGGGAGCATAAACCACCTGACAGGTTCCCTTAAACAGTTACAAAACGAAAGCGGCAGCGTCACCTATGCCTCTAGTATCCACACACTACGGAATCTACTGCCTCCCTCTGGCTCAACCAGTCCTGGATCCCCTTTACCATTAGTAAGTTAGACCCTCCTATTTGCTCCTCACACCCACTCGCAAATAATACGAAGCCCGACCTCATCGTGTGGCAAAACACCCCTATTGCTACTGACACTTCAGCACACGTATACACTTAAAACCTAGATCCCTTCCTATCATATCGTAGGCTCTTTCCACCCCCCCCCCCCCCACCAGCCAGGAACATTAAGTGGGCCTCGATTTTTCACCTGGCAGCCAGTGTTCTACCCACAGATCCTGCATTGAGTCCTCGATGCCACAAACCGCAAACGCTTGTCAAAGCAAGCTACTATAGAAAGCATCCCTGTCTGTCTCCTCAAATAGCCGCTAGTACTCAAGTAGCTCATACCGGCCCACATTACTACCCTGCCGAATACATCAGAAGCACCCCTAAGAAGTCACGCCTATCACTCATATGCTAAGCTTATGTCGCGCATCAGGCTTTGGGGTACTCGGGTATCAGGCGGCAAGGGTTAACTGCTGTGTCACGGGGTATGGTGGCCGTGCCTGACCCCGTGTCCTGGGGGACTATTCTTTTGAAAAAGGGGTTTATGTACAGGGCATTATATACAGTTTGTTGTCGTGACTCCACCTGCAGTTTCTGGTGAGTTGCACCAGCGCTGCCACAGTCCACCGAAGGTCGGTGATATCGCGGCTAAGATGGTGAAGTCCTCCGCAGGCAGGACTGGACCTCCGGGGCAGCAATTCTGTGAAAGAACAAGTTCATGCAAAAGAAGATGCAGCAGAGTCAAATTCACTTCACTCTGGGTACTTTACTGGAAACTTTAGCAGCATTGGTAACAGTTCTCAGTTCAGCATTGAGATGTTATAACAGGTAGCTAACGGGTGGCTGCAAGTGGATCCCATGTGGTATGATGGAACCCTTGGTGTGTGCCTTCTTTCTCGTCTATTCCTTCCTGCTTCCCAGTGATTTTTATGAAGCCCGGTGACTTGGAATCAGCCGGACCTCCGTTCCTCCTCTCACCCTCGCACCCGTCGGATCACCTTCTACTGGCCGACCGCTGAGGGATCAAGCGGTGCCTGGTACCCTCTTTCGGTTGCTCAGGTGCCTGGGGTGGCCTGTAGACTCCCCAGGACTCCAGATTCTCTGTGGTCCTGAAGTATTCCACAGGTGCGGGCTCCGGGACCCAGTAAGCTGTCGAGGAAAGACCTCCTCAAGTCCTTCCTTCCCCAACTGGCTGTCTGCTCCTGGGATCTGTTCTTTCTCCCACTCTCCTGGTCCCTCAGCCGAGAGATCTTCTCCTTCTCCCTAGCCTTTCATTCTCCTCAAAGACCTGGACCTGGACCAAGACCTCCTTGTTCCCCCTAGAGGTGATTTTATTCCCTCCCGGGTACCTCCCACCGTGTGATCTAGTGTGGGGTGCTGGTTTATGGGTTCCACCCACCATCCTAGAATCTGCTTGCAGCTGGAGTATCTGCACCTCTTTTGCGGGTGCAGTACCCCTCTGTGACGCCCGCATGGCGGGGCGCCACACTTACATACTGATCATTTCGTCCAGTAACACCAGCCCAGTGTTCTCCAAATAAGACTAGATTTCTAGCCGTACGTAGAAACCTCACACAAACATCCCTCCAGCTACGTAAGCCAATCATACATTCCGATTCAGCCTTCAAAACCTGCCACCCCCCTTTTCCCAGCGGTTACCTAACAGTCCCATAGACTGCCGATGCATTGGGCATTTTCTTCCTCTCCATCCCCTTGCTTCTACACCTGTTCGTGCCTCAACAGCACATATGCTAGTCCTAGCAGGCATTGGTATGATCCTAGCACAGGGCTGGTTACCGCTCCGTCAAAATCTCATCAGTTCCACGACTGCTAATAGTCACCATTCCCGCCAGGACCATCCGATGCCTGGGTCCTCCTCCACTTTCCCCTGCTCCAGACGGTGCCACCTAACCCTGAGACTCTCCACCGTAATGCTAAGGTAGTTCTCGCTACCTTATCAGATTTATATGCAGTATTTAATTACTCACCAGTTAGGCCGAGTCTATAGAAACACGGAACTGAACCCTGTCAAACAATGACAGACACAGTCTTAAGTCTCTAGACAAGACTCAGCTTTTCCCCTTTTAATGCAGTTGTCCAGAAGACCTATTTCAAGAAAACATACTAAGCCAAATTGAAGAAAATCTACCTGTGACCACAGGCTTTCAGCTGGATCTACTTTGATACACCGCCTACTCAGTTAGACAGGATCCAAGGAATTCCCTTGGTCCCCTCAGTCTCTTCCTCCTATTCACCTCCACTAACTCATAAGCACCTCTTCACCCTTCCTCCGCAAGGGTGCAGCTTCAGACACGCGGAGCTGACTTCTACGCCCTACATATAATGGAAAACTACATGTTCAGTCTGCACTTCTCTTTATTATCACAACGACAGCCTGCCCCACACGGCGCCTCTCCTTGTTCCTGCTAAGATAAACAGTAACACACAAAAGATGTGTTAGAAAAAAAAGATAAAAGTGCTCCCATAGGGAGAACTTGGTGGTCTAATTGGAGCAAGTTATAAGGTGAATGAGGGCTCGCCTCTGACCTGTAAAATGCAGCAAATGGCTCAGGGGACCTCCGGGCATCGGCTTCTCTCTGACACCGCTCACGCTGGCTTCCTGGCCCACTCCTGGATTGCTCTGTTTGGATGGATCGCAGTCATGTGACTCACGAGTCACTGGTCACAATGTCTGACATCACCGCAGGTCCTATCAGTTCAGAGCTGCTTTGCTATGAACATCTGTGCCTCCCTGGTGATTCCAGTAACATCACACCCAGAATGGGTGGTTTGTACAAGATTAAGGAAAGAAAAGTTTACTGGCTAAGAGCGCTGGGGAGCACAAATAAGGAGATTACTTATGGGTTAACACGTTTATTTACCACAACGCGTTTCCACAACTGATTGTTGTCTTCCTCAGGTGATTTTCATTAAATGGTGAAAATGGACACATTAAATAGTATCACAAGCGAGTCATAGAATAACAATGATGTCACTCTATTAACTCTGTCCATCCCATATGCCCCAAGGTATGAAAGCGCTCAGTTGAAATCATTAATAAGGATAAAAACATATAGCATATAAAACATACAATATTCACAAATATCATGTAACATTAATCAATTAAAAATAAAACTAACACAGAATAATAAATATATATAAAAAATATATATATATATATGTGTGTGTGTGTGTGTGTGAAATATATTAAAAAAAACAAACAGTTTTTCCCTTTTTTCCTCTGCCTTCTTCTCCTCCCTTCCATATGTGTGTCAAACCATATATAATAATATACATGCACTTTCCAAGAAGGGAACCAAGAATTTGACTTGCATCGATGTTCAAAAAGTGCACATACATTAACCATCAATAAAATAGTGCTGAACGCACCTCATATTCCCCATATAAAATACACTTATACGATGCTGGCGGTGCATGCGGCGGATGCAGATTTCTGTCCGGGTTGGCCGGATCCGGGCAGGGGCGCGGATGTGGAAGGGGCCTAAGTAATGTTCAGTTCACCCCTAGTTCTTCATGGTTATTTTATCATTTCTTATGGCCACTTTACACGCGGCAACAGGAAGGGTACCTTTACACGCCGCTACAACATGGTGGAAACAACCGGGTAGATGAGAGAAATGTATCTTGCACCGCCAAATCAACCCGAGGTAGCGGCGTGTAAAGACGGTTGTTTCCACCCGTCACTTGCAGCACCTGTTTCAGAGCCGAGCTCTAAAACAGGTTGATTTCAACCTGGTGGTAATGGCGTGTAAATACGGTAGGGTAAGGTTTATTCGTCACCTAGATAACTCCCCGGGGCGTGACACAGCCTCCGGGAAACCACCCCCCTTCAGCGATCATTGGAGGAAGCTCCTGCGTTACGATTGGTAGTCGCTGCATAGGGCGGCATATTTAAGGAGCTGACCAGTCACACTACACAATTGCTCAAGTGTCATGTATTAGTCAGCCTCCTGCGCTGGCTGGCCAATCATGATGCTATTGCTTTGTCCTATCAGCGTACGAAATTCTCATAATCCACAATTCTGGCACGCCTATGTGTTGTCCCTGTTGCACCAGGTCCTCCCATATTACCCTCTGTAGTGGCGTGTAAATGAGGTAAGGTGCTTTTCAGAAGGTAACTTGAGGCACCCGGCGGTGCATCCAGAGATAGATTCAACCTTCTGTAAAGCACCTTATAGCGGCGTGTAAAGGCGGTGCGGGTACCGTTTGTAACCGTTCATGCGTGCTCGTGCACGTGAAGCACCCGGTTGTTTCTACCATGTTGTAGCGGCGTGTAAAGGTACCCGAAGATAGAAACCGGCAGGTGTCGGAGACAATTGTACCTTTTACCTTCAAAACACCTTGAACTGGCTGCGTGTAATTCAGGTATCTGCAAAGTGTTTTGAAGGTAAAAGGTACAATTGTCTCTGACACCTGCCGGTTTCTATCTTCCTGTTGCCGCGTGTAAAGTGGCCATTATTGATAAGTCCACTCTCCCTTCATGGTTACTTATTGATTTTTATATTAGTACATTATTTTATTTAATGTTCCTGCACTATTTTAATGATGCTGTAAGTGTATTTTTAATGAGGGTATATACAAGGGTTGGACAAAATAATGGAAACACCTGAAAAATCAACAAAAGTTAGTTTAATATGGTGTAGGTCCACCTTTTGCGGCGATTACAGCCTCAATTCTCCGAGGAATGGATTCATACAAGGTGATATCATTGGCCCGGCGGCTCTCCACGAAATAGCACCCCAGATCATCACAGAACCTCCGCCATGTTTTACGGTTGGGAGAAGGCAGTCTGGATGGAATACTTCTTTCTGCTGTCTCCAAACGTACACTCGGCCGGAGGTCAGAAAGTGGGGTAAACGATGCTTCGTCTGAGAAGATCACTTGTTTCCACTGCTCGAGGGACCAATTCCGGAGGTTTCTACACCACTCTAAACGCTTGGAAACATTTGTCATTGAGAGCAGCGGTCTTCTAATTGCAGCTCTTCCATGGAATCCAGATTTGTGCATCTCCCGACAAACAGTTTTCGTGGAAACTGGGTTGTGTAGGTGTTCATTGAGCTCAGCAATGATTTTCAGAGCCGTGGTCTTGCGATCCTCTCTCACAATTTGCCTTAGAATCCGACGGTCTCTCTCAGTCAACTTCGACTTTCGGCCGGACCTGTGCTTTGTTGCAGACGTTTTTCCTTCTCTTTCAAACGCAGTCATTGCTTTGGAGACAGTACCTCTTGACACGCCAAGCATTTGGGCACTTTCTGTTACACTAGCGCCTGCCATATGAGCACCAATAATTTGGCCTTTTTGAAAATCCGAAAGGTCTGCCATTGGTATCAGGTTCTCATCAATGTTCTTACAATTCGGCAAAACAAACAGTTAATTTACATACACATATCACTTAACACAAATAATCAACTACAAAACATTAACATGTCACGGTTTGCATGTTTATAACATGTTCGAAGATTATGATGCCAAAAAGTTAGGTGTTTCCATTATTTTGTCCAACCCCTGTATAAGTGCATTTTATATGGGGAATATGAGGTGCATTCAGCACAATTTTCTTGATGGTTAATGTATGTGCATTTTTTGAACATCGATGCAAGTTTTTATATACCGTATATACTCGTGTATAAGCCGAGTTTTTCAGCACAAAAATTGTGCTGAAAAGTGCCCCCCTCGGCTTATACACGAGTCACTATACAGCAGCCCGCCCCCCTGTTCTATATACAGGCCCCCCTGTGGTATAATACAGCAGCCCCCCCCCTCGTGCTATATACAGGCCCCCCGTTGCTGCCGCCGCACACCTGTGAAAGAAGATCTTTCATACTTACCCTCCTGTGACCGCGCGCGCATCCCCCGCTCTCCTTCCTGCTTTTACCCGGCATCCATCCACGTGACCGCGCCGATAATGACGTCATTATCGGTGCGCGGTCACGTGGATGGATGCCGGGTAAAAGCAGGAAGGAGAGCGGGGGATGCGCGCGCGGTCACAGGAGGGTAAGTATGAAAGATCTTCTTTTACAGGTGTGCGGCGGCAGCAACGGGGGGCCTGTATATAGCACGAGGGGGGGGGCTGCTGTATTATACCACAGGGGGGCCTGTATATAGAACAGGGGGCGGGCTGCTGTATACTACCACAGGGAGCCTGTATATACCCCAGGGGGAGGGCTGCTGTATACTACCACAGGGGGCCTGTATATACCCCAGGGGGAGGGCTGCTGTATACTACCACAGGGGGCCTGTATATACCCCAGGGGGAGGGCTGCTGTATACTACCACAGGGGGCCTGTATATACCCCAGGGGGAGGGCTGCTGTATACTACCACAGGGGGCCTGTATATACCACAGGGGGGCGGGCTGCTGTATACTACCACAGGGGGCCTGTATATACCCCAGGGGGAGGACTGCTGTATACTACACAGGGGGCCTGTATATACCCCAGGGGGAGGGCTGCTGTATACTACCACAGGGGGCCTGTATATACCACAGGGGGAGGGCTGCTGTATACTACCACAGGGGGCCTGTATATACCAGAGGGGGGCGGGCTGCTGTATACTACCACAGGGGGCCTGTATATACCCCAGGGGGAGGGCTGCTGTATACTACCACAGGGGGCCTGTATATACCCCAGGGGGAGGGCTGCTGTATACTACCACAGGGGGCCTGTATATACCACAGGGGGAGGGCTGCTGTATACTACCACAGGGGGCCTGTATATACCACAGGGGGAGGGCTGCTGTATACTACCACAGGGGGCCTGTATATACCACAGGGGGGAGGGCTGCTGTATACTACCACAGGGGGCCTGTATATACCACAGGGGGGGGACTGCTGTATACTACCACAGGGGGAGACTGCTGTATACTACCTCAGGGGGAGACTGCTGTATACTACCACTGGGGAGACTGCTGTATACTACCACTGCGGAGACTGCTGTATACTACCACTGCGGAGGCTGCTGTATACTACCACTGTGGAGGCTGCTGTATACTACCAATGGGGAGGCCTGTATACCTGTGCTGGGGTCGACCCTCGGCTTATACACGAGTCAATAGGTTTTCCCAGGTTTTGGGGGCAAAAGTAGGGGGGTCGGCTTATACACGGGTCGGCTTATACACGAGTATATACGGTATATATTTATGATTCTGTGTTTGTTTTAGTTTTAATTGATTAATGTTACATGATATTTGTGAATATTGTATGTTATATACGCTATATGTTTTTATCCTTATTAATGATTTCCACTGAGCGCTTTCATACCTTGGGGTATATGGGATGGACAGAGTTAATAGAGTGACATCATTAATTGTTATTCTATGATTGGCTTGTAATACTATTTAATGGGTCCAATTTCACCATTTAATGAAAATCCACCTGAGGAAGACAACAATCTTTTGTGGAAACGCATTGTGGTAAATAAACGTGTTAACCCATAAGTAATCTCCTTATTTGTGCTCCCCAGCTTTCTTTCCTTAATCTTGCTAAGATAAACAGTCTTTTTCTTCAGATAATAAGACGGAAGTCCCTTCTTTAGGGCCGAAAAATTCTACATAACCTCCCATCTAGGGACACTAGTTATTCCTCAACTTCCAGCGGGCGCCTCACTCCAAAAAAGGCGGCCCCTACTCTCACCCACTGGTCTTTTCATTCTCACCCATGGGGACTGTTTTAGGACGTCCCATGGTATCCTGTGTCCCCCAATGAAGCAATAGAGAAAAGAAGATTTTTGTGTTTCTCAGAGCCTTCATTGGAGGACACAGCACCTGCCCTTACTTTGTATTATCTTTGAGACCAGTATCTCAGTTTTTTCACATTGCTTCTCCTACTGCTTTTGTACGAACTGGCTATTGTTCACTCCAACCTGGGGGTGTATACTGCTAGGAGGAGCCAACTTTTTTAATTAGCTTAGTGTCGCCTCCTAGTGACAGGAAGCATACACCCCTGGTATCCTGTGTCCCTAATGAAGGCTCAGAGAAAGAGATTTTACGGTGAGTACGCAAAAATCTTTTTTCCTTCATCAGTTAGTTTTTTACAGACTTTTAAAGTTTAAAAAAAAAGCGTGAATTCTGGACTGGTATGGCTTTAAATTTTTTATCCTATCTCAGGTTAGAATTAAGATAAAGATGTGGGAGAGGCATCATTTTTCTCAGAACCGTACCGGCTTTCATTTGATATGTTACAAGACTATGTTTATTTATATTTTGTTTTGGAGAAATCAAATTCAAAATTTTGATGCGCAATTGTGAACAAAATGTTTGTTTTAACACCTTAAAGGGATCCTGTCACCCCCAAAACACCTCTAAACCTATTAAAAGCTGTCCCTAGAGCATATTAACACTTTCCCTACACTCCTTTTACCTCCTAAATGCAGCAAGTGACATTGAAGAAAAACGTTTTTATAGTACCTCATTAGTGATGATAATGAGTGACTATGCTATTCATAGTCACTCATCCAGGCTGCCCCTCTTCTTCATATCACGCCTGAATAGGCGTGATCTACATGCCAGATTCAAATTGCTGCCTCCCTGCGCGCCTCCCATCTCTCCCATAGCGTCCGGGCTGCAGTGTGGCTGGGTGACGCGATCCGCGTCATTCTCGGCGCCGGGTGACGTATTACACCGGCGCCGCGCTGTCAGCTTCAAAATGCGCACTGCGCATGCCCATGCGCATGCGCAGTGCGCATTTTGAAGCTGACAGCGCGGCGACCGGTGTAAATACGTCACCCGGCGCCGAGAATGACGCGGATCGCGTCACCCAGCCACACTGCAGCCCGGACGCTATGGGAGAGATGGGAGGCGCGCAGGGAGGCAGCAATTTGAATCTGGCATGTAGATCACGCCTATTCAGGCGTGATATGAAGAAGAGGGGCAGCCTGGATGAGTGACTATGAATAGCATAGTCACTCATTATCATCACTAATGAGGTACTATAAAAACGTTTTTCTTCAATGTCACTTGCTGCATTTAGGAGGTAAAAGGAGTGTAGGGAAAGTGTTAATATGCTCTAGGGACTGCTTTTAATAGGTTTAGAGGTGTTTTGGGGGTGACAGGATCCCTTTAACGACGGCCCATTGTAAAAAACTGGCGGCATTACAGGGTACTTATTCTGTTCTGACGTTAAAATGTCAGAAAGGAAAAGGCCCTGTAGCGCACCCCAGTGTCCGAAAATCTCCAGGGTTTCAGCTACCGGGGTAACTGAAACCCTGCAGATTATGAATCGGGCCAGTTTTTACCAGTACCGGCCATGTGATCACGGTTATACATCGTTTACTGGTGTATTACCGCGATCACATAAATATACACTAAATTGCTGGTAAATAAATTACACAGGTCAACAAAAAAAAATTTTTTTTCTGGTGCCCAAAATATTTTAATGAATTTGGGGTATTTTTGGGGTGCTGATTCTGAATATGCTATCAGTTTTGCCAGATTGGCTCAAGTTTTTGAGATTTTTGGTATCTTATTTATAGCACTTGTTGGTAAATGCGACGCATCATCTCATTAATTTCTTTGGATTAGTACTTGAACTGAGCAGTTCTCAATATAGTTTTGTGTTAATTAGTGTTCTAAAAGTTTGTCCATAGCTTGATTTTTGCACTAACTTTATGTTGTTGTCTGTTTTCCAGTGAAAAGCATGAACTCATCAAGAAGAAGTTGTCTTAACGATCCAGACTCATTCTGTTACATTTGTGGTGAATATACACTGACAAAACATAGAAGAAACATAACAGAATTCGTTAAAAAAGTAGCAAAAAACGTCTTTTTTGTTACACATTTTACGAAAAATCTCAAAAACTTGAGCCAATCTGGCAAAACTGATGACATATTCAGAATCAGCACCCCAAAGTTACCCTAAATTCAATGAAATATCTTTGGCACCAAAAATGCTGTTGACCAGTGTTATTTCTCTTTCATGCCACAGGATCAAATCTGTGGCATGACAGAGAAATGTCTGCCCTGGTCTCCAGTACCGGTACTCAGCCCCCACCCCCTCCCCTCCTAAATGGCGCCGCAGCATGCCAGAAGCAGTGCTGGTAGCAGCTTGCAGCCCCCTGCTGTGTATTCCTCTCTGATGTGACATGTCACATTGGAGAGGAACAACCTCCTGCCTCCAGGTCCGCTCTGTCCCATCCTCCAGCTCCGGTTCTCACCCGCACTCGCCGCCGTTATCATCATCATCTCCCTCCCATCTGACAGCTCAGATGGAAGGGAAAATGATCCAAACTCTGGTCATCCTCTGGTCACTCCCCCGGTCAATTCCCCGTTTATCCTCGCATACTTACCGGCCGGGATCTTCTCTGTGCCCTGCCCCCTGCGCCTCTTCTTCCTGCTCTGTCTGCCAGGGGGGTGACAGCTCTTGACCTCAGTAAGGTCATGGCAAGTCATGATCCTTGGTTCACACGGGGGTCAATTGTGATCCCAACTGGACTACGTCGGATATCACCACCCACTGGACTATGTCGGACATCAAAGAATAATAAAGATGGGGTCTAATTTGTGTTTGTGTTTTTTTTTTTTCTAATAAAAATATCTTTCTCTGTGCTGTGTCTTCTTTACAATTTACTAGAGATTCCTAATGGTCCGGTCTAATATTGGCCAGACATTATAAATCTCGGGCTTAGTGCCAGCTGCCAAAAAGCTGGCATTAACCCCTTATTAACCAGTCTGCCACCGCTACACGGCAGCTGGAAGAGCTGGATACAGCACCAGAAAATGGCGCTTCTATGAATGCGCCATTTTCTTGGGCGGCTGCAGACTGCAATTCGTAGCTTGGGCTTCCCTACGCTGAGGATTCCAGCGAAGCCCACACCGTTTTTTTTTTAATTCTATCATGAAATAAAAAAAAGGGCAAAGGGCTTCTCTATAAATCTAGGCAGAAGGGGTTGGTGGCAGCACGTAGCTGCCTGCTGTACCTGGCTGGACCAAAAATATATCGAAGCCCCACGTTGTTGTTTTTTTTAAATTTAATAAGGAAATAATAAAAAAAAATGCAGGAGAGGAGCCGCCCAGGACACAGTGTCTCTCTTGTGCACATGCCCTAAAATTGAGAAATTGTGTGAAGAAAATAAAATGTTCAATATGACGACCTATTGTTATCAAACTCTGTGAAGTAGCTGTAGGTTCTAAATGCTCACTATACCCCCAGATATAATCCTTGAGGCGTCTAGTTTCCAAAATGGGGTCACTTGTGGGGGAGCTCCAATGTTCATACACGACATGGTATCCGCTAACTATTGGAGCTAATTTTCCATTCAAAATGTTAGCGGACACCATGTCGCATGTGGAGAACCCCTGTGTGCCTAAACATTGGAGCTCCCCCACAAGTGGCCCCATTTTAGAAACTAGACCCCCCATGGAACGTATCAAGATGCACAGTGAGCACTTTGACATCCGTGTGCACGGACCACGGACAAAAGTGTAAAACCTGAAAATAAATACTTTCATACTCACCTTGCTCCAGTTCTGACAGCTCTTCTCGCTTCCGATGCCGCTCATTAGAGCTCATGAATATTCACTTCACTGAGCCCAAGAGCGTCCCGGAAGAGAGAGGAGCTGTCAGCGCTGGAGCAAGGTGAGTATGCGGTGACAGGCTGTTCGTGTGCTATCTGTGGATGCACGGATAGCACACGGACAGCACCCATCGTGTCACACGGCCTTGACAATGGGTCTATGCCCCGCCCCCAAACAGCCTTGTTCCGCACGTCCGTGGTAACACAGATGTGTGAAACCGGCCTGAATGTCTATTTCTTACATGTTTCGTGGTGCTCCAGACCACTTCATCAGAGATCCACAAAAGTTTACAGACATATACAAAAAAACAGGCTATAAATAGAACCTGGAAGTAGATGTAAATGACATGGCACTCCCATCATCCCATCATGATATCAATTAGAATCAATTAGCATATTCTTTCAATCCAACATGCAATTATCCCAATACAGTTTTTTCTCTAAGGCCGGTTTCACATTACGATTTTGGAGCTTCCGAGTGTATCCGTTTCAAAACGGATACACTCGGATCCAAAATCGGATCCCATGTATCCCTATGGGGCTCGGATCGGATGTGTGCCTGTTGTCATCCGATTTTGGCACCATCCGATCCTGTCCGATTTTACCACGGACACAAAAACGCAGGCTGCTGCGTTTTTGTGTCCGAGAATGAAATCGGACAGCATTGGATCACTGGTGATCCGAGGCTGATCCGAGTGCCCACAACATGGGAGCCTATGGACATCGGATCCGAGTTCACCTCGGATCCGATGTCGGCTCCGTATTCCCTGTCTTTCCCTGCTCCTGCCTCCTCCATCTTCTTCCCTCTCATGACCCGTCAGCTGACCGGCTCTGTGACATCATCACAGGCTCTTCAGTCCTGATGGTGCTGCAGCGTGGGTGCCGGTGACAGGTGATGTATACTCCGGGAGGAGTTTTTTTTTTTTTTTTCCACACAGGGAAGACAAGAGGAGACAGGATAGGGATTAGATGAGGATAGAGCAGGGGGACAGAATAGAATAGCAGGGGGACAGAATAGAATAGCGGGGGGACAGAATAGAATAGGAGAGGGAAGAAGATGGAGGAGCAGGGAAAGACAGGGGACCGCAGGATCCACACGGATCCTGCATAGAATCGGATTGGATGGCTATTTGCCATCCGATTGCAGGGATCCGTGTGGATCCGTGCCTGTCCGTGGGATCCTCCTTCAAAGTTGGATCCCACGGACAGGCACAAAATCGTAATGTGAAACTGGCCTAAGGGACAAAAAAAAAAAATTGTATCGTTGCAGCAAGAACCTGTGTAACCATTATAATACATTAAACTCACCTCAAACCGAGAATTCACTGTGTATATAATTATGAATCATTTCATCATATGATTAATTTATCAAATTCAAACTTTTATAACAAAAAAGGGAGACTAGGGGACATGAACTCACAAGGTTACAGTCCCTATGGTTATTCTCCATATGCCCTTATTACTTCAGCCATCTCAGATGTGGCTGACAATTAGATTCCAGAGGGAGGAATGCACAATCCAAACTCAGGCTCCCATTATAAGCGTGAAGACATCCTAACCTTCAGGATAACATCAATCACCTGAATAGGTCGCTTATTTCATTCAATCCTTGCGGCACCAAGGTTTTTAATTTATAAATCCAGTAAACCTCTCTCCGTGACAGAGTTCGATCTTTGTCAGGGATAGATTCATGTATGAAATCTATAGGTGTAACTTTAAAGGACACCTTTTTTGCATGATGTATTGTGCAGTGTTTAGACACTCCATGTGTCATTAATCCTTCTTTTACATTAAATCTGTGGGAGGACATCCGTTGCTGTAATTTTTGTGTAGTCTTACCCACATGTTGTTTACCGCAGTTGCAACTTAGCAGATATATAACAAAGGATTACTGACAATTCAAATGGTCATTGATGGTGACGGTATCATCCCTATATTTATACCAAAGGATTTTTTACCATCACAAATCATGTGGCAACATAAACATTTCGTTGCACCACACTTATAAGAACCAAGTGTATAATTTTTTTCAATAGTGTTTTTATTTCCATCTTTTAACCTACTGGGGGCCAACGTACTTTTAAGTGTGGGAGCTGTCCTGAAGGTAATATTAGGTGCCTCAGGAATCAATTTATTAAGAATAACATCGTTTTTTAGTATACCCCAATGTTTATTTAGAATATATCTGATACTTTCATGCTGTCTAGAATAGACAGTAATAAAATTATAGGCATTCTCATTTTTTTTTTTTTTTTTTTTATAAAAGGGACTTATCGTATCAATCAATTGTTCTTGTGACATATTTTTGGTTTCTATGAAAGCTTAATTCAATAGCTTCCAAGGGTAGATTTTTTCCCGAAATCTATCCCGCAACAGGGATGCTTGGGAGATAAAATCCAGTAGTAAAGTGCAATTTTTTCTTAGGGTGCTTTCACTCAGCGTTTTTCTGCAATCCGATGCTGTCCGTTGAAAATCGGATTTTGGCCCCATGTTATCCTATGGGCATGGATCGGATTGGATTTGCCCTTAGTGGCATCCGATTTTTGTCGGATCCGATTCTGTCCGTTTTTTTGCTGTGCCCAAAATCGCAGACTGCTGTGATTTTGGGCACAGCGGATCAAATCGGACCGAATTGGATCCGACCTGATCCGCGCCAAATAACATGGGGCCTATGGAGCACGGGAAACAGCTGATCGTTCCTCGGACCCGATTTTAGTGTACTGAGCAAGCTCAGTACACTAAAATCGCTCTGTGCCATCTAATTTCACTTCTGCAATGTATATTCATACATTGCAGAAGTGAAATTTAGGGAAAAGAAAGGATTAAAAATAAAAAAAACTTTATCCTCACCTATCCACAAGTCCCCCGGCGCGTCCAGCTATCTTCTTCTAGGACCTGGCATGACGTCACAGTCACATGACCGGAGTCCCCCGGCGCTTTCAACTATCTTCCTCTAGGACCTGGCGTGATGTCACAGTCACATGACCGGTTACCGCCGTAACCGGTCATGTGACTGTGACATCACGCCAGGTCCTGTGGATCAGAAGAAGACAGCTGGAAGCGCTGCGGGAGTCGTGGATAGGTGAGAATATAGATTTTTTTATTTTTTAAGGTATGGAAAAGGGGGACAAAGAGGGGGAGAAAGAGGGGACAGAGGGGAGAAAGAGGGGACAGAGGGGGCGAAAGAGGGGACAAAGAGGGAGCAGAGAGAGGAGGGGAGAAAGGTGACAGGAGGAGGAGAGAGGATCCAAACTGATGCTGCAATATATCGGAATCGGATGCCTATTTGGCATCCGATTGCAGGCATCAGTTTGGATCCGTTGCTGTCCAAGGGGTCCTGCAAAAAGTCGGATCCCCTCGGACAGCACAAAAACGCTGTGTGAAAGCAGCCTTAGGCTGCTTTCACATTACGATTCTGTTAAATCCGATGCTGTCCGTTGAAAATTGGACAGCATGTGATGCTCAAAATCAGATGCCATCCGATCCGATTTTTTATCAGATCCGATTTAAATGGCTGGGGGAGGGCTTTGGGAGGTTTTGGGAGTGGTCTAGGGTATTGAGCATGCTCAATACAAAAAATCGGATCCGATATCGGATCCTATTTTCTATCCGATCCGATCCCCATAGACTCCCATATTACTTTAATTGGATCGCATCGGATCCGATGCGATACGATTTTTGAATCGGATACCAAAATCGCAGCAGTCTCCCAGTCTACCATTTTGGCTCCTGAAAAAAATAAGACAAAATCGGATCGGATGCCATTAAGTGCACATCCGATACGATCCCCATTGGAGAACATGGGGGTTAAAATCGGATCCGATGTTGTCCGATTTTTATCGAACAGCGTCGGATTTCACAAAATCGTAATGTGAAAGCAGCCTTATGCGCTGGAATTGATTTTTTGGGAAATTTTTAATCCATTTTTTAAAGTGCCCACTCTCATAATCTAAAAAACTATTAGCATCCACGTTTTTGAAAAATGTTTTAGTAAAAATGGTATCATTGTTATGGAATAAAGTAATGTCTAAAAAATCGATCGTGTCTGTATTGCTTTCAGGGGTCAAGGTTAGACCCAATTGTTCCTTCACCCTGAAAGCAATACAGAGACGATCAATTTTTTAGACATTACTTTACTAGTGACCCCATTTTGGAAACTAGACCCCCCAAGAAACTTGTCTAGATGTGTGGTGAGCATTTTGAACCTCTAGGTGCTTCATACATTGAGCCATAAAAATGAAAAAGTACTTTTTTCCCCACAAAAATATTCTTTTAGGGGGGCATGGCTTCAACCTTCATGGAAGCAGTCGCATAACTTCAGGGCTCCCTGGTCACAGACTCACAGCGGCTCCCAGCACTTCTCACCCGGCCTGCAAACGATCCCAGAGAATGGTGTGACACCCCTGGAACCCCGGGATGCCTCGGAGCTCGAAATCACAGCCAGGTACCCCCAGGGTCACAGACTATTTCCACAGGGGCCCCCCTCCCTCTCAGGCTAAGAGGGCACCGGAGGAGAGGCCCTGCTCTCCCTCCTCATTTTCTAATGGAGGGGAGAGGGGGGGAGCAGGAGCATGCAGCAGGCATAGATGTACCACTCACAGAGCGAACTATGCAGAGACTTCTATCCTCATTTAGGGTGACAATGCGTGAAGATCTCCAAAATATACTAGGAAATATTAAGAAGGAGGTAGCAGACCTCGGGGAGCATACTGGCCATCTGGAGAAGAAGATGGCTCAGTTTGCCTCAGCCCACAACTCCCTGGCTGACAGCTTTGATTCTATGGAGAGGAAGTTTGAGGCTAAGCAGGCTAAACTCTGGGAGATGGAGGACAGGAGAAAGAGGACTAACGTTAAGCTGAGGGGGATTCCTGAGGATGTGGCTGATTCTGCACTGCCTGATCTCCTCTCCAGCCTCATTCTGCATGTCCTCCCTGGCACTGCTCCTGCTCTGGTGAAACCGGACCGCATACACAGGATCCCCAAACCATCCCATGTGAACCCTGCTCTGCCGAGAGATGTCCTGGCGTGCCTGCCCTCGGTCAGACTCAGAGAAGATCTCATGTTTGCCCTGCGAGGGAATCCAGAGCTGCCCGGCGCCTTAACCAACGTCTCAGCCTACCCTGACCTCTCTATGGGCACTCTGGCGAAACGGAAGGAATTCGGTCCTATGTGCCGGACCCTGCGGGCTGCAGGGATCCCGTACAGCTGGGGCACTCCAGTGCGAGTCCGATTTATGTGCAAGGGGGATCGCCATATCTTCACCTCCCCCAAGCTGTTGGATAAAGCTCTGAAAGCCTGTGGTCTTGCTGGTCCCACTGATCCCCAGGCCAAGAGGAAACCTGCTTCCCCGGCTGAGCAGAGGATGGATCCGGAGTGGGATACTGTTCGCTGACACATGATGTGACACTTGAGTCGTATACGTGACTGGGATGTTCGCATCCCGCCCTGTTGGGTTTCGTGAGTACTGTTATCTTGTTGGTTGCCCTGGCGAGATGGGGGCCCCCGGGTGCTCGTCCGCGGGGCCTCTGCCTCCCCCACAGCAGACTCCGGTCTGCCCCCACAGTTTACATGGATGTTTTGTTGTTATTACCCCCTGTCTCGACCCCTTTGGTCTCCCTCTTCCTGTCTTGGACTTTTCCCTGGTGAGATTCGAGACTATCTAGGCTCCCCCTACAATCCACCATGAGCCTTAAACTATTTTCAATGAACGTGAACTGTCTGAACTGTCCTGTGAAACGTTCTCTCTTTTGGTCTGAAGCCTGCAGGACCGGAGCGGACATTATATGTGTTCAAGAAACTCACCTGCTACAGGAAGATAACTTTAGAGTCCACCACCGCCTCTACAGCAAATCCTACTTTGCTAACAGTGATGGGAAGAAGGCGGGGGTGGGGATCTTTATTAGATCAACGATTCCTTTTCAGCTTCTAGAATATGTGGCAGATACTGCTGGAAGTTTTCTAATCCTCGTATGTAAAATGTATGATATGCTGTTTACTCTAGTGACCCTATACGCGCCAAATGCTTTTCAGATTAAGTTTTTCCGCTCTCTTATGAAACTGGTAGAGAAACATTCTAGGGGTATGCTGGTAATGGCTGGGATTTTAATGCTGTAATGTCCCGCCACTCAGATTCCTCGGCGGGTCGGGCGTTGCCAGGGTGAAATTGGGTCGCCTATGCAGGTCTCTACACCTGCATGACATCTGGAGGTACCTGCACGCCGGGGAGCGGGACTATACATTCTACTCTAACAGGCATAAGTCCTACTCGCGCAACGATTTTTTCTTGGTAGATAGTGGGACCCAGCCTGTCTGTACCAAAGCGGACGTGGGACTCATTACGTGGTCTGACCACGCTCCCACCTCCCTGTCCCTCTCCCTGGCGGGCAGACCTCAGGCACCCTACTCCTGGAGGTTCAACCCAGACCTCCTGTCACGTCAGCAGATAATTACAGACATAGAACGTGCGCTCTCTGACTATTTTCTCCATAATGATAACGGGGAGGTCTCTGACGAGACGATGTGGCTGGCCCATAAGGCGTATGTCAGAGGACTGTTTATCCAACAGGCCTCCCGTCTCAAAAGGAAAAGAGAAAGGCGCAGAGAGGAACTCTTGGCCCGCCTCCAAGACCTGGAGGAGATCCACAAATCGACCCCCTCTCCTGGAGTGAGTCAGCAGCTGTTTGCTGTTAGGACACAGTTGCGGGCATTTCTGCTGTCGCAGCATGAGAAATGCCTCCGCAGGTCCAGGCTGTCCTTCTACTCCGCAGGAGATCGGGCCGGGGCCCTTCTGGCCAAGCGCATTAAGAAAAGGGAGCTTATATCCTCTATCTCAGCCTTGAAAGACCGCTCCGGTGTGCTTCGCTCCAACCCCATCGAGATCGCAGATCCTTTCGCACAATACTACTCTCAACTGTATAACATTAAAGATGACCCTTCGGCACCAGCCCCGACCCCGGAGGACTTCCAGAGGTTCCTGGCCGGCTTGCGGCTTCCCCGCTTGTCGCCGGAGCAACTGGACGACCTGAACTCCCCTGTAATGGACGCTGAAATCTTACGGGTTATCTCTTCCACTAAACGCCACTCCGCCCCGGGCCCGGACGGTCTCCCTAACGATTATTACCGTACATTTGCCCGCTTGTTGGCTCCCTTCCTCACGAGGGCGTGCAAACTCTGGCAGGGAGCGGGTACTATCTCTCCCTGTGCCCTCGTGGCGACTATTGTCACTATTCCAAAGCAGGGGAAACCCCGGATGACCCTGGTAGCTACCGTCCAATTTCACTGCTCAACTGCAACGTGAAGGTGTTCTCGAAACTCCTGGCATGCCGACTCCAGAGAGTCACCCTTTCGCTGCTGCATGTGGATCAGGTGGGCTTTGTGAGCGGGAGGCAGACGAAGGACGGCACAAGGCGCTTTATTGATTTGATTAGTGAGGCTGAAAGGGCTGGGGTCCCCAGTTCCCTCCTGTCACTTGACGCTGAAAAGGCGTTTGATAGGGTGCACTGGGTTTACCTGGCCTCTGTCCTAGAGAAATTTGGGTTTCTGGGCCCTGTTCTCTCGGCCATTATGGCCTTGTACTCCAACCCGAACGCCATAGTGCTCTCCTCCGGATTTCTCTCCTCGGCCTTTTCTCTGACTTACGGTACCCGCCAGGGTTGTTCCATGTCTCCTATTATCTTTTCCTTCATAATCGAACCGCTGGCGGAATCTATTAGATCAAACCCGGCTATAACTGGTTTTTCCGTCGGTGAGATATCCCATAAAATCGGGCTCTACGCCGATGATATTATTATAGCTTGCACTGATTTAGAGACCACCCTGTCGGCGGTGATGGACGCCCTGGCCCTATTCACCAAATTATCATATTATAAATATGACTAAATCGTTGATTTTCCCCATCGGTGCCCCGGGCCCGCTTGCTGCCAGATTACGTCGGAAGTTTCCCTTCGTTTGGAGAGAGGAGGGTGTTCCGTACCTCGGGATCACCCTAACAAACACTCACCGGATAGTGTCAGTTAATGTGGATGCTCTCCTGGCCTCCCTGCGCAGAGAAACAAACACTCACCCCCTGCCAGCCCTGTCGTGGGTGACGCGCATTCACGCTTTTAAAATGTTCCTCCTCCCGAAAGTACTATATCTCTTTCGCAATCTGCCTCTGTCTATTCCCTCCATCCTACTAATGCGCTTACAACGAGCCATGCATGCATACATCTGGGCAGGCCGAAGAGCCAGAGTATCGGGGAATATCATGTATCTGCCTTACAGTCAAGGGGGAATGGGAGTTCCTAATTTGTCGGCGTACTACAGAGCTACACTGCTTCAAGAGGCCAAGCTTTGGTGGATGGCGAGGGGCACTGAGGGCTGTGTGGGTCTCGGGTCCGCTCTCCTTGGGACTGGTTCTCTGCGCCATCTTTTGGAGGCGGGGTGCTTGGCCCCTACAAGGGTGTCCCTGCAGCTCCCCACGATGGTCTCACTCTTGCGAGCCTGGAGTGAAGAGGTGGGGAAGCAGATCTCATTATCCCCTAAGGATATAGACATTAGGTCTTTGCCTTTTCATATCCCCTTCCTGAACATTGGTCCTTGGACGCGGGCGAGGATCCGCAACTGTGCGGACCTCCTTGAGCCGGGTTGTCTCAGCCCCTTTTCGAGCTTTTGTGCAAGATTTCCGGGTATAGAGAGGACTTTCTACCAATATCTGCAGATCTCACATTTCTTTAGCTCTCTTGGGGGGACGTGGAGGGGCCCACCCTCCCCTGAGGTCTCCCATTTTCAAAAGTTCCTTTTTTCCCCCACTCTGTCGGGAGTGTATAGACATATGAATGCGGCTTTGTTCCCCAACAAACCAAGCTACATGAGGAGATGGGAGGAAGACCTGGGGTTCACGGCCCCGGAGGAAGATTGGTATAGGGGACTGAGGATCTTACAGGCAGCTTCCAGGTGTGTTAATCACCTGGAAATCCTGAAGAAAATTCATATGAGGTGGTATTACCCTCCGGTGACCCTTGCGCGCTTCTCCCAGGATCGATCCCCTCTATGCCTTAAGGGGCTGTGGAGAAAGAGGTACACTGGCCCACATGTGGTGGTCCTTTCGCAGACTGGCCCCCTTTTGGGCAGTCATCTCTGGCTTGATGAGATCGGTAACGGGCATGCGTGTCCAGGTGTCGTCGCAGCTGGCAATCTTTCATGTAGGGATGCATCTCTTTCCCAGGGACTCCAGAACGCTTATTTCTAATGTTTTAACTGCTGCAAGGTTGAGCATCGCAGCTAAATGGAGGGTGGACGCTCCCCCTTCTATTGCAGAGGTCACAGATCGCCTGAATGTGATTTTCCACAATGAATACCACCTAGCTTTAGATAATGCCACCAGAAACAGGGTGATAGACGACTGGGCACGATGGACGGCCAACCCGTCTGCAGTTCCGATTGTGTGAGACTTAGACTTTTGACGCTGGCCGTTCACGGAGTTATTCACGTCGCTTTTTCTGCCATTGTTCACAATGTATGTGGTATCTGCGTTTAGGTCCCTGGTGGTCCTTGTCTCATCCAAACCCCCCTCCCCCGCCCTTCCCCTCTACTTCCCTTCGCTGTTTCGTTTTCTTGCTTATGTATTCTTGTCTCTGTTTATGTCATTGTATTTGCTTTGCATAACCTCAATAAAAATTATTGTAACAAAAAAAAATATTGTTTTAGCCTCAATTTTTTTCATTTTCACTAGGGCAACAGGATAAAATGGACCCCAAAATTTGTTGAACAATTTGTCCTGAATACGCTGATACCTCATAGGTGGTTGAAAACCACTGTTTGGACGTATGCAGGGCTCAGAAGGGAAGGAGTGACATTTGACTTTTTGAATAAAATATTATCTGGCGTCGTCAGCTGACACTATGTTGCTTTTGGTGAGCCCCTGATGTGCCTAAGGGCCCTTTCACATCAGCGTTTTTTTCCAAATCGCGGCAGATGCGGTGAAAAAAACCGCATCTGTCGCGATTACCGCATACCGGCTGCACTTGCGGCGCGGTTGCGGTTTTTGCCATGCAATGTATAGGCGTACTTGCGGCAGGTGCGGCAAGTGCGGTTTTGCACTTGCGGCAGGTGCGGCGCGAAAAAAACCGCGGCTGACCGCGGTTTTTTTCGCGGCCGCACCTGCCGCAAGTGCAAAACCGCACTTGCCGCACCTGCCGCAAGTACGCCTATACATTGCATGGCAAAAACCGCAACCGCGCCGCAAGTGCAGCCGGTATGCGGTAATCGCGGCAGATGCGGTTTTTTCACCGCATCTGCCGCGATTTGAAAAAACCGCTGATGTGAAAGGGCCCTAAACAGTGGAAACCCTTCACAAATGATCCCATTTTGGAAACTAGACCTCCCATGAATTTATTTAGATGTGTGGTGAGTACTTTGAACCCCAGGTGCTTTACCGAATTTTAGAACATTGAGCCATTAAATTGAAGAAAAAATACTTTTCTTCCACAAAAATGTTTTTGGCCTCAATTTATTTAATTTGCACTGGCAATGGTTTAAAATGGATCCCAAAATTTGTGGGGCAATTTGTTCTGAGTACGCCGGTACCCATTGTGGTGGAAAACCACTGTTTGGATGCACGGTAATGCCCAGAAGGGAAGGAGAGGCAGTTTACATTTCGAGTAGAAAATTAGATGTAATCGTAAGTGGACACCATGCAGCATTTCCCCCACCCCCAAGGAACCTGCCTAGATGTGTGGTGAGCACTTTGAGATTCCAGGTGATTCATACATTGAGCCTTGAAAATGAAAAAGTACTTTTTTTACACAAAAATGTTCTATTAGCCTCTCTTTTTTCATTTTCACAATGGATCCTAAAATTTATTGGGCAATTTTTCCTGAGTACGCTGATACCCCATATGTGGTGAGATGGAGATCTACTGTACACACATAATCACTTGGGAGGGAAGGTGCAACATTTTGAAGCGCAGATTTTGGTGGAATATTCTGCAGGTGTCATGTCACGTTTGGTTAGCCCTTGATGTATAGATGTATAGTGCGGTATGTTCATTTTCATCGCTGAAATGTTGCTGAATAGTGTCTGACTTCTTTTTTCGATAAATTTCTATATGTATAGGCGGTATGTTCATTTTCATCAATTCATCATTGAAATATTTCATCTGATTATGCTTGTAAACTTCTCATCCCATTGCTCTTCCTACATACCTAAGTTTATGACTCTGTTTAAATCTGCCATACATCACCTTTCCGGGGCCGCTCCTCCGATCCCGGCTTCTTCCTGCTTGTGCCGGCTTCTAGTGCTGTGACCGGGTGCAGCAGATGACGTCACATGACCGGTCACATGACACCGGCACAAGCAGGAAGAAGCCGGGACCGGAGGAGCGGCGCCGGAAAGGTGATGTATGAAATGTTTGTTATTTTAACAGGTGCCGCAGCCTGGGGGACACATACTAAGGAGGGGGGGCTGTGTATCACTGCTGGGGGCCAGTGTATTGCAATATGCACCGCTCCCCCCGCCGCTGATGGATGGGGGGAAGCTGTGCATATTCATTACACTAATGAGGCGGCCCCACGTGACCGCCCGCGGTCACTGCGGCCCCCTCCAGCACCCGATCACAGCCCCCCCCAAGCAAATACACCGTGACTCGACTATAAGCCGTGGAGGGCACTTTTCAGCACAAAAATTGTGCTGAAAAACTCGGCTTATACTCGAGTATATACGGTATTCGAAAATCTTGAATTCAGATCTGTTCAGCCTGTGGACTAAAAGTGTGATGTCTATTTTTTTACCAAATAATCCATGATTTTTAGATAATACTCTATTATTTTATTATGTTACAGCTTAGGAGCAGGAGAGGACAGAGGAGAAAGCTTTGTTAGGGCTCAACCTAAGAATGAACAGAGGTAGAAAGTGAATGCAAAGCAGATGACAGGCCAGCAGCTCTGTCAATCATGTTAAACATCTACCACCGCAGAGTCAGGAAGTAAGACAGAGCTTCAGAGCTTTCATGTCCTGACATACCTGGATATGTTCACTCTTGAACAAACAATAGTTCAAAACTTTTAATTTGTAATTAACTAAAGTTGTACTTCATATAGAAAAAAATGTAAAAAATCTAAAGGCGTCAGGTAAAAAAAATATTCATATTTAGATCACTTGATATGGAATGACCCATTGACGCTATAATAGTTAAATATTTTAAAATATGATCCCATTGCGATCCCAACTTGAATTTTGGTACAGATGTGGCTAGGAGCATAGCAGACACATGTGCATTTTTAGAAATATTTAAATTAAACCAATTTTTCGGAAATACGTTTTAAAATGTTGTGTTTGCGTTCGCATGGGTAAAATATTAACAAAGATACTCTTGTGACATATTTGGTGAAAGCATGTACAGTTCTGAGTAGAATGGTGTTTATTTTGTTTCTCTATCATATTTCTAGCCTGAGTTATGAGGTGAAATGTAAAGAAAAGCAACACCGAAATTCACACTTTTTCCGAACTTTAAATATGATTTTTAAAAAATGAAAACATTTTTAGAAATTTTTTTTCTTTTCACATTTTGCATTCTCTGACATGCTATTATCCAATAACAAAATCTCAAAATAATTAAAAATATAGAGGTAATAATCATTGTTTCACTTGACATGGAATGACCCTGCTGCTCCTGTCAGGTGATATCTCTCTCAATCCTGGTCCATTCTCTACCTACTTTAACCCCTCCCCAACCTCACATAGAAACCCTTCTAACCTCAGTAACATTGCTTGCACACCTTCATCTCCCTCTTTTATTTGCACTCTGTGGAATCCACGATCTGAGTGCAACAAGCTTCCCATTATCTACAACTACTTTCTCACTAACGCTCTTAATCTGCTGGTACGCACAGAAACCTGAATCCAAGACTCAGACACGGCTTCCCCAGCCGCTATTTCTCATGGTGGTTTACATTTCTCTCATTCGTCGAGACCTGGGAATAGACATAGTGGTGGAGTTGGCTTACCTCTGTCCCCACAATGTACTTTCCAGGTCATCCCCCAGCTCCATCACTCTCATTCCCTTCTTTTGAGGTCCACACCTTTAGGTTCTTCCATCCCCTCCCCCTCAGGGTAGTGGTGGTATACCACCCACCAAGGTCACCCACACAGTTCCTCGACCATTTCTCCGCGTGGCTGCCACACTTCATGTCCTCAGAATTACCAAACCTTATTCTGGGAGACTTTAACATCCCCATAAACAGCCCCATCTTCCCATCTACATCCCAGCTTCTATCTCTAATAGGAATGGGCGAACAGCTTTTTTTCCCCTGTGTTCGGGACTGGGGATGCTGCGCCAAAGGTAGGATAGGGTTAATCTCATCTTCAATTAGTATACCTGCCGGCTCTGCATCAGCTCTGCCGCTGCGCCGTGCCAGGCTTCCGGAGTCAATCGTCATGTGACCGGCTGCAATAGGTAATCACATTCATCAATAAGCAAATGGGCGGCCGGGAAGTGACGCAGTGATGCGTCACACCAGGAAGTGAAATCCGCTGCCTCGGGGTAATCCTTGACTCTGCCCTGTCCTTCACACCGCACATCCAAGCCCTTACCACCTCCTGCCGCCTCCAACTCAAAAATATTGCCTGAATACGGACAGCCACGGATCACAGAAAAACGCAGTGTGAAAGCACCCTTAGAAACGTGAAAATTATAAAATTTTATTTTTTTCCCACAAAAATGCTGTTTTAGCCCAAAATAATTAAAATTTTTCAAGAATAGCAGGAGAAATTGGACCCCGAAATATGTTGTGCAATTACTTCTGAGTACAAAGATGCCCCATATGTGTTGGAAAACTACTGTTTTGGTACATAGCAGGACTTGGGAGGGAAGGAGTGCCATTTGACTTTTTTGAGCACAGATTATCCTTTAATAGTTTGCGGACTAAACTTGCAGAGCACCTAAGTGCCAAAACAGCAGAAACCCCTTCAAGTGATCTTATTTTGGAAATTACACCCCTCTGGGAGTTCTTGTGTGGCTGTAGTGATGATTTTAACTTATGAAAACACCCATAGATTCAAGTGCAGTGAATTTTGCTATATTAAAAATTGCAAATAAGTCTTTGCATTTTGGATCAGTTCACATTTATCCTGTGCCCTATGCTGAGCACTTACATTCGGGTTTCCAGCTACATCTCCGAAATATGCGATTCAGGTGAAGGCCCCGATTGGATCCGTTTACTAATGAGGCATCAGAGATCTTTTTCTGAACTCTGTTTGCCGTCTGTTCAGTTGTGTCCTTCTTTTCAAAGATGCACAAAACTGTGGTTGACTGCACTTTTGCGAACGGCTAAAAAGATGCTAAAAAAAATGGACACCACCCGATCACAGGTCAGATGGGTGTTCAAAGTGACTCGTCTGCCTCTTTACAGTTAATTTTTCATTGTGAATTTTTTCTGAATCACGTTTTTAGAGATTTACACGTAATCGCCGATGTGCGCACGATAAACGGGAGCTGCGTCGTGTGCGATCTATGGGAGACGGAATAAACTAATCAGCAGTTGCAGAGTTGACTTTATTACTATTTTTATGCCGTTTACCTTGTGGTATGCGTGATTAGGCAGCTTTGTCAGGTCAGTACGATCACAGTGATACCTGATTTATAGTGTTTTATTAGGTTTGTCTTCTATCACGCTAAATATGTGTTTTTACAAAATAAAGGATAAACGAACTTGCCATCGTTGTGTAAAAATAAATAGTAAAAAAAAAATGCCGTAGGGCTTTGATGTATTTTTGATTCTAAACGCAGATAAAGCGGACAGCTACAGGCTGCCACCTTGAGCTGCTTTTACCGTGGCTGGCAATCAAAAATACAGGGGAGCCCATTCTTTTTTAATTATATAAACAAAAAAATGTGTGGATTTGAAAAGAGGAAGGCCAATGTTGTTTGAAAAAATTTGGGGTGAATGGTTAGATTTTCCGGGCTTGGTCTCGTTTGAACTACTTAGAAATAGGATACTTCTGGTGTAGGAGAGTTTAAGGAATATTCTGAAATATGTGCCTATGTATATAAGTACGGATGTAGAGCACTCACTACTGTCTGTGACTGCTCCTCAGTAATCCATAGTGAAGTGATCCAAGCTTGCACCAAGTGACCCACTAATCCTGAAGTGAATACATTATAATCAATAATTGATGGAACCAATAAATATTAGGATCCTTTTTAAAGTTCCCTGAACTGTATGTAGCCATACATTACTATACTTGAGGGTCTTGGAAAAACATTTATGACTCCGTTTAGAGTCATTTCCTTGGACTTCAAGTAATAATCAGGTTGTAAAGCTGAAGATACAGAAAATGCCATGACCAACACATGTAAGATAAAAAAATATTCAAACATCATTTTAATACCATTTTCCTTATCTCTGCTACGCCAGCATATTTTTTGCAATGCATTTTAGAACCAAGTGAAAGGCAGCAGAATATATAAACCAATACATTTCTTTAATGATGGCTGAGAGCAGGCTTTGCGTATGCCGACCTTCTCAGTGTGTTTATCCTCCTGGTCTGCATAGTGAAATATTCAATTCACAAGCCTTCCAACAACAAGGTTATGTAATGAGTTCACGCCAATGTCAAAATACCATGCATAACATAAGCGCTATGATTACTTTCACAACAGCAGTGATTACTGCTATATTTTTGAATAAATAAATGTGATAAAATAACCTAAAAGTTAGTTCTCTAGTCTTCCGGCTGCTATGCGGCTTTTTTGAAGAGTGAGACTTGCCCTTCTTGGTCTGATGCCCCTTGGTACCTGGTGGGAAGTGTGTGTAGATCTCCAGTGTACACAGGAAGGGTCATAGAGCGGGAACTCTTGGGGGAAAAATACCACGTCCTTCTGTCCTGGGTTTTATGATACAGAAGCCCCCATGGGTATAATGTGTGTTTTTTTTTTTCTTTTCTTTACACAATATTCTAACATTGACTAACCTATGCCCAAATTCTATTTTTTACATACCCCATACATATTAATATGTTCTTGTTGGGGAGAAGGCGATGAGCTGCTCCCGAAAACCTTTGTCAGCAGTTTATCCCCTGTGAGAACTAAGGGTATGTGCCCACAGGACGTTTTTGCTGCTTTTTTGCTGCGGTTTCTGCATGCAGTTTACCATTGGTTTTATGATAATGTATGCTAATTTGCTCCTGCAGTTGGGATTCCCAGCAAAACCAATGTGTTTCACAAAAACTCTGTTCCCACACATTGGTTTTGCAAGTGTCAAGAACTGTCAAATCCAGTTTTGCTGCGGATGGGAGAGAATTGACATGTTCTATTTTCCTGTGTTTTTGCTGCAGTCAATGGCAAAAACGCGCAGAAAAAATGTGTGAAAAACGCGATAAAAATGCAGGACCTGAACGCAGCAAATCTCCTGGCACAGACTCTAGGATCCTTGAAACCAGTACAGGTTTTGCTGCGTTCAGGACTGTTTAAAAAACGTCCTGTGCGCACATACCCTAAAGGCCACGTTACACACACAGATATATTGGTCACAGATCTCTGGTTACAGTGAAATCATGGACACATTGCTCCATTTTGTGGCTGTGTACAAATGTAACAATGTGTCCATGATTTCACTGCAACCAGAGATCTGTGACCAATATATCTGTGTGTGTAACGTGGCCTTAAGGCTGGTTTCACACTACAGTTTTTTACCTGATCAGGTTTGTGTGTCAAAACCAGGAGTGTCTCCAAAACTCAACAGGTGTCAATCTTTCAATGATAGTTTTTCTATGCAAATTCCTCTCCTGGTTCCTCTCCTGGTTTTGGCACATGAGCCTGATCAGGGAAAAAACTGCAGTGTGAAACCAGCCAAAGGATTGAGCATGCTAAAATTCAACATGTCAATTTTTTTTCCCCTCTCACTTTCACATTAAATACTTGTTTGGTCCCAGTCAAAATCAGCTGCTTCAGTTGATATTCTTACAATGTGCATGAGCACATTTAGAAATGTAGTAGGCCGGTTTCACATCACCGTTTTGTGGATCCGATTTTAGCCCCATAGTACTCCTATGGGGCTAGATGGAGCTGGATGGCAGTTGTATGCCATCCGGTTTCCATCTGTCCGGGAGGATCCGGGAGAATTCAGATTTTTCTCTCGGACACAAATGTTGCAAGCAACGTTTTTGTGTCCGGGGGAAAAATCAGAGCAAATCAGATCCTCCCAGATCCGGCGCGATCCGGCGCCCCCTAACATGGGGGACTATGGCGCTGGATCGCGCCATATCGGACATAAAATCGGATGCGGGAGCCGGACCCTGGGTGCTGGAGTTTAGCAGCGAGCGCAGCTAAACTTCAGCACCATCAGCTGTCCCCTGCTGAGATTTCAGGACCACGGCTAGCTCCCCGCTAGCTGAGATCTTGAAATTTCAGCAGCTGCGGCTGCAATCTGAGGCATCCGGCTGGAAACCGGACCGGAGGGCATATTTGCCCTCCGGTTCTGTTTGCAAATCGAGTCCGGAGCTGTCCGATTCACATCAGATAGCCCCGGACCAGATCACACCGTGGTGTGAAGCCGGCCGTAGAAGCAGAGAAGACACACACAACAGAGGAATGTGGTTCCGGCAATGGATATTATACATATGGAGGGGATTGCAGGTTAGGAAAATGGGGATGTACAGTACATGGTCTGAAGGAAAATTTACCTGCCGAACATTCTAGGAAGAAATTCTGAAATTGTTGAATTGACATGAAGAAATCATATGGGTTATTTCCCATTAATTTCTAGAAATGGTTAATAAAGATGCAGTTCACTTTTTCCTTTTTGCGCAATTCAGATATTTCCGGGTTGAGATTTAATGCATAGAACCAATCGTCAGCTTGAGTTATATAGTAATATAATAATGTAATTGTTTATTTCTTTCTCAGCTTTTACCATTCATTTCCACGTTTTGGACAATCTCCAGTACTGATGGATCTTCAGCAGTGTATTCACACAATCCAATTACGCTTCGCAGTACAATTAGCACCGGTCCTTGCCGTTATTTAAACCTAACCCTGCAGATTTTTCCTAAATGTTTCTTGTCTTAAGGTTCTGAGATGCTCGGCAATCAATCATGTCACAGAGTTTCTTTACGCTCTACTGATGATATCAAGAGCCAGAGAGAAACAATTCGAATAAACCCAGATTTTCACGCAGCACCATCAATCACTTTTCTCAGTAAATGTGAGAAATTTTAAGCAGTCCACACATTTAATTTGTTCTGTAGATTATGGGACCTGTGTTCGGCGGCCGTCACACGCTTCAATCTTGTGAGCGATATTGTTAGCGATCACATGCACGCGCGATCGCTACCAATATCGTTCACATCGTTGGTGAGCTGTCGCACAGACAGACTCACCAGCGATGTGGACCAGCGAGATCGCTGGTAACCATGTACACATCGGGTTACTAGGCGCCGCGTGGCGCTTAGTTACCCGACGTTTACCATAGATACCATCTCCCAGCATAGGCTCTGCCGCTGGGAGATCGTTCATCGTGATGTCACACACCACGATGAGGCAGATTGATCAAGCGATTATCGCTTGATTTGAGCTCCGGCTCACAAATCTGCGATCAAACAATCAAGCGATTTTACATTGTAAAATCGCTTGATTACACGCAGCGATGCACAAACGATATCGCTTAAGCAATCAAAAAGCAGATCGCTTAAGCGATATCGTTCAAGAAATTGATGCGTGTGACGTCCGCCTTAGGAATATACAGAGATGCTTCTTTTAATAACATGTAAAATTGTGGTTCGGACACACATGTGCTTGACTGATTGCTGACTTATGTTCTAGCTTCTCACCTACAATCTGCTGTACACTAACTGTCACTGTATAAAGCCGGCGTCACACACATCAATGTCGTCAGCGATCTGATCGCTGGCGACATTGACGGCTGATCGCTGGTGAGCTGTCACACA
This sequence comes from Allobates femoralis, assembly GCA_033576535.1. Classification (NCBI taxonomy): domain Eukaryota; kingdom Metazoa; phylum Chordata; class Amphibia; order Anura; family Aromobatidae; genus Allobates; species Allobates femoralis. The sequence goes on along the minus strand of JARQOC010000007.1, from coordinate 51,235,999 downwards.
GGCAGACTCACCAGCGATCATTGGACCAGTGACATCATGGAAATTATTTAAATATCGTTTCCATGATGTCTTGATCCCGCTGCCAGGCTGCGGTTAGCGGGAGCAGGCTGGTATCCATGGTAAACTGCGGGTAACTAGGCAACGCGCGCTGCCTAGATACCCGATGTATACCTTGGTTGCCAGCCTTCTCCTTTCACCAGCTGGTATCCGAGGTACACAGCAGATAATACCTTGGTTACCAGCCTTCTCCGCTCACCGGCTGGTATCCAAGGTACACAGTGGGTACCTAGGGTCCCTAGTTACCCGCTTTGTACCTTGGATACCAGCCGGTGAGCGGAGAAGGCTTGGTAACCAAGGTATACATCGGGTATCTAGGCAGCACGCGCTGCCTAGTTACCCGCAGTTTACCATGGATACCAGCTCCCAGCGCTTGCTGAGAGGCACTGGGAGCTGGCTGATCGCGCGTTGCGGTGTCACGCAGCGATGCTGCGTGTCCACCGGGCAATCATCGCCAGGTTTTCGGTCCAGTCCGAAAACCTGGCGACCATCAACCAGCGATTTATCAGTTATGCGCCCTGTCACACGCGTCAATATCACTGCAACGTCACGTGCAGCAGCGATATTGACACGTGTGACGGCCCCTTTAGAGATACTATGCAGTGGTGTGTAGACTTTTTATGACCTTCATGGCATAGATTCCCCTGGATGTTAAAATGGTTCAGCAGGCATTGTGACCCAAGCAGACAGGGTATCATTTTGCAGTTTCTGCATATTAATTGACGTTTCCGACACACTCTGAACAGCCTGTTCTACCTGCAGCTATAGATGTTCTATAGGACTATGGTCTGCGGACTGTGACAGCTAGGGAAACAAATAAAATTCCATTTTTGTATTCTTGGAACCAATATACCGTCTTTGTGGCTTGATACATTGTCATCCTAAGGGTACCTTTACACGCCACAACCAGAGGAGACATTTTTGGTGGCGATATTTCGTCCTGGAATTATCGTCGCCAAATTGCCTCCTTATTGCGGCGTGTATTTCGGGAATTTGGTTTATCGCCGCCAAATTCCCAAATTACAAGCCGCAATAAGGAGGCAATTTGGCAATGATAATTCCAGGACGAAATATCGCCACCAAAAATGTCTCCAGTGGTTGTGATGTGAGAAGGTACCCTTAAAGTATGAAATATAATGAAGTTCTGCTCCACTGCCCAATACCTCCAGACTCTCAGGCTTCCGGATAGATGGGAGGCAACCATCCAGGATTAGTATAAAAAGAATAATTCCGGTGCCACCGATGCGGTTTATGTCCTTTATTCAATAAAAATAGTGATACAGGTGCCCCCTAAGGGGAAAAACACTAGACGCGTTTCAGAGTAAAAATTCCTTAATCGTTAGTACCATACAAAGGATATAGTAGTCATATATATACATATTAAAAACAACAAACACCTGATTCCCATTTTCAATAATCATTATAGGAATAGATTAACTCCTGACATGCTTAGTACAAAAAACAAAGAACCAAATGCATTTATATCATCAGTCTAAATACATTAAAAATATACCTGAGATTCTATGACAGCCAAATCTATATAGGATAATTCCATCGTCCTATATTTCTGTGTCAGAAAATAAATCTGCAATATACAATTATTAATCCCTATATTTTTTATATTTATAATTTTTCTGATCATGATTGTCCACATGTATAAATATAGAGAGCAAAAAATATTCCACCACCTATAATAAAGTATCTCCTATCACAGATACCCTCCAACAAATTTTTTTTTTTTTAAAAACCATATAAACTTGGCTGACATATTATTATATTACAATCTATATCATAACAATCCTATTCACTCCCATTTATTTATGTTAATAGAAATATAGTAGATCACTCCTGTAATTCAGGCCATTAGGGATGCGTGCATCCAGCTGTAAAATCCATGTATTTTCCCTATCATGTAATTTTTTCTCCCAATCTCCATGACGATATGGCCGTGTTACTAGTTCTATGCCTTTAATTTTTAGATCTTTGAAATCACCTGCATGGATCTCCCTGAAATGTCTACTATATTTCTATTAACATAAATAAATGGGAGTGAATAGGATTGTTATGATATAGATTGTAATATAATAATATGTCAGCCAAGTTTATATGGTTTTTAAAAAAAAAATAAAAAATTGTTGGAGGGTATAAATATAAAAAATATGGGGAGTAACACGGCCATACCGTCATGGAGATTGGGAGAAAAAATTACATGATAGGGAAAATACATGGATTTTACAGCTGGATGCACGCATCCCTAATGGCCTGAATTACAGGAGCGATCTACTATATTTCTATTAACATACAGTTAGGGCCAGAAATATTTGGACAGTGACACAATTTTCGCGAGTTGGGCTCTGCATGCCACCACATTGGATTTGAAATGAAACCTCTACAACAGAATTCAAATGCATATTGTAACGTTTAATTTGAAGGGTTGAACAAAAATATCTGATAGAAAATGTAGGAATTGTACACATTTCTTTACAAACACTCCACATTTTAGGAGGTCAAAAGTAATTGGACAAATAAACATAACCCAAACAAAATATTTTTATTTTCAATATTTTGTTGCGAATCCTTTGGAGGCAATCACTGCCTTAATTCTGGAACCCATGGACATCACCAAACGCTGGGTTTCCTCCTTCTTAATGCTTTGCCAGGCCTTTACAGCCGCAGCCTTCAGGTCTTGCTTGTTTGTGGGTCTTTCCGTCTTAAGTCTGGATTTGAGCAAGTGAAATGCATGCTCAATTGGGTTAAGATCTGGTGATTGACTTGGCCATTGCAGAATGTTCCACTTTTTTGCACTCATGAACTCCTGGGTAGCTTTGGCTGTATGCTTGGGGTCATTGTCCATCTGTACTATGAAGCGCCGTCCAATCAACTTTGCAGCATTTGGCTGAATCTGGGCTGAAAGTATATCCCGGTACACTTCAGAATTCATCCGGCTACTCTTGTCTGCTGTTATGTAATCAATAAACACAAGTGACCCAGTGCCATTGAAAGCCATGCATGCCCATGCCATCACGTTGCCTCCACCATGTTTTACAGAGGATGTGGTGTGCCTTGGATCATGTGCCGTTCCCTTTCTTCTCCAAACTTTTTTCTTCCCATCATTCTGGTACAGGTTGATCTTTGTCTCATCTGTCCATAGAATACTTTTCCAGAACTGAGCTGGCTTCTTGAGGTGTTTTTCAGCAAATTTAACTCTGGCCTGTCTATTTTTGGAATTGATGAATGGTTTGCATCTAGATGTGAACCCTTTGTATTTACTGTCATGGAATCTTCTCTTTACTGTTGACTTAGAGACAGATACACCTACTTCACTGAGAGTGTTCTGGACTTCAGTTGATGTTGTGAACGGGTTCTTCTTCACCAAATAAAGTATGCGGCGATCATCCACCACTGTTGTCATCCGTGGACGCCCAGGCCTTTTACAGTTCCCAAGCTCACCAGTCAATTCCTTTTTTCTCAGAATGTACCCAACTGTTGATTTTGCTACTCCAAGCATGTCTGCTATCTCTCTGATGGATTTTTTCTTTTTTTTCAGCCTCAGGATGTTCTGCTTCACCTCAATTGAGAGTTCCTTTGACCGCATGTTGTCTGGTCACAGCAACAGCTTCCAAATGCAAAACCACACACCTAGAATCCACCCCTGACCTTTTAACTACTTCATTGATTACAGGTTAACGAGGGAGACGCCTTCAGAGTTAATTGCAGCCCTTAGAGTCCATTGTCCAATTACTTTTGGTCCCTTGAAAAAGAGGAGGCTATGCATTACAGAGCTATGATTCCTAAACCCTTTCTCCGATTTGGATGTGGAAACTCTCATATTGCAGCTGGGAGTGTGCACTTTCAGCCCATATCTATTATATAATCACGAATGGGTTTTTTGCCCCTTCTGAGTCCACTCGCGCTGCGAGTCAGTGTCGTCATGTGGATACGCCCGAAGCATTGGCCGCGCAGGCATTCGAAGTTCTAAGGCGACTCGCTATGCCCGCGCAGCGGGCATGGCGAGTCGCCTTAGCAGCGCGAAGCATTGGCCGCGAAGCGGCCATTGCGAGTCAGAGACTCGCTCTTCTAGAATCCCGATGCATGTGCATCGGGCACCCAGCTAGTTTATATATATAATTGTATTTCTGAACATGTTTTTGTAAACAGCTAAAATAACAAAACTTGTGTCACTGTCCAAATATTTCTGGCCCTAACTGTAAATAAATGGGAGTGAATAGGATTGTTATGATATAGATTGTAATATAATAATATGTCAGCCAAGTTTATATGGTTTTTTAAAAAAAAAAAATTTGTTGGAGGGTATCTGTGATAGGAGATACTTTATTATAGGTGGTGGAATATTTTTTGCTCTCTATATTTATACATGTGGACAATCATGATCAGAAAAATTATAAATATAAAAAATATAGGGATTAATAATTGTATATTGCAGATTTATTTTCTGACACAGAAATATAGGACGATGGAATTATCCTATATAGATTTGGCTGTCATAGAATCTCAGGTATATTTTTAATGTATTTAGACTGATGATATAAATGCATTTGGTTCTTTGTTTTTTGTACTAAGCATGTCAGGAGTTAATCTATTCCTATAATGATTATTGAAAATGGGAATCAGGTGTTTGTTGTTTTTAATATGTATATATATGACTACTATATCCTTTGTATGGTACTAACGATTAAGGAATTTTTACTCTGAAACGCGTCTAGTGTTTTTCCCCTTAGGGGGCACCTGTATCACTATTTTTATTGAATAAAGGACATAAACCGCATCGGTGGCACCGGAATTATTCTTTTTATACCCTTAAAGTATCTTTCTGCTGTAGAAGAAACCACTGAGCAAATGTTCCCACAGGTATCAGAGGACCAGGGTGTGCCAACACCATATTCCCCACACTATTATGCTACCTTCACCAGCATGAATTATACATAAAGAGGCCTTCCAATTAACTTTTTTTTTTCATTAAATCTTTGTGTACGTAGTGTGTTAATATTTTCACCTACCGCTGCTCTCTCCGATTTCAAGGGGCATTCTGCTTCTTGTCTATGAATCACCACTGTGCAGACTCTCTAGGTCATGCCGCTCTGCGTGACCTGGAATTCCTTTTGCAATGTAAATCATGCTATGGAGTCTCAGAACAATGCCCCATAGACTTACACTGTAAAAGAGGCTTCCGGCCACACACAGAACATATAGAGAGCCAGAGAATCAGCAGAGCAGATACGTCATTGCGAAGAGGAGCAGAGCGGCACTGAACAGCAGAAAAGTTCATGGCAGTGTTCCTTTAACAGGATAAATTTATCTCTTCTGGCGGCACAGTGGCTAAGTGGCTAGCACTGCAGTCTTGCTGAGGTCCTGGGCTCAAATCCCACCAAGGACAACATCTGCAAGGAGTTTGTATGTTCTCCCTGTGTTTGCGTGGGTTTCCTCTGGGTCATCCAGCTTCCTCCCGCACTCAAAGACATACTGATAGGATTTATAGATTTTGAGCCCCAATGGGGACAGTGCTGCAAATGTATGTAAAGTGTAGTGGAATTATTAGTGCTAAATAAATGAATACATATTATTATTATTATTATTATTATATATTCATGTTCTTTATTCACTGTTGATTCTGATTTCTCATTTATACATTTTTTGTCTTATTCTATCCTGTGGTCACCACAATTGTTCACATTTTTTTATGTACACCACTGCCCTCCAAAGAGTATGTTGATCATAGTCCCCCATACAGTATGGTCTTAACAGCCCTTCACACAGCTAGTGATACAGAATGGTTACCATACACCCCGATACAGTATCGTTACAACAGTTAGGGTAGGGCCACACTTGCATTGTGGCCTCAGTCATGGGGGGTCCGCCAAAGAGCAGGATTCCAGCAGCATTAATGCAGCGTTACCGTAGTGTAATGCTGCCTTAATTCTGCCATTAGAGTCCTATGGGTGGCAGACTCCTCAGCGCATGCAAATGCCGGCACATAAGTGCCAGAGTTTGAAATCTCGCACTAGTTCGATGTGCACAGGAAAACGCCGCTTGTCATGGAGGAGTCCGTCACCCATAGGACTCTATTGGCAACGTTGAGGCAGCGTTACACTACGGTAATGCTGCATTAATGCTGCCAGAATCCTGCTCTTTGGCAGACCCCCCATGACGGAGGCCACAACGCTAGTGTGGCCCTAGCCTTACCTATGCAATATTGTCACAACAGCTCCACATGCAGTATGATTGTAACAGTTTAGATTTGTCGTATGACAAACTGGTCACATTTTAATGTTTTCTGATATACCTTAAACGCCAGTGGGTACAGGCCCAAACAGGGAAAGTCTCTTTGTCAGCAAAGGAACAACTGGGGCTTATGAGGGCTGTACTAAGTGTGTAAGTAACTCACTATATGTATAGAGCATGGTTGTAATATTGTGGATGCAGCTTCAGTATATGTGATTTATTCTCTATGGATCTGTTGGAAATGGGCAGAAGTTCAACACTTTGCAATTTCTAGCAGTGTCATAGACCATGGTGTGAAGTCGCACATGCTCAACACCTGCTACTTTCAGACAGCTCTGCAGAGTCTTGTTCTTTGGTTCTCTGGGGCTCAAATTGTTGACCAAAAGTGACCAATAGGTTGTCTTTTATCCTATCAATAAAGGCTACTTTACTTGGTATAATCCTCTTAATACATTAAATAAGTGGGGACTGTAGGGATAATTGAGGTAATATCACCTGACTAGTATGAAGTGATGTAATAATAATAATGGCAAATTATCTTTACTTAATTGGCATCTTCTCAGATGCAGTAAATGTAAATCATGTTACTGTGAGAATCTTGTAATTGACTTACTAGGAAACTCTTGAAAATAGCTGGTTTTATTCTTCCAGATAGATCTCAGAATTATTTGAAGATTAGGCAGTGGTGCATTTTTAATTTTTATGAGTTAATTGATGCAGACTTTATTACTTATTAGACTATGCACATTGTGAATACAGACTGAAAGCGGCAAAACCCAGCGGAAGAATACACATGGGAACAAGGAGGACAGAAATACTTCTGAAACAAACTAGTATATATTTTAGACTTCAGATTTCTCAAACCATTTTTACTCTGATGACTGCTTTACACCCCCTTGGCATTGTTTCAAGCCAATTCATCAGGTCAATTCCTGGAATGGCTAAAGGTACCGTCACACACGGCAATTTTGCAAGCAATTTCACTGGCAATTTGCTGGTTGCAGTGAAATCATGGATCCATGGTTCTGTTTTGTTGCCGTGTAGAAATAGAACAATGTATCCATGATTTCACTGCAACCAGCAAATTGCCAGTGAAATTGCTTGCAAAATTGCCGCGTGTGACGGTACCTTTAGAACAGGGGTGGGGAACCTCAGGCCCCAGGGCTGCATCCTTGATGACCTCTTCTGCGGCCCTTGGGCAGATTCCTAGGGACTGAAGTGCTCCGGCTGCCAGACACGTTTTGCCAACTGCCTGCCTGTGAGATCCTCAGTGATTTCGATCCCCCAGCCTCACTCTCTCTTGTGATGTTTATGCTCCCAGCCTCTCCTGAGATGTCTATAGCCCTAGCAAACCTGGAAAAGCAGAGAAGCAACATGAGCAATATCACCTATTATCACAGCTACGCCAAAGAGAAGCAGTCCCAGCCATCACAGTAGGGGCGAGTTGATTGTTTAACCAAATATAGCCCGATAATTTTAAATTAATAATTTTGTGCAGCCCCCGAAGGATGGTAGAAATTTCTAAATGGCCTCCGGCAGAAAAAGGTTCCCCACCCCTGGCTTAGAATGATCAGATACAACTTGTCTAGAGTGCATATGTGGTATCCTTGACCTTCAGAAAGTATGTACACATGTTTGTACATTGCTAAACATTGTACATTGCTATTCCACAATTGTTGTAAGCCAGAATATAGCAAGAGAGAAAAAGGAGAGTGCTTCCTGGATCCACGCTGCACATACTGCACTTTCAATATTAATTATCATTTGAATTGTACATCCAACTTTATCATCTATCTTATTTATCTGGTATTTTTATATTTTTTTTAATATTTTGCACTTTGTTAGTTGTTTCCTGCTTTCTCCCTTCATCCGTCTCGCCATTCTTTAATCTTTTATCATTATCCTCTTTCCTATTTTTCTAAGCGTACCTTCAGGTATCAGATTTCAGAATGACGTCAAAGTTACTCCCACCCAATGTACACATCATTATCATGTGTTTAATGGAGTTTATTTAATGCAACCTCTGTACTATGCATTGTACTTTGTTGGTTCCCTGAGGAAGGAGCTGGGATTTGGCTCCGAAACGCATTGGAATTAAAGCCACCATTGCTGACAACTGTAGATTCTTCATCTTATTTCACGGTATGTGCAGCGCAGATCCAGGAAGCACTCCTTTTCTTCCCTGTATTCGGTTCTGGCACCCCTGTGTGGGTGGAGTGTGAATCCTGCAGCAGCCATATCTATGCCTTCATACCAGTTGTGGGTCACACAACTGTCTCAGGTGAGCAGTGACAAAAAACTTCTCACGACCTCAGTGTTGTAAGGATAAGACCCTATTGTGCTTTCTCTCCTGTCTCATAGTTAGAATGTACAACCCCTGGCAAAAATGATGGAATCACCAGGCTCGGAGGGTGTCCATTCAGTTGTTTAATTTTGTAGATAAAAAGCAGATCACAGACATGGCACAAAACTAAAGTCATTTCAAATGGCAACTCTCTGCCTTGAAGAAACACTAAAAGAATTCTTGGAAAAAAAATGTGATAGACAGTAACGGTTACTTTTGTAGACCAAGCAGAGGGAAAAACAATGGAATCACTCAATTCTTTTTTTTCTACAAAATTAAACAACTGAATGAACATCCTCCGAGCCAGGTGATTTCATAATTTTTGCCAGGAGTTGTAGCAAGAATCACCTAAGTAAAATGAAATGACAGACAAACCTTACTTTACAACTTGAAGATCAGTTAGGTCATACAATTGCTGAAACCTTGAAGGTATCCTCAAGTGTTCTTATGAAAATCATCATTTGCAAGGTTGAAACTGTCGTGATCACCCCAGGAAAGGGAGACCAATAATTACTTCTTCTGTGGAGGATAAGTTCATCAGAGTTAGGGCCACGTCACACACACAGATATTTGTGCAGATATTGTTCGCAGATCTCTGGTTGCAGTGAAATCATGGACACATTGTACCATTTGTACACAGCCACAAAATGGAACAATGTGTCCATGATTTCACTGCAACCAGAGATCTGCGAACAATCTCTGCACAATTATCTGTGTGTGTGACGTGGCCCATACCAGCCTCAGAAAATGTAAATCGTCATCATTTCAGATAATAGCTCTGATGAGTGATGCACAAACATTATGTAGCAGACACATCTCAATCTCAATGTCAATTGTCAAGAGGAGACTGTGAATTATGGTCTTATTGCTGCAAAAAAATGACAAATAAGAGGAAATTTGTTTGGACCAAGCAACATAAGAACTGGGACGTTAGATCACTGATGATCTATACTGTGTTCTGATAGGTTAAAATGAGAAATTTTTGCTACCAACTACCATGTCTTTGTGACTTTTGAGATGCTGAAAAAGTGAGCAGTGATGACATGCCTTCTAGTTTGCATTTAATGCGGCAATCATTTGAGTTCCAACAGTACAATGCTCAAATCTCTCCCCGCAGGCTTAGTAAGGATTGCTTCATCATAATATACAGTTAGGGCCAGAAATATTTGGACAGTGACACAATTTTCGTGAGTTGGGCTCTGCATGCCACCACATTGGATTTGAAATGAAACCTCTACAACAGAATTCAAGTGCAGATTGTAACGTTTAATTTGAAGGGTTGAACTAAAATATCTGATAGAAAATGTAGGAATTGTACACATTTCTTTACAAACACTCCACAATTTAGGAGGTCAAAAGTAATTGGACAAATAAACATAACACAAACAAAATATTTTTATTTTCAATATTTTGTTGCGAATCCTTTGGAGGCAATCACTGCCTTAAGTCTGGAACCCATGGACATCACCAAACGCTGGGTTTCCTCCTTCTTAATGCTTTGCCAGGCCTTTACAGCCGCAGCCTTCAGGTCTTGCTTGTTTGTGGGTCTTTCCGTCTTAAGCCTGGATTTGAGCAAGTGAAATGCATGCTCAATTGGGTTAAGATCTGGTGATTGACTTGGCCATTGCAGAATGTTCCACTTTTTTGCACTCATGAACTCCTGGGTAGCTTTGGCTGTATGCTTGGGGTCATTGTCCATCTGTACTATGAAGCGCCGTCTAATCAACCTTGCAGCATTTGGCTGAATCTGGGCTGAAAGTATATCCCGTTACACTTCAGAATTCATCCGGCTACTCTTGTCTGCTGTTATGTCATCAATAAACACAAGTGACCCAGTGCCATTGAAAGCCATGCATGCCCATGCCATCACGTTGCCTCCACCATGTTTTACAGAGGATGTGGTGTGCCTTGGATCATGTGCCGTTCCCTTTCTTCTCCAAACTTTTTTCTTCCCATCATTCTGGTACAGGTTGATCTTTGTCTCATCTGTCCATAGAATACTTTTCCAGAACTGAGCTGGCTTCTTGAGGTGTTTTTCAGCAAATTTAACTCTGGCCTGTCTATTTTTGGAATTGATGAATGGTTTGCATCTAGATGTGAACCCTTTGTATTTACTGTCATGGAGTCTTCTCTTTACTGTTGACTTAGAGACAGATACACCTACTTCACTGAGAGTGTTCTGGACTTCAGTTGATGTTGTGAACGGGTTCTTCTTCACCAAATAAAGTATGCGGCGATCATCCACCACTGTTGTCATCCGTGGACGCCCAGGCCTTTTAGAGTTCCCAAGCTCACCAGTCAATTCCTTTTTTCTCAGAATGTACCCAACTGTTGATTTTGCTACTCCAAGCATGTCTGCTATCTCTCTGATGGATTTTTTCTTTTTTTTCAGGCTCAGGATGTTCTGCTTCACCTCAATTGAGAGTTCCTTTGACCGCATGTTGTCTGGTCACAGCAACAGCTTCCAAATGCAAAACCACACACCTGGAATCCACCCCTGACCTTTTAACTACTTCATTGATTACAGGTTAACGAGGGAGACGCCTTCAGAGTTAATTGCAGCCCTTAGAGTCCATTGTCCAATTACTTTTGGTCCCTTGAAAAAGAGGAGGCTATGCATTACAGAGCTATAATTCCTAAACCCTTTCTCCGATTTGGATGTGGAAACTCTCATATTGCAGCTGGGAGTGTGCACTTTCAGCCCATATTATATATATAATTGTATTTCTGAACATGTTTTTGTAAACAGCTAAAATAACAAACTTGTGTCACTGTCCAAATATTTCTGGCCCTAACTGTATGGCCTCCACAATCATCTGAGCTCAACCCAGCTGAGATAGTCTGTGATGAGCGAAGGCAAAGCTACCAACAAGCACTGAGCTCCTCTGGGTACAAAAACGTCATTTCCAGTGACTGTCTGATAATGCTGTTTGAGAGAAGGGCAAGGTTGTGTACACTGTCATCAAAGGGAACAGGTGGAGTACTTTGAGGAATCTAAGGTTAATAACATTTTCTAGTTTGTTTCATGTGTTTCTTTGCTCATTGTATCCATACATACCTTTTCATAGCTTTGCTGCCTTCAGTCTAAATCTACAATGTTCTCAATTAAATTAGCAAGGAAAACTATTGAATGAACAGGTGTGTTCATGTGTTTGACTGACACTATAATAGAAATCCTGAAGGAATTGGGTCGCCATAGTCATTGTTGTTATATCAATAGTATATGACAACCAAAATCTGGAGTGCAACTAAGGAGACTGCCACCAATAGCTACAAGAAAAGAAACGTGCTAGAAATTGGTGTCCTTGCAATATGTCATTTAAAGGGTTTTATACTCTACTATTTGAAAGGGTTTTATACACAACTCTTATCTATCTCATATGCCTTAACTCTTCATAGCAGTCACTTTTCTCATGTACTTTCATTAACTGCGCTTCTTCTATGAATGTTTCTCAGTTTGGGTCATTTACTCCTTTGTTGTCGTACAGGCACTGCCTCCTGTCTTTTACATCTGGTCCTGTCTTCCACTGGGCACACGTCACTCCTCTCCTGATGGGGGCAGAGCTGCCTCTGAACTATTCTATAAACGTGGTGTCCTCTATCAGCATGGATGTATGAATTATACTCTGCTTTCCTGAAAAGCGTCGTATTTCTTTTTCTCATCTGTTCATTGAATAATATATATTTTGCCTTTTAATTCACCAGCACTGAAATGCGCCAAAAACAAAACATTTCCACCTGCCGTAGTCCTAGAAGCCAGCTTGTCCAGTCCAAAGCAAAACAACCCTGTTAAAAGGTAGTAGTCTTTAGTTTGTTTAATCTGACTTTTGTAATTAATGTAGTGTTCCCAATGTTCATTGCTTTTCTTGCTTTCCAAAATGATTTCTAGTATATATATATATATATATTATCTAGCATATATTGTGGCTTCAACATTGTAATCATTTTGTCAAATCTGAAGTTGTTATATTAATAATGTGAATGGGCCAAAATGAAGTAGAAATCATGCTGCGGTTGTACCACTTAATCTTCATCATGTATGGGCTTCATAGGTTGTGTCCCCTTCATAATCCTGGCCTTCTTTGAGAATTTCTAGCATACTTCAGGCGTATTGTTATGCACTTCACATACTGAATATTTTTCTGTAGATGGTGATTGATGGTTATAGACAGGTGACTTTGCCAGGACAGGTCTTCTGTTAGCTCCCATTGCTCTTACCATTATATTTACCTAAAATGTAATTTAATCAGCGTCACATCTGTATAAAAATGAACACAAGTCACATGATAAGTAGGAATATATAATAACCTGGCACACAATTATATGAGAAATTATGATAAGGAGACGTCAGCTCAGACCATCAAAGTTTTATTCAGAGATAAATGTAGCTCAATCCTTGCCGGTTCGACCACACTGGTCTTCGCAGAGGATACAGGAGCTACATTTATCTCTGAATAAAACTTTGATGGTCTGAGCTGACGTCTCCTTATCATAATTTCTCATATAATTGTGTGCCAGGTTATTATATATTACTGTTATTGGCCTTCCCTGGGCACCAACTTAGGGTCAGAGCCAGACCTGTTTGGATGATACATGATAAGTAGGGTCACGACTGCAATCTATACAAATTCTGAGAATTTTTTTCAATGGAAGAAGCAGGTTCAGCAAATCTGAGAATGGAGGTACAGTAAATTCAGGAGTCTTGTAATTATTAGGGAGCAGATTACTTGCAGAATAGGTAGATGTTATAGTACACAGCATAATAGCCTAGACAGAAGCAGTTATGTGCTATATGACTGCAGATATATACTATGAACTCCCATTAGTATCCATTTTTTACCATATGCCACTATATTGGATAGATTAGGAGATTACTCTTTCTAATGCAGTTATTTTGTTTATTTTACTTGCTTATGTAGGACCATCATATTCCATAATGCTTTACAGACATCCTCAACACTGTCCCCATTGTAGCTCACAATCTACACTCCCTATCTACCCACCAAACACATGGGGAAGATACAAGCTCCTGATAGATATTATCCTTGGCGTTATGTGAAACCAGGACCCAGTGCGAGCCAGTGAACCACACCGTGCAGTGGTTACCACTGAGCCACCGTGCAGTGCTAACCACTGAGCCCCACTATTCTGCCACCACATTTAGAAGGGTCGTCTATGTTTGGCACAAAAGACTGCCGTCACATTATGTAATTGCACACCTGTGTTTTCTCACATTTTGCACAGCTTAAAATGACCGCCTAGTCTAATCATTGGCACCGGAGAATCCTCATATCTAGATGTGAGGAATAAGAAGTCTTCAATTGCATACAGGGACTGCAGACTTTGGACAACCCCTGCAGAATGTACTGCTCAAATGATGCTGAAAGGACATGTTTTTCCCATAAGCTATTGATATGTTTTTGCAACTTTAGTTTGCTAACCTACAGTATTTTTTATGCACTTTTCTAAAAAATATTTAGCATTTATTGAGATAGAATTACATTCACATCCCAGCCTAATATTGTGTTAATTTATGCGTTTTCTTCTACCTGGTTTATAAAATATAACCACAAAAGATATTTTAATCACTGCAATCATATCTTTAAATGAAATAAAAAGTATGAAAAAAGTAAACTCCTCATCTTCCTCGCATAATTGCAGGGAATTTATGGGAAAAAGTCAATACGCTGTTTTCCTTCCCCCCCCAATTTTTGCTTAGTACTGGATTCAGTATTTATCTACTTACGGTGTATTTTTTAGCGTTTTGGAAGCATTGTCATAACTATCCCTATTGTCTCAAATATGAGGAGAACATACAAATTCCTGGCAGATGTCATCCTTGTTGGGTTTTGAAACGAGGACCCCAGCGCTGCAAAGTATAACAGTTATAACTACTGTCTCATCATGGTGCTAATCACTGACCCAACGTTCAGCCATTTGTGAAAATGTATTTTTATTTAAAAAAAATGTTAACATTTAAGTGTGACTTCTGTTATCCTCGATACCTGGAGTCCATGATCAGATTGTACAGCCAAATAAATATAACCAGGTAATATATTGTTAATACTGCATGGCGCGAGGGCTGCTTGTCACAGCATGGTTGGATGAGTTATTCTTATGTGCAATATTCAAGTAATCTGTGTTGGCTTCACCTTTATCCCAGTAGGTAATATCGCTTATTGATCTCTTTAACAGGCTGAATATGGCAGATATCGGCTTACCCATTGTGGCTCCTCCAGAAAAAATGCCAGCAGGACAGACAGGCAAGCCGAAATCAGCTAGGAGCTGGACAGACATGAAAGCAGAATTAAAGAAACGTCAATTGAAAATACAATTTTCTAAAGATCAGAAAATGGAAGCAACATTATCCAAGGAAGAATATGGTGGGGTTGAAAGTCTTAAGCACTCTGATAGAGCGAGTGCAGATAAAGGTACAGCACACGTAGATAAAATACTCAATAGCCAAAGTGGCTGGAGCAGAATTGAAACACACAGCAACATGAGTGCCCCCATTGGACATGGTATTATGCAGTGTACAGACCGAGGGTTCTGGGCAGGAGAAGCCACATGGGTGCTGCTCTACCAAGGCAATTTATAAGCCTAATCTCAGAATGTTTTCTCAAATATATTATTTACCAATGAAGCTACAAGTCATCATGACCTTAAGGAATACCATAGAAAGGATCAAATATGCCTTAGTTGAGCATAATCATACTTCGGCAGCCATTTCAGGATATGTAACTTTTATTGGAGTAGGTTGCCCCATTGTGTTGCTGTAAGCCCTGAAGTTTATAGTCCCATGCTGGCTAGTTTAAAGGAATGAATATTCACCTCTTCCTGCGTGCATAATCCTAACACTGACACAGAGGGGTGGGCGGGGGGCGGGGTGAATATAATTTTTTTTAATTAACACAAGTTACAATCACTGATGCTGGTGCAGAGGATGGGTGGGATTATGGGTGAGGAAGGGGTGACTGTGAGCCCTCACGGCCAGAATCCTCCTAGTGTATCCTCACCCATCCCTTGTAGACTGTGAGCCCTTGCGGGCAGGGTTCTCTCTCCTCCTATACCTTGTGTGCCTTGTATTGTTCACAAATATTGTACTTGTCAATGTATGCCCCTTTTCACATGTAAAGCGCCATGGAATAAATGGTGCTATAGTAATAAATAATAATAATAATAATTTTGCTTTCTAGGACCATGTTGATATGTTGGGGGGCATATTATTTATATACCGTATATACTCGTGTATAAGCCGAGTTTTTCAGCCCAAAATTTGGGCTGAAAAGTCTCCCCCTCGGCTTATACACGGGTCATATACGGTATATAAGGTGGAGGCTGTGTCCCGGGGCTGTGGAGGCTGGAGGAGGCGTGGGGAGGGCTGCTGTATGAGCGGCCCCGTCACGTGGGGCCGCTCATTAAATATGCACTGCTTCCCCCTGTCAATCAGCGGCAGGGGGAAGCAGTGCATATAGCCCCCAAATGCTGGCACTCGCCCCCCTTGTAAGGGCCCCTCCCCGATGGTTATATTACCATTCCGGACTTCTGATGAAGGGGGGGCGAGTGCCAGCATTTGGGGGCTGCTGGGGACCCCCAGGGGGATGCTGGGGACCCCCTGGGGGCTGCTGGGGACCCCCTGGGGGCTGTGGGACCCCTGGGCTGCTGGGGACCCCCTGGGGGCTGCTGGGTACCCCCAGGGGGCTGCTATATGTACCCCTGGGGGCCTGCTGTATACCACTAGGGCTGCTGTATACTACCACTGGGGCTGCTGGGGCTGCTATATACTACCACTGGGGCTGCTGTATACTACCACTGGGGCTGCTATATACTACCACTGGGGCTGCTATATACTACCACTGGGGCTTCTATATACTACCACTGGGGCTGCTATATACTACCACTGGGGCTGCTGTATACTACCACTGGGGCTGCTGTATACTACCACTGGGGCTGCTGTATACTACCACTGGGGCTGCTATATACTACCACTGGGGCTGCTGTATACTACCACTGGGGCTGCTATATACTACCACTGGGGCTGCTGTATACTACCACTGGGGAGGCCTGTATACCACTGGGGGGGCCTGTATACCACACTGCTGGGGGCTGTATACCTGTGCTGGGGTCCATCCTCGGCTTATACACGAGTCAATAGGTTTTTCCAGATTTTTGGGGCAAAAGTAGGCGGGTCGGCTTATACACGGGTCGGCATATACATGAGTATATACGGTACTAGGGAAAATGTTGAATCTGCATGAAAATAGAAATCAAAGTGAGCGATGCATTTATATTGGTGGAATACAATACGCCAAATTCATTAAGAGCTTGCTGCATCTTTTGGAGCTTCTGTGAGTCTGAACTCTAATTATGGGAAAATTCTCCAACTAAAGGAGAGGAAAAAGAAGTGACAACCAGCCATATATATATATAAAAATAAAATTTTTTGTTAATCACAATATACAAGTAAGATGGTGCAGTAGATTAGATAATATTGAGAGGGGACACACAACGCATACATAAAGAGTAAAACATCAGAAAGTGAACAGGCAAGTGTGACAACATGGACTTTTTCAATGTATGGCATGAGTTAAGTTTCTTAAATTAGCCAGGCATGTTGGTATTTTTTTTGTTAACTGATGTAAAATGATGTCAGTCATTGTTTCTGCCAGACTCTTCTTTGTCCAAAGGTTGTGCATTGCTAATGTAATTATCGCACTCTGTCAGAGATGGTCATGACTCAGAGAATTAAGTGTGTGGGTCTTCATTTGTATTAAGTTGTGTATTGCTAATTTAATGCAAATTACCTTGCCACCATTGTCTCATTTTGTGTATTGCAGACTAAATATAAATAGCCTTAGCCCCTTTCTGTCCACATCATTTAAATCAGGGTTCTCAAACACGCGGCCCGCGGGCTGAATGCACCCCTGGGGCTTCCCTGTGCGGCCCCCGACACCATGGACAATTAACCATGCTGGCAGCGGTCCAGTGCATGGGGCCGCCGCGGTCTCTTCTATAATATTACTTCCGGCTGCTTCACTCTGCTCGCTCTGCCGCTCTGTAAGTTCAATGCAAGCTGTCAGCCAATGAGAGGCCCGCAGGAGACGTCATACGCCGACGTCACCTGCGGGCCTCTCATTGGCTGACGACGGCTTGCATTGAACTGACAGAGCGGCAGAGCGAGCGGCAGAGTGAAGTGGCTGGAAGTAATATTATAGTGGAGACCGCGGCGGCCCCGTGCACTGGACCGCCGTCAGCATGGTTAGGTTAACAAAAGAGTGTGTGTGTGTTTAATGTGTGAGTGTCTGTGAGTGCCTGTGAGTGTGAGTGCCTGTGAGTGTGAGTGCCTGTGAGTGTGAGTGCCTGTAAATGTGAGTGCCTGTGTGAGTGCCTGTGAGAGTGAGTGCCTGTGACTGTGAGTGCCTGTGAGAGTGCGTATGACAATGAATGCCTGTCTGTGACTGACTGAGTGTCTGTGAGTGTGACTGCCTGTGACTATCTGTGAGTGTGAGTGCCTGTAACTGAGTGACAGTGACTGTGAGTGCCTGTGACTGAGTGCCTGTGTCTGTGAGTGTCTGTGAGTGCATGTGAGTGTCTGTGAGTGCATGTGAGTGTCTGTGAGTGCCTGTGACTGTGAGTGCCTGTGAGAGTGTGTGTGACAGTGAATGCCTGTGTCTGTGAGTGTGAGTGACTGTAAGTGTCTGTGAGTGTAAGTGCCTGTGAGTGCATGTGAGTGTCTGTGAGTGCATGTGAGTGCCTGTGACTGTGAGTGCCTGTGACTGTGAGAGTGATTTGCCTTGAGAGAGTGAGTGCCTGAGAGAGTGAGTGCCTGTGTCTGTGAGTGCCTGTGACTGTCTGTGAGTGTCTGTGAGTGCCTGTGACTGCCTGTGAGAGTGAGTGCCTGTGAGAGTGAGTGCCTGTGAGAGTGAGTGCCTGTGAGAGTAAGTGCCTGAGAGAGTGAGTGCCTGTGAGTGACTGTGAGTGCCTGTGACTGTCTGTGACTGTGAGTGCCTATGACTGTGAGTGCCTGTGAGAATGAGTGCCTGTGAGAGTGAGTGCCTGTGAGAGTGAGTGCCTGTGAGTGTGAGTGCCTGTGTCTTTGAGTGCCTCTGACTGTGAGTGCCTGTGAGTGTGAGTACTTCAAGAGTTCTGGGATCAAAGGTGTGTTGCAGTCCGCGCTGCCCGATCGTCCAAAGGATCACAAGGGAAACAATGTTCCAAACGAAATTCTCTTTATTCTTATAAACCGACGCGTTTCGGCGCCCAATCCTGGCACCGTCCTGAGGACGGTGCCAGGATTGGGCGCCGAAACGCGTCGGTTTATAAGAATAAAGAGAATTTCGTTTGGAACATTGTTTCCCTTGTGATCCTTTGGACGATCGGGCAGCGCGGACTGCAACACACCTTTGATCCCAGAACTCTTGAAGTACCCACGGTCCCGTGGAGGTGGAGGTCCAGCAGCAGCCTGCATTACTAAAACCAACGCTCTTATTCCAGTTGTGGGATTCACAACTGGACCAGGTTAGTGCAAACCTGTTTGTACCGTTTAGTCCCTAATCTATGCCAAATGATAGGGCACTATTGCGCCTCTGTTGTCTCCCCTTGTATTTTTATATAGTTGTGAGTGTGAGTGTCTGTGAATGCCTGTGACTGAGTGTGAGTGTCTGTGACTGTGAGTGCCTGTAACTGTGAGTGTGTCTGTGAGTGTGTCTGTTAATGTCTGAGTGAGTGTGAGTTTGTACAAATATACCACAACGTGTTTCCACGGCAGTCCGCCTTCTTCATCGGGTGGATTTACGTGATGAAGACGGCGGACCGTCGTGGAAATGCTTTGAGGTATATTAAAGGTAATTAAACGTATGCCTCCTGTGCTCTAGCGCCTCTGTTATAAACACACAATTCTGTACAAATATCATATCCCCATCTGAGGGTTGCAGCAGGAGAACCAGAGTCACCACTAACAGAATCCATAGGAACTGCGGAGACGTAGCCGAGAACGTCACAGGGTCAGGTGATCGGATTGCTCGAGTCACCTGACCGGAAGAAGGACCTGCTCGTGGAGGAAACCCCGACCGCTGGAGTCCGGAGCCATCCACTGATACACTGATGTTGTGCAGGGTTGCACAACCTCCAAAGATGAAATGCGAACCCCGCACATCTGTTATTGACACCCCCACTAGACCACCAGGTACCGCTCATCGGTTGTGCTTTTCCCCCCTTTTGTTCCACATGAGTGAGTGAGTGAATGTGAGAGTGTGAGTTAATGTGTGAGTGTGAATGGGTGAGCTAATGTGTGAGTGGTTGTGATTGTGAGTGTGTGTGTGTGTGTGTGTGTTTGTGTGTGTGTGTGTGTGTGTGTGTGTAAAGAAGACAGACCAGGTTGGGGACATCACTAAAAAAGGGGTCCAGCATGGGGGTGAGGATGGTGACATCACTACAAAAGGAGATCAGCATGGAGGTCATTACTACACTATGGGGGCCAGGATGAGGACATCACTACAAAATGGGACCAGAATAAGGACATTACTACAATATGGAGGCCAGAACGTGGACATTACTACACTATGGGGCCAGGATGGGGACATCACTACAAAAGGGGACCTGCATGGTGGACATTACTACACTATGGGGGCCAGGATGGGGGACATCACTACAAAAGGGGACCAGCATGGGGGACATTACTACACTATGGGATAGGGCCAGGATACGGAACATCACTACGGCCAGGATAGGGGACATCACTATGAAAGGAGACCAGCATGGGGGACATTACTGCAAAAGGGGACCAGCATGGGGGACAGGATGGTGACATCACTACAAAAGAGGATCAGCATGGGGGTCATCATTACAAAAATCGACCAGCATGGGGGACATTACTACAGAAGGGGATCAGGTTGGGCATATTAGTACAAGAGGGGGGCCAGGATGGGGACCAGTATGGGGACATTACAACAAGAAGGGGACCAAGATGGGTATATTACTACAAGAAAGGGGTCAGGATTTGAACATTACTACATTGAGCAAAAAAATCTGGTATTACTAAAAATGTCACTTAGTTCCCCGATATCAATTTTTTTCTATGTGCGGCCCACCTACCCAGCCGAGTTTGAGACCCCTGATTTAAATGAACATTATCCAGTCGGATTGAAATTCATCCAATAAAAGAGAGCAGCCCTGTACATCCAATCCTAGAAGTACACCATATACCTGGAGATGTAGGCTCAGGGTATATAAGGGGGTCTGTTGATTAACCAGGAGCTCACATGCTAAATAGCTTCAATCTAGGGTCTGCGGATTCGGTTGTAAGGTCATAACTCCAGTCTAGGCATTGCTATGCTCGGTCAGCTTCCTAAGCTTGTCACTACTCCTTTCTCGGTGATTGCCCGCCGAAAGCCGGGTGCTGCTGGATTGGAGTACGGTAAGTGGCCTTGAAAGTCCCGAGGCACAAATAATTTAATCCCTGGTGAGCCAGCGGAAGGGTGAGACTCTGTTGCCTGTTACAATTTATGTTTTGATTCGTCATCTGTTATATGCCTTTAACCCCGCGGTCTCAAACATGCAGGCCGCATGCGGCCCCTGGGGCTTCGCTGTGCAGCCCGAGGCAACGTGGACAATTTGACCATGTCAGCGGTCCAATGCAGGGGGCCACCATGGTACCCACTGTGTTATGACTTCCGGCCGCGGCACTGACAAGCTCTGTAGCTTAGCAAGATCAATGCAGTCCGCCGGCCAATGAGAGGCCAGCAGCTGCTGTCGGCATATGACGTCACCTGCGGGCTTCTCATTGACTGGCAGCTTGCATTCATCTTGCTGAGCGGCAGAGCTTGTCAATGCCTACCGGAAGTAATAGCACAGTGGGGACCGCTTTTTTTTCAATGAAACCCATTGATGGTATTGTGTCTCAGGGTTCTTTGGATCACTGAATTCAATCTCAGATACCTTTAATAATTAGTTTGGCAGGTGAGCCCAATAAAAGGAAAACTGGATGTTCCACAATATTGAGCAGGCCACATTTATCAAGTAACATGGGAGAGAAAAAGGATCTTTTTGCTGCCGAAAAGCAACAAATAGTGCAATGCCTTGGACAAGGGATGAAAACATTAGATATTGCACAAAAACTTAAGCGTGATCATCGTACTGTGAAGAGATTTGTGGCTGATTCTGAGCACAGACATGTTTGTGCAGATAAAAGCAGAATGAGGAAGGTTTCTGCTTGGCAAGTTCATCAGATTAGGAGAGCAGCTACTAAAAAGGCCTTACAAACTAGCAAACAGATATTTGAAGCTGCTGGTGCCTCTGGAGTCCCTCGAACCTCAAGGTGTAGGATCCTTCAAAGGCTTGCTGTGGTGCATAAACCTACCATTCGGCCACCCCTAAACAGTGCTCACAAGCAGAAATGGTTGCAGTGGGCCCAGACATACATGAAGACTAATTTTCAAACAGTCTTGTTTACTGATGAGTGCCGAACAACCCTGGATGGTCCTGATGGATGTAGTGGATGGTTGTTGGATGGCCACCATGTCCCAAAAAGGCTGCGAGATCAGCAAGGAGGTGGAGGAGTCATGTTTGGGCCGGAATTATTGGGAAACAGCTGGTAGGCCCCTTTAAAGTTACTGAAGGTGTGAAAATGACCTCTGCAAAGTATATAGAGTTTCCGACTAAGAACTTTCTTCCATGGTACAAAAGTCAAAAACTTGCCTTCAGGAGCAAAATCATCTTCATGCATGACAATGCACCATCTCATGCTGCAAAGAATACCTCTGTGCCATTGGCTGCTTTGGGCATAAAAGGAGATAAACTCATGATATGGCCACCATCTTCCCCTGACCTCAACCCTATAGAGAACCTTAGGAGTATAATCAAGCAAAAGATCTATGAGGGTGGGAGGCAGTTCACATCAAAACATCAGCTCTGGGAGGCTATTCTGACATCATCCAAAGAAATACAAGCAGAAACTCTCCAGAAACTCACAAGTACAATGGATGCAAGAATTGTGAAGGTCATATCAAAGAAGGGTTCCTATGTTAACATGTAACTTGGATGTTTTGGAGTTAAATAGCTTTTTATTTCAGTGAATGTGACCTGTTAATGCTGCAAATTCAACAAATGAGCATTTTCAGTTCTTTCAAACATATCAAATGTTTAGAAACTCTACTGTGCCTAATAATTTGGAACAGTGCATTTAGAGTTTTTTTTTTTTAATTTTGAAGATTATACTGCTATCATTGGGAGGTTTCTTCAATAAAATTTGATGTATACTCTAACGGTTGATGATTTTTATTACACTGACTGTCATTTGCACTGACCATTTAGGAAAGTCAGAAAAAAAGAACATTTGCATAATAATTTGGAACACAGTGTATATGTGAGTGTGTGTGTGTGAGAGAAAATGAGTGGTGAGAGAAAATGAGTGTGTGTGTGTGTGTGTGTGTGTGTGTGTGTAAAGAGAAGGTAGACCAGGTTGGGGACATCACTTCAAAAGGAGACCAGGATGGGGATATAACTACAAAATGGGATCAAGATGGGGGACATCACTACAAAAGGGGATCAGGATGAAGGACATCACTACAAAAGGAGACCAGCATTGGGGTCATTACTACACTATGGGGGCCAGGATGTGGACATTACTACAAAAGGGGGCCAGGATGAGGGACATCACTACAAAAGGGGATTAGGATGGGGGACATTCTCTACACTCTGGGGGCCAAGATGTGGACATTACTGCAAAAGAGGACCAGGATGGGAACATTACTACAAGAAGGGAACTAAGTTGGGGGTATTACTACAAGATGGAGACATTACTAAATGATAAGCACCAGGATGAGACATTACTACATGATGAGGACCAGGATGGTCACTCAAGAAGGGGATCAGGGTGGGGGACATTACTACAATATGGGGACCATGATGGGGCATTACTACAAGATGAGGCCCAGGGAGAGAACATTAATACAAGAAGGGGAACAGGATGGGGTATAACTACACGATGGGGACATTACTACAAGATGGGAACCAGGAGGGGACATTACTACATGATAAGGACCAGCATTAGGGCATTACTACAAGAAGCTTACCAGGATGGGGACAATACTACAAGAAGGGAAACAGGGTGGGGATCTTACTAAAGTTAGAAGATCAGGATTTGTACATAACTACATTGAGCAAAAAATTCTACTATTATAAAAATGTCACATAGTCCTACAAGCAATGCGGCTCCCCGTTATAAATTTTTTTTCTGTGTGCGGCCCATCAACCCAGCCGAGTTTGAGACCCCTGCTTTAACTGTTGTGGACCCAATAAAGTCTTACTATTGTGGTGTCTTCGCCCTGTGTTGTCAGAGTAGTGTACCACCCACAGTTAAGAAGCTCGGACGTTCAGTTGGGATGAGCTCCGGGGCCAGGCCAGTGAACGAGAGCACCCACGGACCCACGTGTCTCCACAGCAAGCACTATAACAGTAATGCACTATTCGGTCAAGAAAAACAAAGATCACAGCAAAAATAATTGAGGATATAAAGAATAAAATTATTGAATAGAAAAAAATAAATTAAACTAATAATAAACATATATATAGAGAAAAAATAGGAACAGCATTGAAAATAATAAAAAAAACAGGTGCAGGGTCCTCCGGAAACAAAAATTAAATGGTGTATGTAGTATTCCACAAAATAGACGGCAGCTTTCCAAAAGAAGATGAAAATGGTGGACTTTAATTGCCCAAGTTGGCCATCTTGGGCGATAAAGTCCAGCATTTTGTGGACTACTACATACACCATTTAATTTTTGTTTCTGGAGGGCCTTGCACCCATTTTTTTTTTATTATTATTTTCAGTGCTGTTCCTATTTTTTTTTAAATGTATATGTGTGTAAAAAAGTATATATATTAAATTAAATGTGCAGTGAATATGATAGAAAACTTAACAACTAAAGTGTCCTATGCATTCCTGATGATGTAGTTAATTGTGTTATATAAACAAGTGACTAATATGTGTAACTATGCGTCAAATGCATCAGTGGACACGTGGAGAAACAGGGAAAAAAAACAGTCAATAAATACTGTATAGGCTGCGTGCCACTTCCAATAAAAGTGCAATAGGAGATGTTTATGTGATGCATGAAAAAGGAATTTGAGCAATAATCCATAAGGTTAAATACAAGTGCTAAATATGCAACCCCTGACAAGAATTATGGAATCACCTGGCTCGGAGGATGTCCATTCAGTTGTTTAACTTTGTAGAAAAAAAGCAGATCACAGACATGGCACAACGCTAATGTCATTTCAAATGGCAACTCTCTGCCTTGAGGAAACACTAAAAGAAATCTTGAAAAAAAAAAAAATGTGGTAGCCAGTAACGGTTACTTTTGTAGATTACGCAGGGGGAAAAATTATGGAATCACTCAATTCTGAGGAAAAAATTATGGAATTACTCTGTGAATTTTCATTCCCAAAACTAAAGGCCCAATCACACATAACGACGCATCAGCGATCCCGATAACGAAGTCCAGAGATCGCTGGTGCGTCGTTTTTCACATCGCTAGTAAGATGTCAAACAGGTATCTCACCAGTGATGTGAAAACGACGCACCAGCGATCCAGAATTATACCAAGGTCGTTGGGAATTGTCACTCCATAGCGTAGCATTGAGATCGTTGGTCATTGTCCCTGTCAAACACAACGATGTAGCACTCCCAGCGAGAGCGCAACGACGTACAATTGACCCAGAGCAGTATCTAACGATCAACGATCTCACAGCAGGGGCCAGATCGTTGGTGCGTGTCACACAGAACAACATCGCTAATGGGATCGTTGTTGCGTCACAAAATCTGTGACGCTACAGTGATCTCGTTAGCGATCTCTTTATGCGTGACAGGTCCTACATCAAATAAGATCTGCTCATTAGTCTGCATCTAAAAAGGTGTGATCACTCCTTGGAGAGCTGTTGCACCAAGTGGACTGACATGAATCATGGCTCCAACACGAGAGTTGTCAATTGAAACAAAGAAGAGGATTATCAAACTCTTAAAAGAAGGTAAATCAACCACGCAATATTGCAAAAGATGTTGGTTATTCACAGTCAGCTGTGTCTAAAATCTGGTCCAAATACAAAGAACATGGGAAGGTTGTTAAAGGGAAACATACTGGTAGACCAAGGAAGACATCAAAGCATCAAGACAGGAAACTTAAAGCAATATGTCTCCAAAACAGGAAATGCACAACAAAACGAATGGGAGGAAACTGGAGTTAATGTCTGTGACTGAACAGTAAGAAACCGCCTAAAGGAAATGGGATTTACATACAGAAAAGCTAAACAAAAGCCATCATTACCACTTAAACAGAGAAAAAATAAGGTTACAATGGGCTAAGGAAAAGAAATAGTGGACTGTGGATGACTGGATGAAAGACATATTCAGTGATGAATCGCGAATCTTTATTGGGCAAGTTGATGATGCTGAAACTTTTGTTTGGTGCCGTTCCAATGAGGTTTATAAAGCTGACTGCCTGAAGAGAACATGCAACTTTCCATAGTTATTGATGATATGGGGCTGCATGTCACGTAAAGACACTGGGGAGAAGGCTGTCAAATCATCTTCAATAAATGCCCAAGTTTACATTGATATTTTGGACACTTTTCTTATCCCATCAATTGAAAAGATGTTTGGGGATGATTAAATCATTTATCAAGATGATAATGCATCCTGCCGTAGAGCAAAAACTGTGAAAACATTCCTTGAAACAAGACACATAAGGTCAATGTCCTGGCCTGCAAATAGTCCGGATCTCAATCCAATTGAAAATCTTTGGTGGAAGTTGAAGAAAATGGTCCATGACAAGGCTCCAACCTGCAAAGCTGACCTGGCATCAGCAATCAGAGAAAGTTGGAGCCAGATTAATGATGATTACTGTTTGTCACTCATTAAGTCCATGTCTCAGAGATTGCAAGCTGTTATAAAAGCCAGAGATGGTGCAACAAAATACTAGTAATGTATTTGAGTGTTGTTTTGTTTGTTTGTCATGATTCCATAATTTTTTCCTCAGAATTGAGTGATTCTATAATTTGTCCCCTGCTTGGTCTACATAAGTAACCGTTGCTGGCTAGCATATTTTTTTTCATGATTTCCTTAAGTGTTTCTTCAAGGCAGAGAGTTGCCATTTGAAATGACTCGTTTTGTGCTCTGTGATCTGTTTTTTCTCTACAAAGTCAAACAACTGAATGGACATCCAGGTGATTCCATAATTTTTGCCAGGGGTTTTACATCTAGAATGCTACAATCAATCTGTACTGACCATCAAGGGAGTGTGAAGGCCACTTCACACACACAGATATCTGAGTCCAATATCTGAACAGATCTCTGGTTGCAGTGAAATCATGGATACATTGCTCCATGTTGTACACAGCCACAAAATGTAACAATGTGTCCATGATTTCACTGCAACCAGAGATCTGTTCAGATATTGGACTCAGATATCTGTGTGTGTGAAGTGGCCTTTATCCAGGAGCTAATTACCTTAGTTGTGCATCCTATCTGCTTGCTGAGCCCCGTTCCTGACGTGTGTTTCAGTAAGCGACGTCACCTTTGTCAGGGGGTGCATTAATATTGGTTGAATATAAATTCATTAAGAATTTGCTGCATCTTTTGGAGCTTCTGTTAGTCTGAACTCTGCTCAATTATAGGCTGGAGTTTGTTTCCGATATAAATCAACCCACTTTCTAGCATACGTTTTACTGAAATTTTCAAGTTTTTCCTTTTTGTGCTGTTCAATATTGGATTTAGTTGACAGAAACCACAAAAGTAACAATTTTTGTAAGCAAATAAGAATTGCATAAGAATATCTACCTCATTGTTGTAAAACAAATGATAAAAACAAAACAAAAAATATTTTGTGCTCTTTTCACTAAACACCAAAAAGCATGTATGTTGGTTATAAAAGTAAAGTGATTGTTTGAGTGTTTGTGCTTTGTTGCTGAGGGCTTGACTAATTTGGGGCCTTAAAAGCTTTTTCCAGTGTTTAAAAATGTAATTTTTATGCTTGTAAAGTGCAAAAGATGAAATTAATAATGTAGTACATTAATAAATCTGCCCTGAGCTCAAAATATCATCAAGAAACTGTAGATGGTCCTGCCACTCCCAAGTATATTTTGGATTTGCCACAGGAGGGAGCAGGCTTTGTTGACCAGTGATGTGTATTCAGGAGAGCTGTCTGACTATTTGCTACAGTAGCAAAGCCAGACATCTTTGTCTCTCATTGTTACAACTGATTATAGATAAACTGGCTGGCTTAGGTTGGCTTCACATTAGCGTTTGAGAGCGCAGCGCACCGAACGCAGCCAAACACTTGCGCACATGCGTTCCTATGTTTAACATGGAAACGCATGTACCTGCGTTTGGCTACGTTCGGTTGCGTTCGGATGCGCATAATTTGTGCACCCTCCGAGCACACTCTGAACGCAGCATGTTGCATCTTTTGTGGCCGGTGATCAGCGGCGGCCACCGGGAGATCAGCTAGAGCAGAGGTCCCCAAATCCAGGCCTCAAGGGCCACCAACAGTGCAGGTTTTCAGGATTTCCTTAGTATTGCACAGGGCTTGGAATCATTACCTGTGCAGATGATCACATTAGCACCTGTGCAATACTAAGGAAATCCTGAAAACCTGCACTGTTGGCGGCCCTTGAGGCCTGGAATTGGGGACCTCTGAGCTAGAGCCTCCACTGATCTCCCGCCATTGTCGGCGGGGAGAAACAGCTGACCTGACAGCTGTTTAAATCTCCCTCGCCGACACCGAGTAGGTGATGTTGGCGCGGGAGATTTGAACCAGCGATCAGCTGTTTCTTATCTCCTGCACTGATATCACCTATTCGGTGTCGGTGCAGGAGATTTAAACAGCTGTCAGATCTGATGTTACTTCAAATCTCATGCACTGACACCAGCGATAGATCAGCTGTGGCCGGGAGGAGGAGACCTCCACCGCTGATCTCCTCCTCTCGGCTGCCCCTGAGACAGCTAATTGGCTGCCCGGGGTGCATACTAATGTGAACGCATGCAGAGATTCTCCCCTGCGTTCACATCAGTATGGGCTGCGTTTGCGTCTGCATGCCCTGCACATGCGGACACAAACGCCAGTGTGAAGCCAGCCTTAGCTATTAAGGTGAGCTAGTCAGCCAGCCTCCTTCATTCACCTTACTATCAGATCAGGTGCTGACAAAGAAAGCTCTTTCCTGTGTTGAAATAAAACCAGAAGTAGGTATGTTGTGGCTTGTAGTGATATCTTGAAGTTAGGGCACGTTTCTTAGGCCAGCTTCACACTTGCGCAAGCTAAGCACAGACACCGCTCGTCCCTATGTTTATTATGGGGATGCACGGTGATGCGCTCGGCTGTGCATTGCCATGCGCACCCATTCACTTCCCTGTGTGATTTGTACGCATGCGGAGGCTTGCGTACAAATCACACATTCTCGTCGGCACCATGAACGTGACATGTCGCAGTCTCTTTATTTTCTGGTTTCTTGCAGTGTGGGCTCTCCTCCTTGATTGACAGCTGTGGTGACGAGTAAAGCTGTAGTACAGTATTAGAAGAACTAGAAAGCTCAGCACAAGTTCTGCTGTCACACATTCATCTATCAGTGGTTTTGCTTTGTGTGTACACTGTATTTATATAAAGACATAACAGAGCATTTGTACAAATACAATGCTTAGGAAAAAGAAAATTGTGTGTAGGAGACCTTCTGAGAGAAGCCGATAATGAGGGTTGGGGATTTTGCAAGACTTATAACAGTAGATTGTCAGGAGCAAAGGGGGAGGTGGCTGGCTGCTAATTGAAGCATAGAAACCAATGGCCTGTGGAGAGGTGGCTGGCAAATTAGGAGTTAATCGCTGGAATCTAGCTACTGGGCATACTCAGCTAGGGTCTACATAGGCACTAGTGCCCGAGCTCCATGGAAACCAACTGTACATTAAAAAAAAGATAAACACTCTTACTGCAGGAGAATGACAGTAGGCAGAAAAATTAAATTTATTGCAAACTTGTTTATTTTCATGTTGTCTACCAAATTTTAGCAACTTAATAACTAGAGAATCCCCCTGTAATTTAAGTTTAGTGACTTGCATTACTTTGCAATTTACATTATTTATATTAAAACTATTTTTTTTCAAGATGTTGAACCCTTTCAAGCTCATATTCATCTTTCATCTAGTTCTCCAGACTCCCCCACTAACAGCCCTGTAGCTCATCTCCTGTGTGAACAAATGATCGAGCTTGTAAAAAAAAATCTCAAAAGTAAAAATGACCTGTGAAGGTCAGGGGAGCACATCCATGTGCAAAGATCATGGTTTCTTCTACACTGTTCAATCTAGGATGTTCTAGGCTTCCTCGTTTTGTTTGGGAAACGTTGTTAAAAAATTTTGGAGAACTCATAAATGTTACCGTCCTCTGTGTTCCTGGGATAAATATCCCCTCCAAATGACAATTCATTGCAATAAAAAACAAGACCCAGCACACATGCTCGCTCTTAATTTCATAGTATCAAAGAAACCTCATGCAAGATTCGGACACGGTGATGAGGCTTACACCAGGCAGAAGTGTCAGAATTTTCCCCTTGTAGGACAAAGTACCGTGGGTCCGCGCTGCCACTTCAATTAATGGAGATAAAAAACCAGCCACACGGGAATGTCTGGATCAAACAGGATTCTTCTTTATTTGTCCAACATGTTTCGGAGTTATCTCCCAACTCCTTCCTCAGGGAATGTCAGGCTTACAATGAATTTCCACATATTTATAGTGAAAAAGTGCAAAGTCATTCAATTAGTGACATCACATAGTGGGAAGGTATTTCCTGTGATGTCACTATGTTGTGATAACAAAGAAACTACGTAGTAGTATTATGAATGAACAAATAAATCTTCAGATAATTATAAAAAATCACAGGAAATGCCTTCCCACTATGTGATGTCACTAATTGAATGACTTTGCACTTTTTCACTATAAATATGTGGAAATTCATTGTAAGCCTGACATTCCCTGAGGAAGGAGTTGGGAGATAACTCCGAAACATGTTGGACAAATAAAGAAGAATCCTGTTTGATCCAGACATTCCCGTGTGGCTGGTTTTTTATCTCCATTAATTGAAGTGGCAGCGTGGACCCACGGTACTTTGTCCTACAAGCTGATTGAACCACGGTGACCTGTGGAAGTACGGTCCTGCAGCAAACCACTCATAGATGAGCGATCATTACCAGTTGTGGGTTCTCACAACTGCATCAGGTGAGCAGCTCCCTCTTTACACATATTTCAGCCTTATAAAAGAAGGTATTACCCTATGTGCGCATTCTTGAATTGCTTTTAGAATTTTGCCCTTGTAACCAAATGCTTTTGGGGGAATTTGACACGTGGATATTAGCGGCCACATTTACTTCATAGTCCAAACTGTTACTCTGCTGCCCCAATTATTTCATATGTGGGTATTTTACATTTTTTTCATTTACATTTGCATTTGGTACATCAGTGGAAAGTTCTCTTCCAGGACACTTTATTGTGAAACCCTTCTTTTTTTCCTTCTTTTTCTTTTCTCCCTTTATTATTTTTATTTCATCTAGCCTTATGCTCTTTTGCTTTCCTGCTATCTGTTTCTTGTGTATTGTTCGTCTACATAAAAGTAAGAGCAAAATGTGAAAACATCTGACAATATTTTTGTGTTATTTTTTTACTACATATATAAAAAGTTTATGGTGCTTCTTTAAAGCTTGGGAATAAAACCCCCCAAAGTATTACATCGGCCAGATGTTACATTATACTGAATGATGATATTCTAAAATTCCAGTTTACAGAATGTGGCAGAAACCTCACGACTTTCAGAGCATAAACGCTTCAATTAATAAAACTGGGGGATTGAAAAACACCATGTGGTATTTCCATAGTCAAGAATCTTAGCAGTTCGCAGTTTTTGCTTGGTGAAAGTACTAAAGTAAAAAAAAAAAAAAGTAATTTTGGATTTTGTGAACCTAGCATTATGGGAGCAGGCTCAATGGGGTGTCTGTTCTGTAATTTGATATTCAGCAATTCTGCTCTACCGTCTTTACACTGCCAAACTTCACTGGATGTTGTTTTTAGAAAACTACAGCATTTCATCACTTATTTATTCCTTTATTTTCACAGTCAGGAAAAAATCAGAGAAAGAGAAGTGTGAAAAGGCCTCAAGTGTTCCATCACTTCAAGGAGAAAGGAAATATTTGATGTTGAGCATTAACTTCATGCCGCTTCTTGCAGGTAAGAGTAGATAATGGCTGATCTCTTGTGGAAAAGTTTATTCAATTGATTTAAATATGATATATTTGTTGATCATTATTGGCATTGCCAAGGTAAAGCATCCTTTCTACTGTGCGGTGGCTGAAGTGGTGCACATCCCATATTCCCAGTCGCTCTCCTCACAGCCGGGTCTCTGCATAGTGCACTGCAGAGAAATGGCTCCTAGGGCAGAAAGATATTTCTTGTGGCTCCTCTGTAACCTATGCAGAGAGCTGGTCGTGGAAGAGTGACTGAGCTCATCAGATAGGCTGGCACATTGTTATGGTGGCGCTATACTTTGTAATAAAATGCCATGATTTTCTCTGGATCTTTTTAATGCCATGTTTTATGCCATTTTAATTGCAGAAATCATTCATTTTTTTATAATCTATGCAGTGGATGCAAAGTGATGCCACAGATTTGTTTTGAAAAGGATTGCAGCTCAGTAGCCAAGGATAAATAGAGATCTGTCCTGGCTATTAATGGCCATAACTGAATCATAGCCACTTGGCTTTAATCTGAGACCAGAATCACAGCTGTAGTTGGAGGCCAGTGCACGATATCTGGGGTTAGACTGAGAGTGGCAGGTGTGTGACAGCTTGCACTCCCGACTCCGCTCTTAAGTAACCCATATTACTGCTTTGATTCTGAGAATCTCAGCTCTCAATTGAGCCTGTATTTGCTATTGCTGCTAAAATAAAATCCCTCCCACCATTCTCAGCATACTAACCCACAAAACAAACATAATGATCTTGCGATACCATAACACAGTAGAAAGGTGTTCAATGCAACACTGAGAATCTGTGAAGAATAATGAGACCCTGAAATGTCTTATGGCGGGTTTACACGTTGCGATATCGCAGTACAATTTCAATCAAAAGTCACGTGGTTCGATCGTTGGACCCGATATCGTTCCTGCGTTGTATGGTGTGAACGTCCAATACGATGCAGGAACGATGTCAATGCGATATCGGGGATCGAATGAGCGTGCTATTCAATGCCCCGATATTGCATAGCGATTGAAGCCGGATCGTGCTGTGTAAACGCCCAATTACGATGCGATTTCATACGTCACCCATTCACTCCCATGTTAACTATGCGATCCTGGGTTGGGAGGCGGTGACATCGCACGGACGTTGTAATACGATATCGCAGCGTGTAAACATTCAATGCGATGCGGGAGGAACGTGCACTAATTGCGCGCTCCCGCGCCATTGTGTTGCGATATCGAAACGATATCGCGGCGTGTAAACCCACCATTAGAACATTGAAGATTGCAATTGTCTTTCAAACCTCAGTGAATATACCTTGCCTATATCATTAGAATAAGATGTTTGAGATGAAGATTTCGGTAAAAGATTTTCAGTGTAAAATAAGAAAATATATTTGTTGCCCGTGTCTATGGTTATCTCTTACGCTATATCGACAAATTAGAAAAAAAATACATTTTTGCAGCATTTTGTCATGAAAACACGTACTGTCTTAGGCTGCCTTCACACTTGCGTTTGCAAGCGCAGCGTACCGAACGCATCCAAATGCTTGAGCACTGCGTTCCTATGTTTAACGTGGGAGCGCATGCGCCTACGTTTGGCTGTGTTCGGTTGCGTTTGCGTTCAGATGCGCACAATTTGTGTGCCCTCCGAACGCAGCTTGTTGCATTTTTTGTGCGGGCGCTTGTTTTATATAGCGCCCGCAAGCGCACAAACAATGCATGGATCTCAATGGATCCGCAGTGTCCTCCACATGACAGCACAGGAGAATGCTGCGGATCTCATTGAAATCTCTTCCGGTGGCCGCCGGTAATCAGCGGCGGCCACCGGGAGATCATGCAGAGCCACAGCTGATCTCCCGCCTGTGTCATTTGGGAGAAACAGCTGATCTGGCAGCTGTTTAAATCTCCCGCGCTGACACCAAATAGGTGATGCCGGCGCGGGAGATTTGGAGCAGCGATCAGCTGTTTCATATCTTCTGCACTGATATCACCTATTCGGTGTCAGCGCGGGAGATTTAAACAGCTGTCAGATCAGCTGTTTCTCCCGCTGAAACCGGCGGGAGATCAGCTGTGCTGGGAGGAGGAGATCTCCACCGCTGATCTCCTCCTCCCGGCCGCGCCCAGAGACAGCTGATTGGCTGCTTGGGCACCATACTTATGTGAACACAGCGGAGATTCTCCGCTGCGTTCACATAAGTATGTGCTGCGTTGCACTGCGTTCGTGTCTGCATGCCATAACCATGCAGACACAAACGCAAGTGTGAAGGCAGCCTGAGGGTACCTTTACACGCCGCTACGGCAGGATGGATGCATCCCGCTACTTCACGTGCACGAGCACGCTCAAACTGTTACAAACGCTCAACGCATCACCTTTACACGCCGCCATAAGGTGCGCTACGCTACGTGACATCTGTAACTAGCTGCATCGCCGGGTGTCTCAAGTAGCCATCTGTAGCTCATCGTACCTCATTTACACACCGCTACAACAAGCTAATATGGGCGGACCTGGTGCAGCAGGGACAGCACATAGGCGTGCCACAATTGTGGATTACGAGACGTCCGTACGCTGATAGGACAACGCAAGAACATCATGATTGGGCAGGCATCGCAGGAGGCTGATTAATACATGACGCTCGAGCGATTGTGTAGTGTGACTGGTCAGCTCCTTAAATATGCCACCCTATGCAGCGACTACCAATAGTAACGCAGCATCTTCCACCAATGATCGCAGATGGGGCGCGGTAACACGGAGCCTGGGTCACGCCTTAGCTACATTGCAGCTACATCGCAGGGTGTCCAGAGTTCCCTTCCGTAACTTCTTTACACGCCGATGCATCTTGCTACCATCGGCTTTGTAGCTCTCTGTTTTCGAGCAGAGGTCGTAAACAGATGTATCTGTTGCCGGCTGTATCGTCACATCTTCAGACGCCGCTACGACGGGCTATATTGGCGCTACAAGCTACATTTGTAGCCTGTAGCGGGATGCATCCATCCTGCCGTAGCGGCGTGTAAAGGTACCCTTACTGTCCCAGCAAAGTAAATGATCATGCACATGCTACTAATTTTTTCCTTGCCGATTTCCAACAGTTTCAAATGTGCAGCATGTCAATTCTTTCAGCATATTTGTGGTATTTTTCCCCCACTGTAATGAATGGGAAAACTATCAAACACTCTTGTTAATGCAGCACTTTTGCTGCACAGTTTTTATTCAGAAATGTCTAAGGCTGGCTTCACACTGCAGTTTCTTCACTGATCAGTGTCCATCCAGTTTGTGTGCCAAAACCAGGAGAGGAACCAGGAGAGGAACTTGCAGAGAAAAACTATAATTGAACGATTGACACCTGTTCTGAGTTTTGGAGACACTCCTGGTTTTGGCACATAAACTGGATGGACACTGATCAGTGAAAAAACTGCAGTGTGAAGCCAACCCAACAAATATTTCATTTGTGCACATACGCTGATCAGCAAAAAAAAATATTATTTTTATTTTTTGCCATCTGCTTTACATTAATTTTTAAGACACTTTTGTGGTCAAATTGCACACTGCACCCTTTAACAAATGCCTTGAAGAGTCATAGTTTCCAAAAAATGGCGCCACTTTTGAAGTTCCACTATATTAAAGAGGTTTTCCTCATTTGTCCTCACTCTTCCTAACTAATGACCACATTACACGATACAAGGGCACGGTAGCGCACATTTTTTGGCAGAAATCCCACATCGCATAGGAGCTGTCACACAGGGCGATATCGGCAGGCAACGTAACTGCGATGTGAACACCCCCTTGTGCGGCCGATCCAGGAACGACCATTTAACATGGGAGAGAATAGGGGAAGTTGGTCTTCAAGTCCGGCTTGGGCTTTCACACAGCATGATCTGCCCAGATTGGCCATCCAATATCGGGCAGTTGGAGAGCACGCTAATTTTTTCCCCGATATCGGTTTGGCATCGTTCTTCTGTCGCATTGCACATTTACACCATACAACGCACAACCGATATCGGGGCCAACGCATGAACCACGTGACTTTTTATCGGAGTTGGACGCCGATATCGGGACGTGTAAAGTGGCCATTACACTTTCCTAATTTATTTATACTACCTACCCTGCTCCTGTAAACTGATCTCGCTGCAGCTCCTGTATTACTCTATTATGTTTTTACCTCTGCTTCTTCCAATCTGGAAAGCGGCAGTGGACACACAGAGCAGGGCACATCACTGGTGGGGGTGGAGCTGTTTTTTTGAGTGACTACAGTCTGGGCACATCACTGGTGGGGATGGTCTCTCTGAGTGACAGCAGTCTGTGCGCATTACTGGTGGGTTCGTGGCGGACTTTCTGTGACAGCAGTCTGGACACATCACTGGTGGGGATGTGCCGGCCTCTCAGTGACAGCAGTCTGGGCACATCACTAGTAGGGGCGGGGTGGCCTCACTGTAATAGCAGTCTGGGCACATCACTGGTGCGGGCAGGGGTGACCTTTTTGAGTGACAGCAGTCTGGGCACATCACAGGTGGGACAGTGCTGTCCCTCAAAGACAGCAGTCTGGGCACATCACTGGTGAGGGCATGGCTGCCCCTCAGTGACAGTAGTCTGGGCACATCACTGGTGGGGGTGGGGCTGCCTCTCTGTGATAGCAGTCTGGGCACATCATTGGTTGGGGCGGGGTGGCCTCTCAGTGACAGCAGTCTGAACACATCACTGGTGGACGCTGGGGTGCCCTTCAGTCACAGAAATCTGGGCACACCACTGGTGGGGGCGAGGCTACCTCTGAGTGACAGTAGTCTGGACACTCATGACAGCACTTTGGACACGCATGCACAGAGCACACTTCACTCTCCTCTCAGCCTGGTTTACAGTGCGGTGCTTTCATGTAACAGGGCCTTTGATATACTCGTACTACCTAATGATCGGCACATTGCAGCGCTTGTAGCAGAAGTATATTAGGAACATGTTAGAGTTAGACAAATGAGAGGAGGTTAAATTAGTAGTGTAAAACCTCTTTAATACCTACAGGGCTCTGCAAATGTAAATTGGTGAAAGGAAAACATTTGCAGGAAAATTTGATCTCCAAATGTCGCTTTTTTTATTCTAAACCCTACAGTTCATATAAACACAAGCAATGAACACCACATGTCTGCATTGAGGAAAAATTCTTAAAACATTGTGGGGTGCTTTTTATCCTATTATTCCTTTGGGAGATAAAAAATAAAAAACTATATTTGAAAATAACAATTGAATTTAAACCCAGATATGTGAATGAGGCCTGGTATTTATTTTCTGTGGCGGTTTTGTGGCCTTTTTTCAGGTGGTTTCCACATGGAATCCGCCTAAAAAATACAACGTGTTCCCATACCCGCATAGTCGAAATGAGGGAGTTTTCAAGACCAGAATCAAGAAGTTCAGTCAATTCAATTTGATACTTTTTTAGGGGATTCATATCAAGGCGTTGATAGCAAATTGGAGTCGTTTAGCTCTGCCTCATAGAGGTCCGTAGGCCAGAGGACCACATTTCACCCCTTGTCAGCCTGCTTTATTAAGATATCTTTCATATTTTTAAGTTCTTGTATCTCTGACTCGTTACCTTGGAGTGAGATTATCATATTTCGCCAAGTGGCGAAATTCATCTCTGACCAAACAGATGAAAATCTCTACTTGAGGGCAGGCCAACAATGGGGGAAAAACGGTGGATCTCCGATGTAGGTGGACAGGTTTTCTGGCCAAAGAACCCACCTCATTTCCTCCCTCAAGGCTCTCCAGAACATCAAGGGTATGGAGCTCATACTCCAACTCTGTAAGCTGTGGTTCGCTAAACTGCTTTTTAATAAGTAATTTTCGGGTGAAGAGCTCTAGGTCTTTAATAGCAGTAAATTCATCTAGGGAGCCAGAGGGCGAAAATGATAATCCCCTTGAAAGAACACATTTCTTTGCCTTTGTTAAAGTATGTGAGGATAAATTAATCACCTTTAATGTTTCTTTTTCCTCTTGTTCCTGATAGTGTAAGAGTGACGTGGTTTGGGGCTTTGTGGGGCCACTGGCGTAGCCACTTTTGGTCTCGTTCCTGAACTCCTCCTCCAGACCGATCCCCTAAAAAAGACTGTCCGCCACATTTGTCTTCTGAAGTGTCAGGGGAGGTTGGTGATGTGGGTTTCAGGTCGTGGTCTTTTTTTTAGGGGATTTTTTTTTATGATGCCACCGATAGACCTTATTACCCTGAAAGTCACCTACGTTGCGTAGATATTTCTAGGACTTGGTGACCTTCATCTCAACTTTGCACTTATTAATTTCCTCCTCTAGTAGACTGTCAAAATTCTTGCAGTCTTCTGGTGAAAGTATACTTTGGATTTTACCATGGATTAGATCAATCTCTTTCTCAAGAAGATAAAGCTTCTTCCTATCCTCGTCAATCAGAAGTTCAAGCAGTTTTACAGAGCAGTCTCTCGGGTTTTTTTCCCACTTGGTAACAACCAGTATCCTCCACAACCAGAGTAAGAAAAAGCTGGATATGTAACCTTCTCGGAATGATCCTTTTCTCCAAATAGTTATTAAGAGCAGCACTATTCCACCAAACCTTTACACGTTTTTTCAGTAACTCCTTGAGACGTGCTTTAAGATCCTTGATATCAGTCGACTTTCCCAGAGTCAAACGTTTCTTACCAAATACTGAACCCAATTGGGTAACCCAAGCGTCATCTTGTTTTCTATAGTCCTTATAGTCTGTAAGGGGATCCAACAAACAACTTTTATTATAAACAATACCTACAATAGGAGCCCCTTAATGTCATGTGGATAGGGCATACTATCAATAATACCAAAAGCTTTGAAAGTGTGGATTACTAACTGTGTTGTCCATGTGTGCGCACCCCTGATATCGTAGGTGAGACCGTTCAAAATATCGTATCATATGACGGCCCCTTTAGAAAGGTTCAAAGTTCATCAACAATCTCTCATTTTTACAAAAAACATTTTTTAGGGATCACATCACATGACTTTGAGGAGCATATGTGACAGAAAATACTCAAACGTAACACCATTCCAAAAACTGCACCCCTCATGCTGCTCAAAACCACATTCAAAAAGTTTATTAACCCTTCGGCTGTTTCACAGGAATAAATGCAAAGTGGGATGAAAAATAAATCTATATTTTACCTAAAAATGTTGTTTTAGCCTCAATTTATTCACTTTTACAAGGGATAGCATGACAAATTGGATGACAAAGTTTGTTACCCAGTTTCTTCTGAACGCGCTGATACACCACATGTGGTCAGAAACTGCTGTTTGGACAAACGTGAGGGCTCAGAAGGGAAAGAGCAACATTTGAAATTTGGAACACAAATTTGACTGAAATAGATGATGGGCACCATGTTGTATTTGCCGGGCCCCTAAAGTACCTAAACAGCAGAAATCCCACATAAGTGACCCCATTTTGGAAACCAGACCCCTCATATATTATATCTGGAGGTATATTTTGCATTTTGAACACACAGGTACTTCACAAAGTTTGATAATAATAGGTTATGTGAGGTAGTGATCGGGGTCATATATGACAGGTGTTGTGTTCCCCAGAATGTGCTCCGAAACCCTATAAGACCCGCTGAAGTGTCTTGTACTCACAGTGGGCACTGTAAATGCAACACACAAATAAAGGAGTGTGTACTGGGTCATGTTAGGTGACTCAGGTTTTTCAGGAAAATCAGATAATCTGTAGGAATGGGTGGGTTGGATTCTCTCTCCACTCCAGGTCTTCCAACATTCCCATGTCCAGGAATGTGTTTTAAACCTGGACTGCAGCACAGGGTGCGGTTCTCAGTTTGGAGCCAAGTGGTCAGAGCAGCAGAGGCTGTGTAGAGCAGGCTGTGTGCAGACAAAACACAGCCTAACCATGTGGACCTAGCCAAGACAGAACCTGGCAGAGGTACAGAGCCTACACAGGACTGTGTTAAGAGTGTACAAGGTTGTACCGGCTGCATCCCGGATCCCTAAGGTCTGTAAATAACTGGACTTTGTAAATAAACAGTGTTGTGGTGTGAACAAGAGCCTGGGTCACTGCCTCCTGTCTTGGCTAATTGAAGCTGTTACTTCACAGTTGTCATATTGAAATTTATTTATTTTTTCTTCTCAAAAGTGTTGCTTTAGCACCAAATTTTTCACTTCTACAAAAGGTGGACCCCACATTTTGTTACCTACATTCTTATCAGCACAGAAATGCCCTACATGTGGTCAAAAACCTCTCTTTGGACAAATGGGAGGGCTCGGTGTGGAAAGAGGAATTTTTGAATTTAGGAAAACCTGAAATAGATTGTGGGCACC
Organism: Allobates femoralis; assembly: GCA_033576535.1. NCBI lineage: Eukaryota > Metazoa > Chordata > Amphibia > Anura > Aromobatidae > Allobates > Allobates femoralis. The sequence goes on along the minus strand of JARQOC010000007.1, from coordinate 51,195,791 downwards.
AAATCACATTTGCAGGGCCCCTGAGGTGCCTATACAACAGAATTCCCTCACAAATGATCCCATTTTGGAAACTAGACCCCACAAGGATTTTATACAGGGGTATAGAGAGCATTTTGAACCCACAGATATGTCACAGGATTTGATAACAATAGGTCATCATGTTGAATTTTTTTTTTTTCCACACAAAATTTCTCAATTTTAGGGTATGTGCACACGATCCAGAGACACAACATCCTGGACACAGTGTCTCCCCTCCTGCAAAGACACCCGGGATCTCCTCTGGTGAACGCAGCCGCGCGTGCCCACGATCTGCGTTTGGGGCACAGTGGCTTTATCCTGCATTCACCCACCCAGTTTGCCTCCCGACTCCACAGCACTAAATTGACATGCTACGGACAAGAGCATGCGGGACAATCTGCAGCATGCTGCGATTGGCTGCATATCTTGTCAATACAAGTCAATGCGAGAAAAACGTAAGGCATACGGACTGCACACACAATGGGTTTTTACATCATCTTTACATTACAACATCTGCCGTTTCAACAGATTGTCTTCCAGCTCCTCCACCCCTCTCTCCATAGAATGTATAGGCACCAATTGTCATCTCCTATCTCAGTAATGTGAAGATCGGTATTCACTGAATAAAGATTATACTTGTGACTTATAATTAACTTAATTATATTGATGTGTATAATTGGTATAAGAAAAAAAAATGAAGGTCATCCTTTTTGTTACTCTAATAAAGCTAATGTGCATTCTTTGTACAAATAAAATAAGCATGTAAACCCTAATACTGTTTTTTTGGAAGAATAATTAGTGTTTTTATTGTTTCCTAACTATTTTGCTACTACAGTAAGATCCTAGTGCAAGAGATTGGCATCTCATTACAGGGCGATGACTGCTGCTTCTGTGTAGACATACAATTATGTGACATACCGAGTTAAACAATAGTATCTGCCAAGTTCCTGCTCAGAACACCAATATTGAGGCTGACACCGCACTATAAGCCACCCTTATTTCAAGCTGTCAAATCTCTCTGGAAATATGTACCATTCATTGGAAATTAATTTCCGTCGTCCTGAAGATCAGTGGGATTCTCAGTTTCACTCTATGTTACCTTTAATCGCTGACTCTAAAAAAAAGTCACAAAGGGATCATGTTTGGAAACTCTGAATAATATATAATAGCTCAGATCAGCTCAGAACTGTAGATGTCTGGAAGAATATGAATGGTCTTGTTACTCTGCTGAATAGGCAGCTTTACTTGTACAGTGTCATCTTCATTGTATATGGTTGTCGGTGAGCAGAAATGTCTTCTGCAGTTGATGCCGTTTCATGTGCACTCTAATATACATACATGCTTTACTACGTTCCACCAATTTACAATATTAAACCCCTCATAAAAGGAGCACTTTTTGTTTTTCTGCTTTTTTTTTCCTGCGAAGTGCCAGGTTTTTAATTTGATTTTTTGCCAGATGAATTGTATTGTTGGTAAATTGGGGGCGAAAAAAAACCACAGCAATTGTGCCATTAATATTTTTGGGTTTTACTTTTATGGTTTTCAATGTGCGATGTTGCAATTCTTCAGATGCATGTGTGTGAATGTGTATATATGTAAAATAAATACATAGCCATTCTTATTACATACACAAAAGATATATAGAAAAATTACAGTACTTAAATTACAATGAGCAACTGGAACATCCAGAGCCTGAACATCTCGACCTTTGGATGTAAGACAAATGACCCTGACATTTTCTGTGACCCATACCTTTTTAATTTTTCAGATGATGGATGTCTATTTTTTGTGAAGCGAGGTGCTGTTTTGGGGTGTTTTTTTTAATCCGTTCTATTGCATTTTTGGGGAACATACAATGACCAAAAAAATGAACATTTTGGGTATGTGCCCACAGGACGGTTCTTGCATCATTCTGACCGTCAGAAAACCGGTGGTGAACTTCTGAAGCCTACAGTCCTGAGCTCTGAAGAGTCCAGTGGTTTTCCAGCGGTTTTCAAGCGTTTTGTCAGCGGTTTTCCAGCGGTTTTACAGTGGTTGTATAGCGGTTTTTTGTCATGATTCTTGGCCACTTTGCTTGCTCTAACCGCTTTAAAAACGCACTTGAAAATTGACATGCTCAATCTTCACAAACCGCCTGAAAACCGGTGAACTGGATGAAGATGAGCATATTATAACCGGCATAGTGGGCACAGCGGTTTCCAATTGCCATAGGTTTCAATGTTAATCCAAACGCTGGTTTGGATTAATATAAATTTAAATAAAACCAACGTTAAAACGTCGGCGGAAACCGCTGGAAAACCGCACTAAAACCGTCCTGTGGGCACATACCCTTTGTGTTTCGATTTTTTTTTTTTTTGTTTTTACAGCCTTTACTTTGTTAATAATTTTAATATTTTCCTACCCTACCTGCATCCCCCAAGTGACTTGCAGATGTAATCACAGCAAAAGGTGGCACTGCAAAGTATTAACTCAAGGGGGCCAAATAATATTGCACGCCCCACTTTTCAGTTTTTTATTTGTTAAAAAAGTTTAAAATATCCAATAAATTTTGTTCCACTTCACGATTGTGTCCCACTTGTTGATTCTTCACAAAAAAACTGAATTAGTCCTTACCGGTAATTCCTTTTCTTGGAGCCTTCCACGACAGCATTGGAGGATGTCGTCCACGCCCTATTGGGGGACAGGAACACAGAGAGGTTAAAAGCCCCTCCCCTTCCTCAGTACTCCAGTGTTTACCAAGATCACCCTTAGCCATGGATTACCTGATACAAACCGGAACCAAACACCAACAAGGGGGGGGAACTGATGCTGTCGTGATGCTGTCGTGGAAGGCTCCAAGAAAAGGAATTACCGGTAAGGACTAATTCAGTTTTCTCCATTCGCCTTCCACGACAGCATTGGAGGAATACCACCGATACTCCTCAGGGTGGGACTATTGCCTGTAGGACTTTCCTACCAAAGGACAGATCCCGACTGAAGGACAGATCTAACCTATAGAGGCGAGAAAAAGAGAGGAGAGACTACCACGTAGCCGCTCTGCAAATCAGCTCCGATGAAGCTCCAGCCTGCTTCGTCCAGGACGTAGCAGCAGTCCGAGTTGAAGGAGCCTTCAACCCCACCGGAGGAGCAAGGACCGGAGTGACGTAGGCCTCACAGATCACCTTTGTGATCCAGGAAGTGATGGTAGCCTGGGAAGTCTTCTTCCCTGTATTATTCCAAAAAGCCGAACAAACAGGTTCTGATCTAACCTCCAGGAAGCGGTCTCTCGGATAGAGGAGGACAGTCCGACGAACATCCAAGGATTGAAACACGGCCTCAGCCGCATTAGCAGGAGATTGACAAAACGAAGGCAGAACCACTTCCTTGGGACCGATGGAAATCCGACAACTTTCGAACGAAAAGATGAATGCAACCGAAGCGTAATGCGAACAACAGACACCACGAGGCACGGAGCCCGGACAGAGAGTGCGGACACCATGAGGCACGGAGCCCGGACAGAGAGCGCCTGCAGTTCTCCAACTCTGGGAGCAGAAGTGATGGCCACCAAAAACGCCACCTTGTGAGAGAGAGACGTAAGGGATGCAGCAGACAAGGGTGCAAAGGGACTTCGAGCAAGCCCTTGGAGAACAAGCATCAAGTCCCAGGGAGGGACAGAAGGCCGAATCCGGGGACGCCACCCCCAAGCAGAAGTAAAAAACTGCTTGAGCCATGGATGGGAAGCAAGATCCTGGGCAAAAACCGCCCCAAGTGCCGACCTCTGGACTTAAAGAGTGCTCGGCCGAAGCCCCAAATCCAAGCTACGCTGCAAAAATCCAAGAGTTGGGCCACATTAGGATGATGCATGGTCGGGATGGAAGGAGCACACCAGGACAGGAAACGATGCCAGCCCTCCCGTAAATAGCATTTGTCACAAGCTTCCTGCTCTGCTGAAGCGTGTGGATCACTGCCTGGGAGAGACCCTTGATCCTCAGGATCCTGGCCGCAACAGCCAGGCCGCCCGAATGAGCCACTGAGGGCCCGGGTGAAACAGAGGACCCTGGGACAGTAGGTTGAGACTGTGGGCTAACATAATCGGTCCCTCCAGGCCCAGGTCTCGGATGGCGTCGTACCACGCCAGTTTGGGCCCCAGGGGAGCCACCAGGATAGTGTCACCCCCTCCGCCCGAATCCGTTGCAACGTTTTTGGGAAGTAGTGGGATTGGAGGAAATGCATACACCAACCGGAAGTCCCAGGGATGGGCAAGAGCGTCCAGCCCCCGAGGATGGTCCGACCGCGTCAGGGAGAAAAAGGTTGGCACCTTTGTATTCGAGCCCGAAGCGAACAGGTCGATCGAAAGGACACCCCACCTGTCCGTAAGAGAGCGAAATACTTCCGGATGGAGGCACCATTCTCCTGGGTGGACCTCCGTGCGGCTCAAGAATCTGCCTGTACATTGACCATTCCCTTCAGATGTACTGCCGAGGAGGAGAGAAGATGGCGTACTGCCCACAAAAAGAACAGTCTTGCCAGCCCCTGCAAGTGTAAGCCAAGAGTACCGCCTTGGTACCGCAAGAAAGCAACTGTAGTCACGTTGTCTTGACAGGACCATGACATGATGACCCCGGAGAACGTGAGCTGCAGCAAGAAGCGCTTCCTCCACTGCCAGAAGTTTGAAGACTGGTGACTGACCGAGCGACTCCAATCCCCTGGAAGGGTGTGCGAACTACCATCGTACCCCAACCGGAACCACTGGCATCAGTGGGAACGGAGGTCACAGGAAGGTGTCTGGGATTCATCCCCAGGAAAGCGAGGTTACCACCCGCCCCGGGGTCCGGACCCGCGAGTTTAAGGAATCCTGACGTCTGTCCCAAGAACTCAGTATGTGTTCCTGGAGCAGTCGGGAAGGAGCCTGAGCCCATGTTACTGACTGAATGCAGGCCGACATGGCCCCTAACAGGGACATTGCTTCCCGCAAGGAGGTCGACCCCCTTGCCCGGAAGCGGGTCAGATTCACGCGGCGCAAAAGCTGATATGCCGCAGGAAGAAACGAGGTCTGTCTGGAGGAGGCCAGCAAGACCCCCAAATTTTGACGTCGGGTTGCAGGCACCCGTTCCGATTTTTGAAGATTGGGTACCCATCCCAGGGACTGAAGAATCTCCAATGTGTTGGGAGACCTTTGTGCGCAGAAGCACTGCCGAAGGAGCTACCACCAACATGTCGTCTAAATAGGGAAGCACACATATCCCCTGGGTCTGGATGAATGTGATCGCTTCCCCCATGAGTTTGGTAACCTCTGGGGCCGACGAAATCCCAAAGGGCAGCACATTAAGCCAAGAATGGACCGTCCCGCCTGCCCCGGAGATCGTGAATCGCAGAAAGCGCTTGTGGGACGGGTGAATGGGGACATGAGAATACACGTTCTGGAGGTCCACAATAACCTGGAGTAGTGCCCCTGGCCCTCCTCTCCAGGAGGAACTGGGGACCCCACACCCGAATCCCCCGACAAAAAATACTGTGCGAGAGTCTCCCTGAGGAAGGGAGAGGACTCGAAGACATGGAGGAGCTGGCTCTCGAATTCCAAGCGTAGACCCTCCCAAATGGTCGAGAGGATCCAAGGGCACAAGGAGATTGCTTGCCACTGTGGTAGAAACCGTAGGAGCCGCCCCGCAATGGGGAAGGCGGCCTTGTTTAGGGGCGGCTGGTGATGCCGCTGCTGGGGGAGCAAGATATTACGGGTCTTGTCCCCGTACTGGAATGCCCAGCGACCAGACTTACCCATCCCTTTAGACTGGGAGGGTTGGCTGCGCTCAGGCCAAAAGGACTGCCTCCGAAAGGGCTCCTGTTCCGGGAGACACATTTTCTGGTCTGACACCTTTTCCAGGATGTCATCCAATGCCCTTTGCAAGGGGAGGCCACACAGCTGGAGCTTAGACGTGACCTCCCCATTCCACATCGTAAGCCACACTGCCCTGCGAGCTGTGTTAGCCAACACTGCGCACCTGGCGCCAACGCGGAACGACTCAGCAGAGGCATCAGCCCGTAGCACGTCTCAGAAGTGGAATGGAGTCCAAAGCTCCTCCCTGGGAGTACCCTGCAGGAGGAATTCTCCCAGCTCGGTGAGCCACTTAAAGACACAGCTGCCACCTCCCAGGATTTATTGAGGACACTCTCCATTTTACAAACGAGGGGGTCCTTCAACCGGGAGGAATCTTCAAAAGGCAACGCGGTCTTATATGCTAAGCTTCCCAAATGGAATACTGCCATAGACCTTCATGTTAGAAGTCCCATTGACTTTATAGAGACTTCCATAGAGATTTCCATTGGGTCTCTCATTTAACAGAGTGTCAAGGGCATGCACAATGGGTTTACAATGGCAGCTGATTGCTACCCTGGCCACCTGGATGTCCACCTTCGGGACCTCCCAGACAAAGTCATCACCCTCCAATCCACTCGGATGGGGTGAGCCGCTTAGCCTTCAGGCCTCTGAACATTCAGTCCTGCACAGAAGAAGGGGTTTCCACCACCTCTACTCCCATGGTACAATGGACAGTGTCCACCAATGCACCCATGGACTCCGTGGAAAAATAGTAGTGTCCAGATTCTCGTGTCTGGACAGAGGCAACAGCGGCAATATCCTCGCCGTCCTCTAAAGCTGAGCTCTGGCCAGCCTCCATGAGATCCACAGAGTTACAATCCTGGAGCTTCCTCTCTTACGGAGGGGAAGGCCCGGAAGCTGCAGCAAAACCCCGCAGTGCCGAGATACAAGCCTGCACCTCTTCCCTAATGGATTGGAGCTCCTCCAGCAGGGTTGGGGAGTCCATCCTGACAACCCTGTCAGTCATGGCCGACACCTTGTTGTAGGAAGAGGGAATTTTTTGCCGCAGCCCCATTATTGCTCCTTTCCACAGACGGCCCTCGTCTCCCTATAGACAAAAAGGGAAGAGAAGGGGTCCCAGTGTGAGTGCAGGGCCTAAATAACTCGACCCCTTGTGACCACCCCCAGAAACACTTACATGAGCTGGGGGAACGCTGGGCTCTGCAGAAGCAGAGGTGGAAGCCTATCACCCTCCATGTTTCAGGGATCAGCCTTACCTGGGTGTAGCTTCCGGCGGGTACTTATCCAGAAGTACCGTGCCCCCAACGAGGAACTCCTGTTCCCTCCCTCCTCCTGGTCACCGGCCGCGGGCAGTAGCGCGCGAAAGTCCTGCTGGGTTCCCTGGAGCCGCGCCCAGCCTGCCACAGCATTGACAGGAGCCGTCGCCCGAAACCGGAAGTGCCATCCCGGAACCGGAAGTGCCACACCCGAAACCGGAAGTGCCTCCGCGGCACCTCTGATGCATGCCCCAGGGACCGCAGCTGGAGGAGGGAGACGCCGGAGAGCTGAACAGGCCTCCGGCGTTGCAATACACGGCCTGCTTTGCCCCGTAGGACGCAGGAAGGCCGGATGGTCCCACCACGGGAGCCCCGAGAAGGAGGAGGAGGCCGCCCCCGACGTCCATCTCTGGCCCGGCTGTAAGTACACCCCAATGCTGCCTCTGCCGGCCTGACAGCACTGGAACCTCTCCATGCCCCAAGGGGGACAGGAAGACACTGGAGTACTGAGGAAGGGAGGGGCTTTTAACCTCTCTGTGTTCCTGTCCCCCAATAGGGCGTGGACGACATCCTCCAATGCTGTCGTGGAAGGCGAATGGAGAAATGTATATTATAAATAAATAAAATTTATTTATAGAATGTAAGGTATATCTTTATGTTTGAAGCCTGAAATGTGGCAAAAGGTTGAAATGTTCAAGGGGGCCAAATTCTTTCACAAGGCACTGTATGTAGAAATTAAAAAGTAGGCAGTGTGTAAGTTGTAATAGTATCAAGCCTGGGTGCGAAGCATCTGTCATACATTTTTCAAACATTGGCACAGCCATTTCTTTAGTTTCTGGTCATTGCTTTTGGAGGTGTTGATATCAGGTATGCTATGCTGTGAAAGACAATTTAATTTGCGTTTTTTTCTCAGGAGATCTGTCAGTGACAAATCGTCTGCAGGAGAGCTCACCCCAAATATTAGACTGTTATGTGACTTTGGCCCTAAACACTTCACTGCTGTCAGATCAACAAAGATGTGATCTCAATCCATTGGTGATTCGTATCCTTTCAGCTACATGTCTTCCCATGTCACCAACACCTATTAATGTTTTACAGGTAAGTTATAATTCATATCTTATTTGAAGCCTGGCTGATGTGGTAAATTCGGAATTGCCTAATGCTGAACTTCAGTCTACATACATTGCCTAACCTTAATCTTTAATCATTGAATAACCTGTACAGATCTCCCAAGTCTAATCTATATTTATTGGTCTGACCCCAACCTGTACACATTGGCCTGATCCTTATCTATCTGTACACATCCGCCTGACCGCTACCTGTATATATCGCCCTGACCCCCTATCTGTACACATCGCCCTGACCCCCTATATGTACACATCGCCCTTACCCCTTTCTGCACGCATCGTCCTTACCCCTATCTGCACGCATCGGCCTTACCACTATCTGCACGCATTGGCCTTACCCCTATCTGCACGCATCGGCCTTACCCCTATCTGCACGCATCGGCCTTACCCCTATCTGCACGCATCGGCCTTACCCCTTTCTGCACACATCGGCCTTACCCCTATCTGCACGCATCGTCCTTACCCCTATCTGCACATCTGCACACATCGGCCTTACCCCTATCTGCACGCATAGGCCTTACCCCTGTCCGCACACATCAGCCAGACCCCTGTCTATCTGTATGCATCAGCCAGACCCCTGTCTATCTGTACGCACCGGCCTGACTCCCTGTCTGTATGCACCGGCCTGACTCCCTGTCTGTATGCACTGGCCTGACTCCCTGTCTGTATGCTTCGGCCTGACTCCCTGTCTGTACGCACCGGCCTGACTCCTTATCTGTATGCACTGGCCTGACTCCCTATCTGTACGCATCAGCCTGACTCCCTATCTGTACACCCCGGCCTGACTTCCTATTTGTACGCACCGGCCTGACTCTCTTTCTGTACGCACCGGCCTAACTCCCTATCTGTACGCACCGGCCTGACTCCCTCTCTGTACGCACCGGCCTGACTCCCTATCTGTACGCACCGTCCTGACTCCCAATCTGTACGCACCAGCCTGACTCCCTATCTGTATGCACCGGCCTGACTCCCTATCTGCACCCATGGACCTGACTCCCTATCTGCACCCATGGACCTGACTCCCTATCTGCATCCCTGGACCTGACTCCCTATCTGCATCCCTGGACCTGACTCCCTATCTGCACCCATGGACCTGACTCCCTATCTGCACCCATGGACCTGACTCCCTATCTGCACCCATGGAGCTGACTCCCTATCTGCACCCATGGACCTGACTCCCTATCTGAACCCATGGACCTGACTCCCTATCAGCACTCATCATCCATACATTATGTAGTGGCTGTGGTTGGTACTGATTTGTGTTCATTCAAGACAGAGATAAAGTACCATTTGGGGCCACAACAGATTGTATTCCGAATCCAGTACATTCTTTAATCTGCTGATTAGCAGTGTTGGAGTTGGATGGACCCCCCACCAATCCAATATTGATGACATATTTGAAGGAAAATATCAATTTTAAAATCCAAGAAAACTGGTTAAAAGGGAGTCTCCCATCCAAAACCAGTATTTAAACTAAGTCTGTAGTTCGTTTTATAGGAGATATAGACTCGTATAAACCATACTTTTGTTATAATGATCACTGCTTTTGTTGGCCTAAAAAATAATTTAGTTTGACATGCAAATTAGCAAGCTTGGTGCATTTGTGGCATGACCTAGACGTCTGGTGCATCTGATTACCCCTTAGATAACATGTACTGCCGCTTCCCTCTAGATTAAATGTTGATTGCTCTCAGTGGGAGAAACAAGATAATGATCTTGTAACTGTGATACCTTTTAATGGCTAATAAAAATAAAATAAGTGATGTTACAAAGCGAGCTTTTGAGACGTCTCCGGTCTCTTCATCAGGCATAGTATGACAAAATATTGAAAGAAACTCAAATATATACATGAACGACTAGAGCAGACGCAAGGTATACTGAATGGACATTTAACTAAACAAAACAAAGCCTGGAGAGGATCCAGGTGTAGTGATGTCAAAGTTTTTATGACCCTAATTTATATGTAAACCTGGTGTCTTTGAAAAACATTCTTCAGATGTTATAATGAACCATAAATCCGTCAGATAGGTTTAACTGTTTTTGGATGCATTCAAAAGTTCCAATGAATTTGAATTCACAGACCCTTCAATGTTTCTGTGATTTGAAATTACCTCTCAAAATTGTAACTTTCATATTTTCAATGTTATGTCCTTCACCAGAAAAATGTTTGGCAACTGGTAAATGGATTTTTTTGTCTGTAATTGTGTGATGATGAGACCTCATCCTTACTCTTAGCCGTTGTCCTGTCTCCCCATCAAAAAAAATCCCCATAGGACATATAGTGCACATAATTAAATACACAACGTTGGAAGTGGAGCATGTGAATGTCCCAGGAATCTTATAATCCTTCTTTGTGTTGGGGATCTGTATCCTGTCTTTGGTCTCTATGTGAGCACAGGTCTTGCATCTCTTCACATTGCATGGATAAGTTCCTCTTGGTGTATCTGAGGGCATCAAACTTCGGACCATGATGTTTCTTAAATTGCGAGGCTGCCTGTAGCATAGCAAGGGAGGATGTTTGAATATTATTTTTAGTCATTCATCCTTGTGTAGGATATGGTGAAGTTTCCTTGCAGTTTTCCTCAGTACCTCAAGCTGTGGGTTGTAGGTCACCACCAGAGGAACATGATTGTTTTCTTATTTTTCTCTGTATTGAAGTGCTTGACTTCTAGGGATCCTTGTGGCCTTAATGATCTGATCATCAATGGAGGTGGGGTGGTAGCCTTGGTTTAAAAATTTCTTTTTTAGATGGTTTAAGTGTTCATCCCCGTCCGCTGGGTTGGAGCAAATACGGTTATATCTGAAGGCCTGGCTGTAGACAATGGGCTTTTCAATGTGTTTCGGGTGGAAACTGTCCGATCAGAGGTATGTGGGACGGTCAATTGGTTTCTGATACACTGAGGTCTGGAATGAACCATTTAGATTTTTTATGGTGGTATCCAGGAAGTTGATTTCTGTTTTTGAGTGGTCCAGTGTCAAGTTTATGGTGGGATGAAATCTGTTGAAATTGTTATGGAATTTTAGTAGTTTATATTCAGTCTCAGTCCAGATTATTAAGATGTCATGAATGTAGCGGAAGTAGGCCAAGGGTTTGATGGGGCAGGAGGCTAAAAAGTAACTGGAAAATGACCCATCTTGTGACACACAGGTGCTTTATAAATGTTTGGATGACAGTTATCATATATACTTAATTTTTCTAGTTATCTTCCACGACAACATAGGAGGTTGCCTCTCCACGCCCTAATACGGACAGGAAGCACAAGAGAGTTAAAAAGGACCCTCCCACTAGCCAGTGTCTTTCCTGTCCCCATGGGGCATGCAGAGGTTTTTCCTTTCTCCTATGCTGTGGTAGCCGGCGAGCTGCAGCATACCTTTTTTCCTGTGTTTTTGGGTCTCCAGCCGGGCAATGTTGGTCGGGCTCCTGCTCCTCATTCTGCTACTCCCAAGTGCTGCCCTGACCCTCCAGATCCCCTCCAGGGTGATGCTGGCCGTGGGCTCCCTGGCCGGTGGCCTCCCCTGTTCCAGGAGCCCACCAGCTGCTTCCCGCACTTTCGTGCTGTCCCAGTGTCACCGGAAGTGATGCCGGTGGGCGGGACTTTCAGTCACGCGCTTCCTCGGCGGGAGCGTAGCGATGGCTGGATCCGGCAGAAAGCATGCGGCTACGCCACCGCTGATGGTGGCCTGCCCAGGGCCTGGTGCGGGAGGCGGAGAGATCACTGGAGACACTGGGGGGGCAGGCCTTTTCCTTGGTATAAAGGCTGCTCTGAAGACTTCTGAGCCACGGTAAGGTGCTGTACTGTGTGTGCTGCTATGTCGTCCTCTGCATCCGCAGAGCCCAGTGTTCCCCCTGCCACAGTAAGTCTGCTGGAGAGGGGGGGGGGGTCCCATTTCTTCCTCTAGGGGCAGTTTCTGATAGTCCCCTGTACTGTGCTTTGTTTCAGGGAGACAAGTCTGCCCGCAAGAAAATTCTGGGAAGCCCAATAAATGTCCATTTTCTACCAAGAAATTCTCCCCAGGATGGGACAAAAAACTCTGCCAGGGCTGCATGGACAAAATCGTTAGGGCTGAACACCCTAGCCTGGTAGGTGACTTGAGGTCCATGGTTAAACAGTAGATTCAGGCTTCCCTTGCCTCTTTCTCACCGACAGCTCCAACAGCCGGGCCTCCCTCCCCTAAGAAAAGGAAGCTCCAGGCAGCCCCTTCAGACTCTGAGATAATCCCGGGCTCAGATTCGGGTCGCCCTAAGGAAGCCCCATCCTCCAAAGAGGCTAAACATAGAAGTATCCTAATCTCCTCAGAGGACATGGCGGAGTTGATTGGGGCCGTTCGCAGTACTATAGGACTGGAAGAGGAGCAGGTCCTCCCGTCAGGTCAAGACGAGATGTTTGCTGGCCTTAGATCTGCCAAAACCATCGGCTTTCCAGTCCATTCCACCATCCTGAATCTAATTTCTCAGGAATGGGAATTTCCTCAGAAAAGTTCAGGGGTGATCCCAGTCGTAGATTTCCTTTAGAGGAAAATGAGATTCACTGGGACATCCCAAAGGTGGATATGCAGGTAGCCCATGTAGCTAAAAAGAGTGCGCTCCCCTTTGAGGATACCTCCCAACTTAGGGACCATATGGACCGAAAGATTGAGAGCCTTATGAAGAGATCCTAGGAGGCTTCCTCGTCTACCATTCGGGCGAACATTGCCTACACATGGGTCTCTAGATCCCTGTTCAAATTGCTTGACCAATTAGTCACACATTTCACAGAGCACTCCTAGGGAAGAGCTCCTCGACTCCCTTCCCTTGGTCAGGAAAGCGACCTGCTTTCTTAAAAGTGCCTCCGCTGAGTCAGTCCGTCTGGCGGCCAGGACTTCAGTCTTGCCCAATTCCGCCAGACGGGTTTTGTGGCTGAAAATATGGAGTGGTGACTCCACTTCCAAGATGAGGCTCTGCTCTCTACACTTCAAAGGGGACTTAGTGTTTGAACCTGCTCTTGATGAAATTCTGGACGTCGGCTGACTGCAAGGCTCTTCCGAAACAGAAACCCCCCCAGGAAGCGGCCCTTTCGTCCCTCAGTGCCTCAGACCTCCCAGCCCAAAGAAAAGTGTAAAACAGGCCAGTGGAGTTACCAAAAAGTTAGAGGAAAAAATATCCTCTTGCCTTCTCAGCAGCAGCAGCAGCACCATGACAAACAGTGACTCGGTCCCGATGGGGGGACCGCTCTTGGTCTTTCTTCCCTAGTGGCAGCGTATCACCGATTGCCAGTGGGTTCTAAGGGTCATTTCCGAAAGTCTCCTCATCGAGTTTGAGTCGCCTCCTGTGCTAGGTCTCTGGGTCACTGCCCTGCTCTCTCAGGGTGCTCAGGATCTCTTGTACACAAAGGTGCAGGAGTTCTTTCGAACAAATGTAATCTCATCTGTTCCAAGCCACGAGGAGGGGATAGAGTCATTCCCGACTGTTCTTGGTCAAAAAGCCGTCTGGAGACGCCCGTGTCATCATCAACCTGAAACGCCTCAACCAATGTCCGATACCGTCGTTTCAAGATGGAATCAATCATATCAGCAATTCCGTTGATAGGGCTACACCACCAGATGGCAACAATAGACTTGAAAGATGCGTACTTTCATGTGCCCATTGATCCTCAGCACTGAAAGTTCCTCAAGTTCGCAATCCTGTACAAGGGGGAAGTCCTCCACTTTCAATTCAATGTCCTGCCCTTCGGGATCTCCTCGGCTCCCAGGGTTTTCTCGAAAATTATGGCGGAGATCGTTGCCTTCCTACGGTGTCTTGGCATCTTTCTGGTGCCATATCTAGACGACTTCCTTCTCATCGCTCCTTAGCCTCAGTCCCTCAGGAGCAGTATGGAGGAGTCTCTGCACATTCTTCAATCTCTGGGCTGGATCCCCAACCTCCAGAAGTCCCAGCTACAACCCTCCTGCACAAGACGGTTTTTGGGGGTTTTGTTGGATTCCACCAAGCAGGCCTCCTTTCTACCAGAAGACCTCAGGTTGACCCTTCTTGCCAAGATTTCTGCTCTGCAACGTCAAGCGTCTCCCACTCTTTGGGTGGCTATGTCGGCTCTGGGATCGATGACATCCTGCATCCTGTCTGTCATGTGGGCTCAGGCTCACTCTCGAGTCCTTCAGGACCACGTCCTGTCATGTTGGGACAGACTGCCTTCATCTCTGAATCGACAGGTTCACCTTCCAGGGAACGTCTCCTCATCCCTCCTCTGGTGGTTGAATCCTCACAACCTAACCAACGGGGTGGCCTGATAACAGACACCTCTAGTCACTCTAACTGTGGATGCCAGCCAAAGGGGGTGGGGGGCTATGGTTGCCACACACCCCGCTCCAGGGGATCTGGAGTCAAGTCATCAGCTCCCGGTCCTCCAATTACTGGGAACTGAGATCGGTCGAAGAGGTCCTTCTTGCTGCTCAAGATCAAGTCAGGGGTACTCATTTTCTGGTGTTTTCAATGCCACCACTGTGGCGCACCTCCGTCACCAGGGCAGTACGAGGTCCAGCTCCCTGAAGTCAGTGTCCTCTCAGATCTTCCTCTGGGCCGAACAATTCCTCTTGTGCCTTTCAGCAGTCCACCTGAAGGGTTCCCTAAAACTTCAGGCAGATTTCCTAAGTCGCTGCGACGTCCACCCGGGAGAGTGGAGCCTGGACCAGTGGGTATTCTGCTCACTGGTCGCAAGATGGGGTACCCCGTAGATCGACCTGTTTGCCTCCAACGCAAATTGAAAGGTCGCATCATATTTCTCCCTGAACCCTCAAGGCGAGGCAGTGGGGGTGTGGACGCCTTCTCCCATGCTTGGAACTTTCATCTAGCTTATCCCTTCCCACCTATCCCCCTTCTCACATGAACGCTGAGGAAGATCAGGGAAGGAGTCCCCACTATCGTGGTAGCTCCTCTATTCCCGAGGAGGAGTTGGTACAACCTGATAGTGGCACTCAAAGTCGACATACCAGTCATCTTGAGTCCGGACCTAAGCTTACTGTCCCATGGTCCTCTGTTCCATCCAGATCTGCAGAAGCTCAAATTAACTGCATGGTTTCTGAGGCCCAGGTGCTGAGGGCTCAGTGCCTGTCTGAGAAAGTGGTGGCCACCTTGCAAAAAAACTGCAAACCGGTCACTAATGCAATTTACAATCAGATTTTGAAGAGATTTTCCTCCTGGTGTAGTTCCCTTCCACCCGACCTGCTCCGGCCCAATATATCACAAATTTTGGATTTTCTCCAAAATGGGTTGGACCTTGGTCTCAGACCCAGCTCATTGAAAGTGCAGGTTTCAGCTCTCAGCTCAATGTTTGACATGCTGGATTCGGCTATTCATGGTGTCTGCTAGTTGAACTTGTCCACGTGCTAAGGTCCTTACACCCTCCTGGGACGTCAATGTGGTGCTGACAGGACTTTCTCGCCCTCCCTATGAACCGCTGTCATCCTGTGATATCCGGTTGTTATCTCACAAGACGGCGTTTCTGGTGGCGAGTAGGGAAGTTTCAAGCTTTGTCCATCCGGGAACCGTACCTCACAGTCTGGGATGACAGCATTGTCATTCAACTGGACCCTTCGTTTCTTCCCAAGGTGGTCTCGGACTTCCATCGCTCCCAGTCAATCGTTCTTCCTTTTGTCAACATCAGCAGACTCCAAAAGAGGAAGAATTCCATTTATTGGATGTCCGTAGAACAGTGCACCATTATCTTGAAGTGACAGCACCCTGGCATGTGTATCATAATTTCTTTATCGAGCCCTTTGGTCAACATAATGGCAAGAAAGTGACTAAAAGTACTATAGCCAACTGGATTAAGAAGGCCATTACGGAATCTTACCTTTCCCAGTAGTTACAGGCGCCTTCGGGGTTTACTGCTCATTCCACCAGATCTACCTCTGTCTCCTGGGCGGAATGAGCAGGGGCTTCTCTGGAGCAGATTTGTATGGCTGCTACCTGGTCTTCATTGCATACTTTCACAAAGCACTACCGTCTGGATCTGGCTTCCAACAGGGATTTGGCTTTTGGCCGAAAGGTCCTGCAGGCCGTAGTCCCACCCTAGGTATTAATTTGTTGGTATTCCTCCTATGCTGTCGTGGAAGGTGACTAGAGGAAAAATAATTATTCTTACCGTTAATTCGGTTTCTAGGAACCTTCCACGACACCACTTAATTCCCTCCCTTTATTTCTTGATTATTCCTGGAGTGTTACTGTTGCTGTTACTTATATGCTATGGTTCTTTGTAAGACACTGGCTAGTGGGAGGGTCCTTTTAACCTCTCTTGTGCTTCCTGTCCCAATTAGGGCGTGGAGAGGCAACCTCCTATGCTGTTGTGGAAGGTTCCTAGAAACCGAATTAACGATAAGAATAATTATTTTTATTAAAGTATTGGAATCCCCACCCTCCCATCATTAGCAGCCTTGGTTACAGAATCAATATTGTGCCTAGGCACAGCAATGGAGAAAGTCCCCAAGAAGCAGAATGTTAATGTTGTTACATGGCCCCAGATTCTGGTGCATATTCCATGCAGAAGTGCACACGATGAACCACCTACAAATGTGTTTCCCTTCTTTTCAGTAGTCAATGCACAGCCTTCCACAGCTTTTCAATGGTCTATTTTTCTGGCATGAACTTGAAATACTAGTGCATCTCAATGAATTAGAATATCATCAAAAAGTTAATTTATTTCAGTAATTCAATACAAAAAGTTGATTGCTGTCAGTGGGAGAAACAAGATAATAATCTTGTAGTTATGATACCTTTTAATGGCTAACGCGCAGAGCGCGCTGCTTAGTTACCCAATATTTACCCTGGTTACCAGTGCCCAGCATCTAATGTGCGGCGCTGTGCATTGGCTGGGAGGTTGTTGATCGTTGGTCTCTCGCTGTCACACGCCGATGCGTGCTGACCAGTGGGAGACCAAGGACCAAAAAATGGTCCTGAATGATTTGCAGCGATCAGCAACCTCACAGCAGGCGCCAGATTGCTGATGCGTGTCGCGCACTGCGACATCGCTGAAGAGGTCGCTATTACATCACAAAACCTGTGACGTTTCAGCGATATTGCTAGCTATGTTGCAGTGTGTGAAGTCTGACTGATTGATGATGCTCTCCACGCTTTGTTTTGTTTATTTATTTAAATGTCCATTCATTATACCTTGCTCTGGTTGTGTACATATTTGAGTTTCTTTTAATATTTTGTCATACCATGCCTGATGAAGAGACCTGAGACGTCTTGAAAGCTCGCCTTGTAACATAACTTATAACTTATTTTATTTTTGTTAGCCATTAAAAGGTATCACAACAACAAGATTATCATTTTGTTTCTCCCACTGAGAGCAATCAACATTTTCTCAACTGGCTAACATGGTACCAAAACTTTTTTTCTTCTAACTTCTGCATTGATTGACAGCACTTGCCTGAAATGAGTCTTCTGGTGTGCACTCAGTGTAACAGCAGGCGCCAGCATCTGCGCTCACTGACCTGTGCTGCATCTGTGTGACCATGCACCCTCATTTTATCTCTCTGAAGCCTGTATCAGAGGAGCAAGCGACGTTTGCAGTAGAGAGGTCTGTGACGCTGGCTTCTGCTTTTATACTGTGTCCACATTCTGAAGAATTTTTGAGGTACCGCACACTCTGATCTAGTGAGCGTTGTCCACTAACACAAAGGGAAGTAGCGGCCCATGCTACGATAGGGTCAGAACGATGCATTAAATCTTTCTTTTCCTTCCAGTCTTCATTGGCTCTTGGCAATGAGGCATTAAAGAAGCTCTGATTAACCTGTATGTAGTCAATCAGCGATCATTAACAAGTTGAAATAGGCAATTTAAATAAACTTAAAGGATATCTGTCAGTAAGATCAACACCCTCAAACTGCATATATTGGCACGTAGATCTTTTAAATATTAAGTAAATCGACATCTCTGTCTTTCATCTATTTCTGCATTCCTGAGTAATTAGAGTTTCCTGCATATTCAAATGGAGTGTTAGGTGCTCTTGATGTGACAGAGCACTTCACCAGCCTCTCTCTACTGAAGTTGTTTCCCTGCCCATCTGCAGGCTCATTTTCTTAATTGAAGACTGTTTGTGTGGCATCAACCCACAGGCAAGGAAGTAAGGCTGGGTTCACATTGCGGCGTCATCCGGTCCGGGGCTGTCAGGGGTGACAGCCTGGACCGGAGTTTTGCTCCATAGGAGACTATCGGGCTGAACGGAGCTGGATGGAGCCGGGTGGCAGTTATCTGCCATCCGGCTACTATCCCGCCGGATGTATCCTGGAGAAGTAGGATTGTTCTGCCGAATCCAAAAACGTTGCATGCAACGTTTTTGGATTCGGCAGAACAATCCCACTTCTCCAGGATTCATCCGGCGGGATAGCAGCCGGATGGCAGATAACTGCCACCCGGCTCCATCCAGCTCCGTTCAGCCCGATAGTCTCCTATGGAGCAAAACTCCGGTCCAGGCTGTCACCCCTGACAGCCCCGGACCGGATGACGCCGCAATGTGAACCCAGCCAGAAGTGAGAAATTAATCAAGCAAAAGGGTAGGAAATGGTCACGGGAGGCAAAGGCTGATGGAAGTGCTCTGTCACACCCTGAGCACATAGTACATTAAAAGCATATAAATTAAAATGCTAAAGACTCAGGAAAGCAGCAACAGATATAAGATACAATGGTGTATTAATTCAAAAATCCGTATGCCCACATCTACAGTTTGAGGAGTGAAAGGCTGGATTGGTCTTATTGACAGTTTCCCTTTAAGGCTTAGAGATCACAAATAGTGTTCTGTGTGTCCAGGATACATTTTAATCGCCTAGAAGAATAGTAATAATACTACCGTAATTAGTTTAGAAATTGCCTCACCACCCTTTTACAATGATGAAATTCTTCTAGTCTCCTCTTCAGTCACGGTAAATGTTCTTGCCGTGTTCTTTAAATTAATTATTGCTCCTTGGAGACGGAAACAAATACTTTTTACTTATGGGAATTCTTTAAGTTTAGATAATAGGACTTTCAGTTAACAAAATAAAAATGTTTATTATATAACCCCAATTCCAAAAAAGTTTGGACATTGTGAAATGTGAAGGAAACAAGAATGTGATGATTTGGAAATCTCAGATCAGAAGGTAAAGTTGGACGATTTCCATTTCATTCAAAAGTAACTTGCTTAGAAATTAACGGCAGCAATAAATCTGGAAGACAAATCAGGACAGGGTTCACAAGAGGCTGAAAATGTAAGTGGCTCTAATGACAACAAGGTGGATGGTCAATTATCAACTAAAGGCCCCGTTACACGGCACAACGTTGGAACAATGTCGGCAACGATCTCGTGGGCGCGCGGTAGTTTCAGACATCATTTTTACATTGTTGGTGAGATGTTAAATGACTAGATATCGTGGACAACTCACCAACGATGTTGTGAGCAGGTATTGTTCGCACAACCCAGCGAACGATACCTGCTCATTGCTGTGAATGGGCGAAGTTGTGAACGACATCGTTATCGCAGTGTCAGACACAGCGATATACCAGGTTGGCTGATCGTTGATCGTGTGGTTTCAGAACATGTTCTCAAACCTGCCATCAATGATCCAACGATATATCGTTACAACTTTGAAGAGTCACACGCAATATAATTAAGGATGTTGTGCCGTGTAACGGGGCCTTAAGTCACATATAGGTGCATCTCAATGAATTAGAATGTTATCAAAAAAAATTTTTTTTCAGTAATTTAATACAAAAAGTGAAACACATAATATATGTAGAGTCGTTACAAATAGAGTCATCTATTTCAAGTGTTTATTTCTGTAAATGTTGATGATTTTGTCTTACAGCCAATGAAACCCAAAGGTCATTATCTCAGAAAATTA
This sequence comes from Allobates femoralis, assembly GCA_033576535.1. Classification (NCBI taxonomy): domain Eukaryota; kingdom Metazoa; phylum Chordata; class Amphibia; order Anura; family Aromobatidae; genus Allobates; species Allobates femoralis. The sequence continues at coordinate 51,175,722 of JARQOC010000007.1, read as the reverse complement.
AAGTAGGGAGGTAGAAAGGTTAAAAACTTTGCTGCCGTATTCCACAAGACATCAAAGGGTGAATATAATATTGATTTATTAGTCAACGCATTTCAGGACTCCCTGAAACGCTCTGAATCATGGCAATATGATATTGATTTGTCCTGAGGAAGGGGATAGGTTGCCCTGAAACACTTTGACTAATAAATCAATATCATATTCACCCTTTGATGGCTTTTGGAATATGGCAGTGTGGTTTTAAACCCTTCATCCTCCCTACTCTATATGCACCATGCTGGGGACTGCAGCAGCCGTGATATGCTTTTATAGTGGTTGTGACTCTCACAACCACACAAGGTAAAGCATCTGATACCTATTTAGGTAATATTTTATCTCTTAGACCTTTCATTCTCCCTACTTTTAATTTTGTGAGAAACCTTTAGGTTTATGTAGGCCATAATCATCAACATTAACAGAAATAAACACTTGAAAAATATTAATCTGTTTATAATGACTCTATATAATATGTGTTTCACTTTATGTATTCAATTAATGAAAAATTTACTTTTTGATAATATTCTAATTCATTGAGATGCACCTGTAACTGTATAAGGCCCCTTTCACACTAGCGTTTTTTTCAAATTGCGGCACATCCGGCAGATTTATCGCATGTGCCGCCTAACGGCAGCAATTGCCCATTGTCTATGGGTTCTTGCGACAGGTGCGGCAAGTGTGGTATAGCTGCGGTTGCGGCAGTTGCAGCCGTGAAAAAAAACGCGGACAGCAGTGTTTCTTTTCGCGGCCGCAAGTGCCAGAACAGTGGCTATACCGTACCTGCCACAAGCCCCATAGACAATGCATGGGGCTTGCCGCAAGCGTGTTACAAGTGCGGCCGTTAGGCGGCAGATGCGGTAAATCTGCCGGGTCTGCCGCAATTTGAAAAAAACGCCAGTGTGAAAGGGGCCTAAAAAGAGCACGTTAGAGAGACAGAGTCTCTCAGAAGCAAAGATGGTCAGAGGTCACCAATCTGTGAACAACTAACAAAGTAGTTTGCACACTTACAAAATCCAGGACAGAGGGGCATTCCTCGCGGCGTCTGTGACAGGTAGGCGGGTCCCCTGTGCCGCGCAACCCCCGCCTCGACGCTCTATTACGCCCTAATGGGCGTCATTGCAACCTGCAGAGTGAGGGCACGATTTAAATCTCGCGCCCGCAACGTCACCGCTGCGACGTGGTCATGGGACGCCGGGATCGTGTCACTTCCGGTCGCCGTAGGTCTCACACAGGCCAACTTTAGCATGCAATCTGCGCAATAGACTGAACTAAAATGGAAAACTGTACAGTGATTGGATATTTCAGAATGTAGAATTCTTTATGGAAGTCAAAGACTCTGTGTCCTCTGGACTCATGAAGAGAAGGACCATCCAGCTTATCAGTGCACAGTTCTGCACTTTTTATTGTATGGGGGGCATGAAAGCATCACTACAGTGTTTTGTTTTTTTTTTGTTATTATTGCACCACTGGAGTGGCGTTTTAAATCTAAGCCACTGTCCTATAGTCACCTTTAGATGGCTTCATCTTTTATCATCGCTGCTCTGGTGTGGTCTGTCTCTTGCAGTTTGTGACCTGCTTGCAGTTCCAGTGTTTCATGGAGGAAATGGCGGGCACAACTCAATACATCTATGTGTGTGTGAGCCTCATTCTGGCCTCGCTCTGATTCTCACAGAGATGCATTGAGCTCTTGTGATGTAACTTCTGATTTCCAGACAGTCAGAAGTTACAAGCACAAGATGCCGCCGTGGTGCCGGAGTGGGATCAGAAAAAGGTGAAGCCGCTGGAAGTTAAGTATATGACTTGGGTCTTGCATTTAAAGCACCACGCCAGCACTGAAAAAAAACTAAACTCTGGATTGATGCTTTAATGTATATGGCCGGTCAGCTTACCCATCATGAAAGGTATTATCAATGTGGAGCATTATATGGAGGTTTTAGAACAGCATCTGCTCCATTCACTTAATGTCTTAGGCTTTTTTTTTTTAAATCAGCTTTTTTTTTTATTGAACATTTTACTATGTATACACATACATATGAAGATAACGTCAAGCTTAAACTGAACCCCCTCTGTCATGCAAAATGGTGATATACTTTATATTCTTTGTATAACAGAGAGTAACCTGTATTAATATAAACTCAGAAAAAAACAGGCATTGACCTTATTTAAGGTCCAAAGGTATACAGAGGATGTATACTATCCAAATAAATGTCCTTTTTTAATCCTTATTTTGAAATTTTGTATAGAAAGAAAGGAACAAGGTTACATTAGCGTAGTGAGGCATGTCTAAAGCTTTTAATATTTCAGTAAGACATTGCTAAATCACGTACTGCGTCCAAGAGTTTGGGTAAAGAACTGGCTGCCTGCAGTCCAGGCTTTTCCCCAGTAGAAAACATTTGGCTCATAATGAAAGGAATAAGCCAGCAAGGTCCTCGAACTGTGGATAAGCGAGAATCCAACATCAAACAAAAATTGGACACCATTCCTCTCCCAATACTCCAGCAATTGTTTCCTCACTTCTCCGATGCTTACAGACTATTGAGGACACTCCACAAATGTAGACATAGTTCAGTCTCAACTGTTTTGAGATGTTTCTGCCATCAATTACTAAATTAGTTAATTTATTCAAATAAAATGGAAGACATCTTTAATATTCACCTCCTGATTTGTGTTTTGCTGTGTATAAAACATGGCTATAAGAGATTTCCAAATTGTTGCATTCATATTTTCTTTGCAGTCTGCCAACAGTTTTGGAATAGGGTTGCACTAGCAGCTTTACTTGGTTCCTGTGTCACTGTTTTCATCTGATCCTGGTCTGATTCTTGCTTACTTAACATGGGCATTATTAGTACAAAGCCGCCACTATTAACGCCATGAAGATTCACTATTGTTAAAGGCTGTTTTGTGATTGGTGGACCCTGACATGTTGGAAGATGTTGAATTACTTCTTTGTATATACATATACTGTGTAAACAAGACTATAATACAATTAATGTTATTTATTTTTATACTTTTTGAGCCCTTACTGTCACCACCTTGCACAGCTTGGCACCAAGTGAGAACCAGGGGGAAGGTGGAGGGGTGCTGCTGGCGCAAGGTGAGGAGCAGGGGGGGGGGGGTTGTGGTTCTCACCTCCCAGATGCCTCAGTCCTGGGTCCCGCAGCCTCTCAAGTTTGTGCAGCCACTGCAGCCGTAATGCGCCGCCTCCCTAATGTGGGCGGCCCTGCACTAGGACTGTACCACTGGCCTGGGGGGCAAATGCCACCCTGGCACCTGGGCCAGTCTGCCCCTGCTTACTGTACATCTAGCATCTGAAAAGTCCACTCAGTCAAAAAACTGTCCTGAAGAACTTGAGCAGACTTGACATCCTAGGGCAGTATTCACATAGGCTGTAGTTTTCATCTTTTTAAAATCTTTGCAAAAAATCTTGCATGCAGTTCCTTAAGTGGAAATGCAGTGATATTTCTAAATGGGAAAAAATTCCCAAGAAAACTGCATTAAAATTTGGCAGCAGATTTGACAGGGATATAAAATACCAACCTGTGTAAATTTACATATAATATGTGTATGTTAACAGAGTTTTTTGTTCAGATTCTGGTGCATATTCCATGCAGAAGTGCATGCGATGAACCACCTACAAATGTGTTTCCCTTCTTTTCAGTAGTCAATCCACAGCCTTCCACAGCTTTTCAATGGTCTATTTTTCTGGCATGAACTTGAAATACTAGTGCATCTCAATGAATTAGAATATCATCAAAAAGTTTAATTTATTTCAGTAATTCAATACAAAAAGTTGATAGCTGTCAGTGGGAGAAACAAAATAATAATCTTGTAGTTGTGATATCTTTTAACGGCTAACAAAAATAAAATACCGTATATACTCGTGTATAAGCCGAGTTTTTCAGCACAAAAAATGAAAAGTCCCCCCCTCGGCTTATACACGAGTCATAGGACGCCCCCCCATCAGTGGTACACAGGGCTTCCCCCTTGCTGCCGCACACCTGTAAAGTAATACATCATACTTATCGCTGTCGCCGCTCTGACACCGTGCTCCTCCGGGTCTTCATGCTTCCTCCTCTGGCGCACAGGCAATGACGTCATTGCCTGCGCCCGCCGGTCACAAGCAGGAAGAAGCACGAAGACCCGGAGGAGCGCGGTGTCAGAGCGGCGACAGCGACAGGGATAAGTATGATGCATTACTTTACAGGTGTGCAGCAGCAAGGGGGGCCCTGTATACCACTGATGGGGGGGGTGCGCCTGCATACCACTGCAGAGAGGGCCTGTATACCGCTGGGGCCTGTATATCACTGGGGCCTGTATACCGCTGGGGCCTGTATACCACTGGGGCCTGTATACTACTGGGGCCTGTATACCACTGGGGCTGCTGTATATACTGCTGGGGCCTGTATATACCACTGGGGAGGCTGCTGTATACCACTGGGGGTGCTGTATATACTGCTGGGGCCTGTATATACCACTGGGGAGGCTGCTGTAATACTGCTGGGGCCTGTATATACCACTGGGGCTGCTGTATATACTGATGGGGCCTGTATATACCACTGGGGAGGCTGCTGTATACTACCACTGGGGAGGCTGCTGTATACTACCACTGGGGAGGCTGCTGTATACTACCACTGGGGAGGCCTGTATACCACACTGCTGGGGGCTGTATATACCACTGGGGCTGCTGTATATACTGCTGGGGCCTGTATATACCACTGGGGAGGCTGCTGTATACCACTGGGGCTGCTGTATATACTGCTGGGGCCTGTATATACCACTGGGGCTGCTGTATATACTGATGGGGCCTGTATATACCACTGGGGAGGCTGCTGTATACTACCACTGGGGAGGCTGCTGTATACTACCACTGGGGAGGCTGCTGTATACTACCACTGGGGAGGCCTGTATACCACACTGCTGGGGGCTGTATATACCACTGGGGCTGCTGTATATACTGCTGGGGCCTGTATATACCACTGGGGAGGCTGCTGTATACCACTGGGGCTGCTGTATATACTGCTGGGGCCTGTATATACCACTGGGGAGGCTGCTGTAATACTGCTGGGGCCTGCATATACCACTAGGGAGGCTGCTGTATACCACTGGGGCTGCTGTATATACTGCTGGGGCCTGTAAATACCACTGGGGAGGCTGCTGTATACTACCACTGGGGAGGCTGCTGTATACTACCACTGGGGGGGCCTGTATACCACACTGCTGGGGGCTGTATACCTGTGCTGGGGTCCACCCTCGGCTTATACACGAGTCAATAGGTTTTCCCAGGTTTTGGGGGCAAAAGTAGGGGGGTCGGCTAATACACGGGTCGGCTTATACACGAGTATATACGGTAAGTGATGTTGCAAAGCAAGCTTTCGAGACATCTCAGGTCTTTTCATCAGGCATGGTATGACAAGATATTAAAAGAAACTCAAATATAAACATGCACAACCTCAGCAGACACAAGGTATGATGAATGGACATTTAACTAAATAAACAAAACATAGCCTGGAGGGGATCATCAATCAGCCAGGCTTAGTAATGTCAAAGTTTTTATGACTCTAAACTTTGACATCACTAAGCCTGACTAATGATCCCCTCCAGGCTTTGTTTTGTTTATTTATTTAAATGTCCATTCATTATACCTTATGTCTGCTGTGGTTGTGCATGTATATATTTGAGTTTCTTTTAATATTTTGTCATACCAAGCCTGATGAAGAGACCTGAGAATTCTCAAAAGCTCACCTTGTAACATACCTTTTAATGGCTATCAAAAATATAATAAGTTATCACAACTACAAGATTATTATCTTATTTCTCCCACTGAGAACATTTTCTCAACTGGCTAACACAGTACCAAAACTTTTTTTCTTCTAAGGCCGGCTTCACACTGCGGGTGTGATCCAATCCGTGGCTGTCAGGGTGAACCTGACAGCCTCGGACCAGCTATTACTGGGCTACTTAAATGATTGTAGGCTAGGGAGCGTGTCTTGATATCTCCCAACTACATTTATAGCCTGGCGGTCTGCAATGGGCTGGCCAGCCCCTATGTATGACAGATATTACATTATATATATATATTTTCTCTCTGTCATTGACTAATTTCTTTTTGCATTGGAGCCTCATCGCCATTATGTATCACAGGTTGCTTCCAAGTGAGTCCATAATAACACCGCTGTACTGCCTTGGACTTATACATAATCAAGCACATATTCTTTACTTATCTATTTGGGCTATTTTAATGATATTGGATATCACAACCTAGGTCACCACACTATTTATTTTTTACCTTCCTCTGAGAATGGTTCTTCTTGATTAGTCTACTTGTAATTCCCATATCTATCTGTCCTTTTGCAACCATTCGTATTGGGCAGGAGACCTGGGCCTATGTTTTCTTCCTTTGTCTCAACAATTGGGGGTTTCGCCCTGCACCTATTTAAATTTACGTGCACTCAACTTTATTATCGTGTATTTATGATGGTTCCCTAGTACTACATTTGACTGGCAACCCCCTTCCTTCCCCTATCTAGGGGAGAAACAAATGGAATTTTCGGACGATTAAGTGTGCCCGAGGAGATAGACACTATGATGAAAACTCTGGTTTCTTCTTCTTAAAATTTATTTTTTATTTGAGTGTAATTCACAGTATTTAAAAATCATAAAGTTCATAAAAGATAAACAACGCTTTTCGGCTATAAGTACGTTATAAAATATCCTTCCTCAGGTAAAGTAGTATTGAATGGAATGTTGGTATTATATAGTGTGTATAAGCACACCTAATTAGGTTAATCATATTCATCACACATGTCTAGGTCTTAATTAGTTAAACAGGTTTCATTAATATTATTCAGTTTCCCATGGGCAGATAGAAAGGTTTTTTTTATATATATATGAAATAAAAGTTCTTTACTTCAAATCTATTCCTATCAGTATTTTATAAGTTCTTCACGGGTAATAGTCAACTTGTATTGATATTGTTTCTCATTCCTCATACTAAAATAATATAAAATTAATTCAACATATCTCTAAAAATATCATTTTTATCTTAATATGTCTCATTAAAAATTTAAAGTCTAGTACAGATATTCTATTCATAATCTTACGATAAACTTGTGTACTTCTAAGTTATTATTTAGTTTGCAGTTAGTCTCTTATTTTTCATTGTCTCCCCTGAAATACTTGTGAATTACACAACATACACATATAATGTTAGATAATAAACCTTATGTTGGATAAGTCCGACTCCTATATTATTATGCCTCTTTCTTGAAGTAATACTCGTCTGTGATTTGAGGACACCGGATGCATCTTTTGATGCACTGGGAAACTCCTTTCTATAATAGTATAAATTATGTACTTTCACCTTATGAGTTATCTGTTTGACCAGTGGAACTGCTTGATTTAGTAGTATGCATTTAATAGTGCCTATAAACTTGTTCAGGTTATAGATTACAAAGAAATAACAACCTCTCCCTTACAAAGATATTTAGTTTTCTTGTAGATGGACCAGATGGTCTAGCAGTATTTACCCTTGAGTTGGGATGGCGTAGGATGATGGAGAGTGTGCAGGATCGATTCCATTGACCTATAAGAAGTACACGCCCACCTATTGTGATATGAAAATATGTAATGATTTTATTTTCATAATTATAGCTATCGATTATTCACAAGTATTTCAGGGGAGACAATGAAAAATAAGAGACTAACTGCAAACTAATAATAACTTAGAGGTACACAAGTTTATCGTAAGATTATGAATAGAATATCTGTACTAGATTTTACATTTTTAATGAGACATAATAAGATAAAAATGATATTTTTAGAGATATGTCGAATTTATTTTATATTATTTTAGTATGAGGAATGAGAAACAATATCAATACAAGCTGACTATTACCCATGAAGAATTTATAAAATACTGTTGATAGGAATAGATTTGAAGTAAAGAACTTTTCTTTCATATATAAAAAAAACCTTTCTATCTGCCCATGGGAAACTGAATAATATTAATGAAACCTGTTTAACTAATTAGGACCTGGACATGTGTGATGAATACGATTAACCTAATTAGGTGTGCTTATACACACTATATAACACCAACATTCCATTCAATATTACTTTACCTGAGGAAGGCTATTTTATAATATACTCTTAGCCGAAACGCGTTGTTTATCTTTTATGAACTTTATGATTTTTAAATACTGTGAATTACACTCAAATAAAAAAAATTTTTAAGAAGAAGAAACCAGAGGTTTTCATCATAGTGTCTATCTCCTCAGGAGTGCTTAATCGCCCGGATATCCCATTTGTTTATCCTACTCACGGACTCATAGCTGAGAGATCTGCTCTCCAGAGCATACCTGGGAGACTGAGACACCCATAGGAACTTGTATTGTCGATACGCTAAGAGACAAGACACACTAAAGGTGAGCCTTATTGCCCTATGATTTACTGCTAAGCACTATACTCTTGCATTTAGATATGCGCCTGTTTTTTTTCTCGCCCTTCCACCTTCCATAGGCCTACAGCCTCAGGGTCCATTTTGTGTATCCTATCTAGGGGAGAACTTTCAACTCTATGTGCCCTCTAAGCCCCCTCAATATCACCTTCACCCTAGTATGCTCCATGATGAGCAATACTCATTATGCCTTCCCTTTTGACACATATTGATTAATTTCTTTATTCTTGCAACCCCCCTTTTTATGTTGACCCCATATCTGGATATTCATCCCTCTCCCCCCTCCCTCCTCATTGCCATTAGTCAATACCTAGCCTTACCATATCTCCCTGGGAATACATTGGGACCACCATCCACCCTAATTTACTGTATTAATATACCTATATATAGATCATTACCTGCATCCCCTTTCATTGCTTTTTCATTAAATAATACCCGATTATTGATCTATCCTTCTGTTCCTCCTACTATTACTAATTCAGTGCCCATTTATGGTTTTCTAGTTTTAAAATGTTCTCCTTAGATATTATCTCCTTGGCCAGTTGAATGCCACCTTTGTGCTCTAATTCTCGCTACACGGTCTGCCAATTCTTCTCCACTGAGGAATTCTATGCGCAGGACCATGGCTGTATTGCTAACTGACAGTCCCTTCCCTAACACGCCCCCTTCTGTGACATACAGGTCCGGAAATGACGCGCTGGCAACTACCACTCTCTCTCCTCCCATCGCCCTCCCCGTAGACACGCCCCTGGTTGGCTGCGCATCCATGGATGTGACGCAGCGGCCAACCAGGAACAGGATATGGCGGCATTACACGCCGCTGCCACACACTCTAAGATGGCTATTTAACACAGGCTCCACACTATTTTCTTCAGCTCCTGACGAAGCCAACAGCGGCAATACGCGTGGGGCCTGTCCACCACCATACATGCTGGGGAGCACTCTTCACTCCTATCTAAGGGACACTGGGTACCATATAACAACCATTTGGTGACTCCCTTATTGGTCACACCTGGGTCTCTCCTCTAACCTTGCTACTGTTGTTATAGGCTACACTTGGTTTAATTGTTACTCTGTATGAACTTTTGCAAGACTGTATAGGGGTTACCTTGGATGATTTTGACCACCACTCTTCATCCTCTAATATTATTGTGTGTCACTTTTGTATATTTTCTTAGTCACTTTTGAATGATCCGCTAATCACCTCTTGAATATTGCAAGGTACTTCACATTATACCCATGCCATTTATGCCTTATTTGTGCAAAACAATTTTCTTTGCCTGAAGCAGTGATTCCCTGTGTTCAAACTATACAATCTGTGATATGTACTATTGACTCAATTCCCTTGTCACCATAAACCTTTTACCACCCATGGTTTAGATTTTGCTTTGATACCCCTCGTGTTATTGTAAACTAAACCTGATAATCATTACTGCATTACTGCATTAATGCACTTCTATGTCCCAGATTATATAGATACTCCTTTTTGTCTTGATGTTGTATATACAGCTGTAAAGGTGGCTTGGACTAATTGATTTTAATTGCTTTTAAACTATGGGGCTCTGTTCAGCCTTCATATTCAACAATAACAAAATTCACTGTTTATTTGCATAAAATTCCTTGGTTGTGCACTTCATATATGGAAGCTCTTTTCTACTTTCTTCCAGTCTTCACATCTTGTCACAGATTCTCGTTGAGATTTCGGTCTGTGCCGTTCACACACAGGAATATACTCTGATCTAAACTCTTCCATTGTAGCTCTGCAGGATGTTTAGGGTCATTGTCCTGCTGGAAGGTGAACCTATGCCACCGTCTACATCTTCTGCAGCCTCCAACAGGTTTTTCTCCAGGATTGCTCTGACTTTAGCTCTATCCATCTTTCTATTACCTCTGACCAGATTCCCTGCCCCTGCTGAAGAAAAGCCTCCCCACAGCAGAATGCTTCCACCACCATGTGTGACAGTGAGGATGGTGTTTTCAGGGTGATGTGCAGTGTTGGTTTCCACCACACATATAATTTTGTATTTAGCCCAGTTCTCCTTTAGTCTCCGCTGATTAGAGCCCCTTTCTTCACCTTCTCACTGTGTCTCGAACATGACTTTCTTGTTGTCACTCTTCCATAAAGGGCAGATTTGTGGAGTCTACGACGAATAGTTGTCCTGTGGGCAGTCCTTCCCCCTAAGCTGTGATCTCTTGCTCCTCCAGTGACCATGAGCCTTTCAGCTCTTTTCTCATTAGTGCTCTCCTTGGGATATCTGTTTAGGTGGACGACCGTGTTATATAGGTTTTTCAGTTGTGCCATGCTCCTTACATTTTTGGATGATGGATTAAACAATGCTCTGTGAGATGTTCAGAGCTTGGTCTATTTTTTTCTTATAACCTAAAGGTACCGTTAAGCGGCACAACGTTGGTATGATGTCTGCAATGATCCCGTGGGCAGAGTCACACGCAACGAGGTCGTAACGAGGTCGCTGGTACGCCACCAAACCCGTGACGTATCAGCGATGTCGTTAACGATGTTGTGCCGTGTAACGGAGCCTTAAAGTTGATTTACTCTTCTCCACAAGTTTATCTCTGACCTGTCTTGTTTGTTCCTTGGTTTCTATGATGCTGTTTGATACCTGATTTTCTCACACAAACCTCCTTAGCCTTCGCAGAAAAGATGTAGTTACACTGAGAAGACATCACATACAGATGACTCATTGTATTAATTGTGTGACTTCTGAAGGGAATAGTCTCTCAGGATTTTGTTTAATGTGATCAGACTACAGGGGGCTGAATACAAATGCAAGGCACACTTTTCAGATTTACATGTTAAAATTCTCTAGAAAACAAAGTATCATTTCCTTTACACTTCACAAATACTTGCACTTAGTGTTGGTTTATTATTTATTATGCATGTTTATATAACGTCATTGTATTTCAGAGCGCTTTACAGTGGTTATCATCACTCTCCAATTGGGGCTCACAATCTACATTCTCTTATCAATATGTATTTGGAGTTTGTGAAGAAACAGGGGAACCCAAAGGAAACCCACGCAAACACAGGGGAAAAACATAACCTTCTTGCAGATCTCGTCCTTAGGAGGATTTCAACTGACCACCCCAGCACTGCTGAGCAACAATGAAAACCACTGAGCTATCATTGAGTGCTAACCACTGAGCCACCATACAGTGCTGACCACTGAGCCACCATAGAATGTTAACTAAAGAGCCATCATATTGTGCTAATACTGAGCTGCCATACAGTGCAATCCATTGAGTCGTGGTACAGTGCTAACAACTGAGCCAACATGCAGTGCTAACCATTGAGACACCATGCAGGGCTAACCACTGACCCACTATACAATGATAACCATTAAACACTGAACTTCCATAGAGTTAAAACCACTGAACCACTGTACAGTGCTAACCACTGAGTCACTGTGTATCACATAAAATACATCCACCCTCTTTGCCTAAACTGTTATAAACACATGATTTTCTTCACAAAAATTGCAGCTAAATAAACATAGTATTATCACTGTAGTAATTCAGCAAATTTTGGAGCAGAAGCCAAAGTGTAAAATATACAATTATGGATAATGGACACCAAATTGTTTGCCTAAACATTTTTTTATAAGTCTTTGTGAGTAAATTATTAGCACATAAGTTAGATTATGAAATTGCGCATTTAAACATACATATATTTGATCTATTTGCCCGTAATATTTATTTATAGCATACATATTTGATTTTATTAGTCTATTTTCATCTGTAATTAAATGTTTCTATACAAAATGATTTACACTGATTTACTTGTTATTGAGTCAGGTATTTCAAGCTCATTATTTATACTGTTTGTACCAAAGCTAATTGCATCAGGTATTACAAAGTGTACGGACACAGGTATAATTGAAAAAGATATTAAGAGCCTGTGTTCCCTACAGCTTCTTCCATACAGGGAATTGGGAGAATATTACTAGGATTGATTAACCTACCGTAAATGGTTTTTAGAATTAAAGTTGTCTAAAAAATGATATTTAGGTATTGAGGGATAGATATAATGATGTCTGTAGACCTTTGTACAGATACAGTGCTTAGCAGCGCACCGAAAGTCAAAAGGACCTTATTTATTATTAGTGCATTAATTCGGACAAAATGAGAAATATAATGAAAGTCTACAAGTTGCCCAAAGTCATTAAAATTAGAATGGCAGTTTAGGAAATGAGTAAATCCTGTAAGATTGTTAAGGATTAGGTGCAACAAATGTAGATATCGAAGAACAAGTCCAGTAAGTCCAGGGCAAAACAACGCAACATTAAAGTTGTTATAAATGCAGATGTCTGCTATCCATCAAATAAGTTATAATTGCTGAGACCTCCATTGATCCCAGGAACTGAGATCTGGAGAGCCCAGCTTGAACAGAGTGATGGTCCCATATCCACATATTCCTTGGTTTTGTGACTGCTGAAGATATCTGAGCGTTCTTACAGTTCACTAGTGTGAATGGAAAGGTGTATCACATGTGGGTCTATTGCTCTGCGACAATCAGCAGGTTATCTATCTCTTGAATAAGTGATAACTTGCATTTTTGCTACAACCCCTTTGGAGAATAACTGTATCACATTTGGAGACTACTTGTTTCAGTTCTTTTGCTAGTCAGGAACCATAGCTAAAGAAAGGTGCTTGAACCCAGTCTCACAGGTCAAAGGATAATCAAGTTGAATTGGACACTCCCTTAGCATGCTAGGATTCTCCCGAGGTGGATAGAGACCTGATCAAGGCCTCTCTGTAGTCTTTCAGCTTGACACATAGATAATGAGAGGAAATGCTTAACATCGTAAAGTGGTAACAAAATTATATTTATGTACAATCCTAAAACTATACGGCAAAAGAAAATATTTGATGTTCCAATCACAATTCACTATGTAATTCATGGGTGCAATTTGTCTACAGAATCAGTGATCAAATTAAACATTTTAAACAAAATACACCCCAAATTAGTGTGTTTTTTGGTCCATGTTTTTCTCTTATGGTTTCTTCCAATAGTATATTGGTCTTAAGATTGGTCTTAAGATGGATATTTGTGAAAAGCAAAGGTACAAGTTTATCAAAATCACTGGGAAACCTGTACACTGTAGAACTCAAATCTTTCATTACTAAGAGGTTTATTCAGCAAAGCAGGAAAGAAAAGTTACTGTTATCTTATACTGAAGATAACAAAATATAGCATACACGCCTAACCTAAGCTATTGGAAGAAGATCTGGCAGCTCACAAAGATTAACTCTACTTTAGAGAAAACATTTACATATCTTTGTGATACATTAGCAATTTTTTTTCTGTGTTGAGACCCCCTATCGGGAGCAGAAGTCAATCACTGCTCTCCAATAGTGATGGGTAAACCTTTTGATGCTCGGGATCAGGAGACTCGCCTGGACCTTTTTGTAAAGTTCGAGTTCGGGGCTGGACGTAAGACGAACTTGCGTCTGAATCACAATCTTGAACATTACAGTTATGGGATGGGGTGGGGGAGCTATAAAATAAAGCATTTACCGTATATACTCGTGTATAAGCCGACCCATGTATAAGCCGACCCCCCTACTTTTGCCCCAAAAACTGGGAAAACGTATTGACTCGCGTATAAGCCGAGGATGGACTCCAGCACAGGTATACAACCCCCAGCAGTGAGGTATACAGCCCCCAGCAGTGTGGTATACAGGCCCTCCCAGTGGTATACAGGCCCCAGTAGTATCGTATACAGCAGGCCCCCAGTGGTATACAGCAGGCCCCCAGGGGTATACAGCAGGCCCCCAGGGGTATTCAGCAGGCCCCCAGGGGTATATACAGCAGGCCCCTAGGGGTATATACAGCAGGCCCCCAGGGGTATATACAGCAGGCCCCCGGGGGTATATACAGCAGGCCCCCGGGGGTACATACAGCAGGCCCCGGGGGTATATACAGCACGCCCCCAGGGGTATATACAGCAGGCCCCCGGAGGTACATACAGCAGGCCCCCGGGGGTATATACAGCAGGCCCCCGGGGGTACATACAGCAGGCCCCCAGGGGTACATACAGCAGGCCCCCGGGGGTACCCAGCAGCCCCCAGGGGGTACCCAGCAGCCCTTGGGGGTACCCAGCAGCCCCCTGGGGGTATCCAGCACCCCCTGGGGGTATCCAGCAGCCCCCAGGGGGTACCCAGCAGCCCCCAGGGGGTACCCTGCAGCCCCATGGGTGTATCCAGCAGCCCCAGGGGGTACCCAGCGCCCCTGGGGGTTACACCCGACAGCAGCCCCTGGGGTACCCAGCAGCCCCCAGGGGGTACCCAGCAGCCCCCAAATGCTGGCACTCGCCCCCCTTGTAAGGACCCCCCCCCCCCCCCGCTGCTTTTCTTACCATCCCGGTCTTCTGCTCAGTGCTGCTCCTCGGTGCTCCATCCTCGCTGCTCCCGTTCTGCTACATCCGGGATCCCCAGCCGTCGCGCGATTACGTCATATGCCTGCGACGGCCGGAGATCCCGGATGTAGCAGGATGGGAGCAGCGAGGACGGAGCACCGAGGAGCAGCGCTGAGCAGAAGACCGGGATGGTAATATAAGCAGCGGAGGGGGGGGCCCTTACAAGGGGGGAGAGTGCCAGCATTTGGGGGGCATATATGCACTGCTTCCCCCTGCCGCTGATTGACAGGGGGAAGCAGTGCATATATAATGAGCGGCCCCACGTGACGGGGCCGCTCATACAGCAGCCTCCCCCCGCCTCCTCCAGCCTCCACAGCCCCCACCACGCAGCCTACCGTATAGACCCGTGTATAAGCCGAGGGGAAGACTTTTCAGCCCAAATTTTGGGCTGAAAAACTCGGCTTATACACGAGTATATACGGTAGTTAGTGAACATTATCAATATACTTACCAGGTTGAACGGCGTGCATCCTACTGCCCCGGCCGCTTCTACTTCTGATGCCGCTCATTTCCTTCCGGGAATATTCATTGCACCGCTGAAAACTCTGAGGTTTCTGGCTGTGTTTGCGGTGACATCAGACTTTACCCGAGTTCAGAGCTTAGCCAATTGTCACTGTCAGTCTCAGCCTGCTTGTCGCTCTGTACATACGCTTGTCTTTGCAGAACGATGAAGCAGAGCTCACATTGCTCTGCCTATGGACTACTTTGGACGGAGGTTTTTTTTCTAATATAGATGGAGTTTCTAAATGTGTTATTAGAAATAAATAAAAAAAGACATTTAGAGACTCTATGTTTTTAGAAAAAAAAACCCTCAGTCCAACATAGTCATCGGCAGAGCAATGTCAGCTCTGCTTCATTGCTCTGTACAGACAAGAGTCTGTACAGAGTGCCAAGCAGGCTGAGACTGACAGTGACAGTCAGAGTTCAATCGCGTTCATAGCTGAGCCATGAACTCGGGTGAACCCTGATGTCACCATGAACACAGCAGAAAACCTCAGTGGTGCAGTGAATATTCCCGGAAGTTAATGAGCGCCCCAGAAGTACTAGAAGCGAGTCATCAGGACGTGTGCCGTGGACCTGGTAAGTATAATGAATATGTTTATTAATTATATGCTTTATTTTACAGTCCCAGAACCCAAACTGTAACACGGGTTTCCCAGGGAAACCCGTGTTCGGGATATGTGCACAGACACTAGGTGTCCGGTACAGACTCCGAATTTTACATTTCGGGTTCACCCATCACTACTTTCAAATGAGCCAAAGACCGCCACAGTCAAATGTTTATGGGGTCAGTATTGATCTCAGTAGAGAGCAGTGTTCAGCTGGGCGCTTCTCTAGTGCATAGTAGAAGGTTCAATTACTCTTTACAGGTTTATCTTTTTTACACTAGAATCAGGTTCTCGTCTGGCCATTGGCTACATGTAACATCGGAGTTAGTTAACATTAAAGTGAGTGGGATTGAGCTTCAATACCAGTCAAGGCCATGGCCTAGAGGAGTGCCCTCAATGGAGTGAAGCAGACACTTTTGTAATCCCTGACAGGCCACTTTAAAGTAATGTTTGATCTCTTCATATTTTCCAGGAGAAATGTCTTCCAGTGTATTGCAAATACCGATTTCAAGACCATCCTTTTCACAAAACTCATGGACAGACACATGGAACACATGTTTTTTTCAGGGACGTCAATGTTGTTTTTGTAGGAACTATGAGTCCAGGAAAGCTGCGTGAGTTTCTTCTTGGCCCTCCTTTGGAGATTGAGGTGCATGATCGAGATCAGAAAATGCAGGAGAATGTAAGCAAGCCATCACTTTTTGGTATGGAGCCTGAAGATGAAAAAACTGAGTAATGTTGGTCTTGTGAGTGCTAAAAGCACAATTTATAACCCCTTCATAAAAGGAGACAGGTTGTCAAATCCTTATGGGATAGCAAAAATGCAATTATCTGAACTGGTCTATGGCGCAACGTACTTGAATCTTTCCGTTCCAATCCATAACTGTGAAAGTCCTGATGCCACAGAGTATTATTCCAGTAGCAAAAATAATGGAATTGGTGGGTCAGTCAATGATAGTCTGATTGCACCCTTACCAGTAGGACATTATTTAGAGGCTCAATCTCGTCTCAAAGCAAGGGTAGACCTGGCAATGCCCTTGTCTTCAGAGCCCGAAGCTCTTAAATGTCCTTTTGGACGTATCATCTACATTTTTGATTATAAGAACAATGAGTTGTTTCAAGATCTTATACTGAAGATAACAGAAATCAACTGTCGCGCTTTTACCCTCGACCCAGAACCAATAACTCTTTCCTTGGAAATCCTCTCCAGAGTGAGTTTAACGGCTGATCAGAAAGCTGACACTTCACTGGACGTTATAACTGGAGTTCATATCATGGATGGAGATATTCACCTTTTCATTTTAGAAGGGTTAAGGCAAACAGCTGTAAAAGAATTGTGGGAGACCGTACAATCCAGGTAGGAAATGTTCTTCCAGATCTGTACTTACTTTATACTTAATATATATGATCCCTCATATGTGTCTATGTGCAGTTGTGCATAGCAGACCATGTCTGTAATATGGATGTTGCATAATTGTAATGTTTATTTTTCAAAACTTTTCTTTTTCTAGAGCAGCTGAACAGAGGGGAAAGCTAGAGATCCTGTACAACTCAGAAATAGCTTTTCATGAGCGTTTATACAAAGACCTTGGAGTTTTGGTGTGTCATGTTCATCTGCACGAGCCTCTTTTCTCCTTAGCAAATCAGCCACTACTCTATGTCAGAGACATGGTCCCACCATTGTGCTTTCAAGCTTTGTCCAGGTAGTTATCTGTATTGATTGATATTTCTTCCTGTAATATAGAAGTTTTTCCTTTTTGTATAAATAACGACTTTTATGACTATCATATTTTTTCAGACTATAAGGCACATAAGACACATCTAGGTTTTAGAGGAGGAAAATAAATTGAAGCATAAAATGTGGTCAAAATACACTGTTATGGGAGGCATTTGCTGCTTACACTGTTATGGGGGTAATGTCCTCCAATTATGTACTAATGCCCCATCTGCTGCTGCCCCTTCCAGATATATATACAGTGCGTTGTGAAAGTATTTGGCCCCCTTGAACTTTTCAACCTTTTGCCACATTTCCGGCTTCAAACATAAAGATATAAATTCTAATTTTTTGTGAAGAATCAACAACAAGTAGGACATAATCGTGAAGTGGAACTAAATTTATTGGATATTTTAAACTTTTTTTAACAAATAAAAAACTGAAAAGTGGGGCGTGCAATATTATTCGGCCCCTTTAATTTCAGTGCAGCAAACTCACTCCAGAAGTTCAATGAGGATCTCTGAATGATCCAATGTTGTCCTAAATGACTGGTAATAATAAATAGAATCCACCTGTGTGTAATCAAGTCTCTGTGATAGTTTCAAGGTTCTGTTTCAAGTCCAGAGAGCATCATGAAGACCAAGGAACACACCAGGCAGGTCCGAGAAACTGTTGTGGCAAATTTTAAAGCTGGATTTGGATACAAAAAGATTTCCCAAGTTTTAAACCTCTCAAAGAGCACAGTGCAGGTGATAATATTGAAATGGAAGGAGTATCAGACCACTGCAAATCTACCAAGACCCGGCCGTCCCTCTAAACTTTCATCTCGAACAAGGAGAAGACTGATCAGAGATGCAGACAAAAGGCCCATGATCACTCCTCATGAACTGCAGAGATCTACAGCTGAAGTGGGAAAGTCTGTTCATAGGACAACAATCTGTCGTACACTGCACAAATCTGGCCTTTATGGAAGAGTGGCAAGAAGAAAGCCATTTCTCAAAGATATCCATAAAAAGTCTCATTTGCCACGAGCCACCTGGGAGACACACCAATCATGTGAAATAAGGTGCTCTGGTCAGATGTAACCAATATCGATCTTTTTGGCCACAATGCAAAATTATATGTTTGGCGTAAAAGCAACACAGCTCATCACCCTCAAAACACCATCCCCACTGTCAAACGTGCTGGCAGCATTATGGTTTGGGCCTGCTTTTCTTCAGCAGGAACAGGGAAGATGGTTAAAATTGATGGGAACATGGACGGAGCCAAATACAGGACCATTCTGGAAGAAAACCTGTTGGAGTCTGCAAAAGACCTGAGACTGGGACGAAGATTTATCTTCCAACAAGACAATGATCCCAAACATAAAGCAAATCTACAATGGAATGGTTCAAAAATAAACATATCCAGGTGTTAGAATGGCCAAGTCAAAGTCCAGACCTGAATCCAATGTGGCAAAAGGTTGAAAAGTTCAAGGGGGCCAAATACTTTCACAAGGCACTGTATGTTCCCCATCCTCGTCCCATTCTGGTATACATGCCCCTCTCCTGGTGTATATGACTCCCATCACACCGCAGATATAAAAAAAAAAGATTCTTCTCACCTTTCCTCACTCCCCAGGTGCGGGGTGTCCTCTTCTGGTGCCAGCAAGAGACTTCAGCATGGAAGCAGGGCAGCACATGACAACACTGTCATGCTCGCCCGTTTACATTAACGTCAACTTCTGGGATATTTGCTGCACCCTGCCTGGGAGCAGGGAGCAGTGAATATACAAAATGCTTCTGCGGTCTGACAGTCTTCAATAAAATGGAGCCGCTGCAGCACATGTACAGACCATGATCTCTAGCGCCATTATATTGAAGATTATATTCAATACTAGATGGTGGCCCGATTCTAACGCATCAGGTAGTCTAGAATATGTATGTAGTTTATTTATGAAGATTTAACAATAATGCAAGGAATATACGATATCTATCACCTACCTATGTGTCTATCGTCGCTGCGATCAATCAGAGGCGCGGCATTCAAACCGTGCACCACTCCTCTGATTGGTCGCCACGTTCATCGCCGACCAATCAGAATAGCGGCGCGCGCCATGGCACCATATTTCAAATTCACTGAGTACAGTATAATTGAAATATGGCGCCATGGCGCGCGCCACTATTCTTATTGGTCGCTGCTGAACGTGGCGGCCAATCAGAGGAGCGGCGCACGGTTTGAATGCCGCTCCTCTGATTGGTCGCCATGAACGCAGTGACCAATCAGAATAGTGGCACGCGCCATATTTAACATACACTGTACTCAGTGAATTTTAAATATGGCGCCATGGCGTGCACTGCTATTCTGATTGGCTGCCGCGTTCAGCAGCGACCAATCAGAATAGCGGCGCGCGCCATGGCGCCATATTTCAAATATTCTGTACTCAGTGTATTTGAAATATGGCGCGTGCCGCTATTCTGATTGGCCGCAGCATTCAGCGCCAACAATCAGAGGAGCGGCGCACGGTTTGAATGCCGCTCCTCTGATTGGTCGCCGTGTTCAGCGCCGACCAATCAGAATAGTGTACTCAGTGAATTTTAAGTATGGCGCCTTGACGCGCGCCGCCATTCTGATTGGTCACTGCTGAATGCGGCGGCCAATCAGAATAACGCGCGCGCGCCATATTTCAAATACACTGAGCACAGTGTATTTGAAATATGGCGCCTTGGTGCGCACCGCTCCTCTGATTGGCCGCCACATTCAGCAGCAACTAATCAGAGGAGCGGTGCGCGCCAAGGCGCCATATTTCAAATACACTGAGTACAGAATATTTGAAATATGGCGCCATGGCGCGCGTCGCTATTCTGATTGGTCACTGCTGAATGCAGCGGCCAATCACAATAACGGCGCGCGCCATATTTCAAATACACTGAGCACAGTGTATTTGAAATATGGCGCCTTGGTGCGCACCGCTCCTCTGTTTTGGCCGCCACATTCAGCAGCAACTAATCACAGGAGCGGTGCGCGCCAAGCCGCCATATTTCAAATACACTGTGCTCAGTGCATTTGAAATATGGCGCCATGGCGTGCGCCGCTATTCTGATTGGTCGCTGCTGAACGCGGCGGCCAAACAGAATGGCGGCGCACGTCATGGCGCCATATTTAAAATATACTGCACTCAGTGAATTTTAAATATGGCGCCATGGCGCGCGCCGCTATTCTGATTGGCCGCCGCGTTCAGCGCCGACCAATCAGAATAGCGGCGCGCGCCATGGCGCCATATTTAAAATTCACTGAGTACAATATATTTTAAATGTGCTGCGGCGACCAATAAGAGACGCGGCATTCAAACAGCGCCCCAAGCCTCTCTACTTCCTTGATTAGTCGCCGCGGCTTGGCGCTCAGTTTGAATGCGCGCGGGGCACTACCCCTGCGAGCAGCCGGGAGATTACCGGCTGACCCGGTCCTCTGTGTGGCAGGTGGCCGCGGCTGAGCTACTGCTCGACAGAGGTCAGCGGCTCGCTGGCGTGATCTCCCGGCTGGCTCACGCGCGCTGCAGCCACCGTCGGGAGATCCCATTGATCTCCCAACTATGGCC
Organism: Allobates femoralis; assembly: GCA_033576535.1. Lineage (NCBI taxonomy): Eukaryota > Metazoa > Chordata > Amphibia > Anura > Aromobatidae > Allobates > Allobates femoralis. The sequence goes on along the minus strand of JARQOC010000007.1, from coordinate 51,154,397 downwards.
GCGGCCAGACGCGTGTATCCCGCTGACAGTGGCGCCAATTTTGAATGGCCGTGGCTGATTTGCATACTCCATGCTCATTGGGCGGCCACCAATGAGCGCCCTGGCGCTGGCGCGCGATTTCAGCGTCAAACAGACATGATTAAGAGATTATATAGTAGATTTGGTCTAAAATATTGTCACCCTAGAATATAATCATCTCCAAAAGGCGTAAAGGGAATGACATTTTCCTGATCTCGGTACCTGGACACTTTTGGAGAAAGAAATACAACAGTCTTTTTTTCGATCTTTACGGTTTTAAAGCTTATTTCTCTGTTGGTGGTTCATAGCCCTGGGCATTCCCCAAAATACCTGATTGTCTTTCTAGTCAGGCAAACCCCCACCGTAATTTACATGGAGTCAAAGCCTTATGTGGATTCTGTTACACATGATTTAGACAATCTGGTAAAAGAATACAGATTGGGCCATTTTCCACATTCATGTAATATGAACAGTGATGAATTCTCAGCTTTACGATAGTTGAAAAATGAAACGTCAGTACTGCAGTTCAAATAACGATTGACTATGAAGCCTAGCACATGGCTGCACTTCATAGACGTACTAAGATGGCAACTGCATTTGCAAACCATCGGCACCCCATGGTCGCTGAAATGGACTTCCCCACCACTATAAACGCATCTGACATGTTGTACAGCACTAAACAAGTCATGGAACAACAGGTGGGAACTCTGCTGTCTTCATGTCCCCCATAGAGTTCTATGCACTGGTATTAGACCTGATTGATCATACAATCTCCTGCACTTGGAGAAGTGAAACTCCATTGATACTACATTTATCACCTAACCGGTGGTTAACTGAGAAATCTACATTGCTAGAATACCCCATTAATTTGTAGCTGTTGGTTACTGAATCAACTACACCACATATAATCTGAATTTTCTGTAGTGTTCTGTGTCTCTAAATATTTTGTATTTTATCTCTTCTAGGTTAGATTTTGTCTGCCGTGCAAACAAGTTGCGAGATGTCATTCACAGCGACCTCCTGCCCTCAGTAGAAATGATTCAACTTCTTAGTCGAGAATTTGGAGTTCCACTTAAACCTAGAGATTTTTTCACAGATAAAGAAAACACAGTCAACGAAAATATGGTTATTACAGAGAAAAAGTACAAAGAGTTTAGAAGTCCTTTGCATGTACCCTTAGATAATTGTAATGAAGCATACATTCAGTTGAAGCGTGAGCTTAAGAATTGGAAGAAGGACCACATTCGGGTAAACACACAGACTCTATTAGCACTTGACTTTTATCATTCCTTAACTATCTTAATTCTTCAAACTTTTCTTACTCATAATGTTGATTTAGTAAAGTTGTATAGGATCCTATACTATTATTACCGGTATATATCACAGATAATATAGCTTTGATGCAGGAATGGACTGGCCCCTGTGCAAGGTCAATCTATGGGCCCTTTCCAATCCAATGCCTAATTCCACCTACTTTGGAGCAGGATATGAGCCCCCTGACCTCTTCGCTCCTGTGTGACTGTGCAGGTCGCACCAAAGTCCATCCCTTGTTTAAAAGGAACCAACCAGCATAAAGTGAAGGCAGTGCCTTACAGGCAGTGGGATACTGAATGCAATCATACCTTTACTTGAATATTTCCATGTTTAATTGCAGTGAAAAGTGTCATAAAATACTGGAAAAACAGGTCAGCAGATGATTGTTGTGTGCAGCATTGCATCACTATTTGGGGTTGTTTCTTTTTTCCTTCTTTGTGGACACACCTATTGACTGTAAGCCAAACCCTCCCATCCTCCTTTTTATCTCTACGTTCAGTTTCTGGTTCCTCTGCACTGTCACTATACTCCAGCCACAGGGTGTCTGACTAAACTGAGGAGGTGGGGGAAAGTTGGCTTACAGTCAAAATACATATCCATGGAAGAAGAAAAAAAACCAACAACCCCAAATAGTGATGTATTGATGCACACATCATTCATCTGCTGCCCTGTTCTTCAGGAGTTTTATGACACTTTTCTCTGCAATCAAACATGGAATCATTCAAGTAATGTTATAATTGCACTCAGTATCCCAATGTCTGTAAGGTTCTGGCTCACTTTATAGCCCTAAATCCTGCTGTTTGCTTCCCTTTAATAGAATGGAAATCTATGATGTTTGAATATTATGATCACTGATAATTTGCAGAATCTGCTTTCTTCTTTGGGTATGTTCACACTGTTCAAATTCTTCTGAGAAGCTTATAACATACAGTATTTGGTGTTTCTTCTCCAGAAACTCAGTAAAAAATATTGTGTGCTCATACATGTAGGAAATTTGTTACAGAAATGTATTGCATTTCCAATTCATACACTGTGTGCAGAATTATTAGGCAATACGTATTTTGATCACATGATACTTTTTCTACATGTTGTCCTACTCCAAGCTGTATAGGCTTGAGAGCCAACTACCAATTAAGTAAATCAGGTGATGTGCATCTCTGTAATGAGGAAGGGTGTGGTCTAATGACATCAACACTCTATATAAGGTGTGCTTAATTATTAGGCAACTTCCTTTCCTTTGGCAAAATGGGTCAGAAGAGAGATTTGACGGGCTCTGAAAAGTCCAAAATTGTGAGATGTCTTGCAGGGGGATGCGGAAGTCTTGAAATTGCCATACTTTTGAAGCGTGATCACCGAACAATCAAGCATTTCATGGCAAATAGCTAACAGGGTCGCAAGCAACGTGCTGGGCAAAAAAGGCGCAAAATAACTGCCCATGAATTGAGGAAAATAAAGCGTGAAGCTGCCAAGATGCCATTTGCCACCAGTTTTGCCATATTTCAGAGCTGCAACGTTACTGGAGTATCAAAAAGCGAAAGGTGTGCCATACTCAGGAACATGGCCAAGGTAAGGAAGGCTGAAAAACCACCACCTTTGAACAGGAAACATAAGATAAAATGTCAAGACTGGGCCAAAAAATATCTTAAGACTTATTTTTCAAAGGTTTTATGGCCTGATGAAATGAGAGTGACTCTTGATGGGCCAGAGGCTCAATCAGTAAAGGCCAGAGAGCTCTACTCTGACTCAGACGCCAGCAAGATGGAGGTGGGGTACTGGTAGGGGCAGGTATCGTCAAAGATGAACTTGTGGGACCTTTTCGGGTTGAGGATGGAGTGAAGCTCAACTCCCAGACCTACTGCCAGTTTCTGGAAGATAACTTCAAGCAGTGGTACAGGAAGAAGTTGGTATTGTTCAAGAAAAACATGATTTTCATGCAGGAGAATGCTCCATCACATGCATCCAACTACTCCACAGTGTGGCTGGCCAGTAAAGGTCTAAAAGAAGAAAAAACAATGACATGGCCCCCTTGTTCACCTGATCTGAACCCCATAGAGAACCTGTGGTACCTCCTAAAATGTGAGATCTACAGGGAGGGAAAACAGTACACCTCTGGGAACAGTGTCTGGGAGGCTGTGGTGGCTGCTGCACGCAATGTTGATCGTAAACAGATCAAGCAACTGACAGAATCTATGGATGGAAAGCTGTTGAGTGTCATCATAAAGAAAGGTGGCTATATTGGTCACTAATTTTTTGGGTTTTGTTTTTGCATGTCAGAAATGTTTATTTCTAAATTTTGTGCAGTTTTATTGGTTTACCTGGTGAAAATAAACAAGTGAAATGGGAATAAATTTGGTTTTTATTAAGTTGCCTAATAATTCTGCACAGTAATAGTTACCTGCACAAACAGATATCCTCCTAAGGGGCTTTTCTCATCAGCGGTAAAGCGCTGATCGCGGCAGTTGTGGTGAAAAAAATGCATCTGCCGCAGTTACCGCATAACGGCCGCACTTGCGGTTGACTTGTGGCAAGCCCCATGCAATGTCTATGGGGCTTGCGGTAAGTGTGCAGCAAGTGCGGTTTCGGCACTTGCGGTAGATGCTGCTGCCAAAAAAACCGGATGACCGCGGTTTTTTCATTGTTGCATCTGCCGCAAGTGCCGAAACCTCAACTATATCGCACTTGCTGCACCTGCTGCAAGCCCAATAAAGATTGCATGGGGCTTGCCACAGGTGAACCGCAAGTGCGGCCGTTATGCGGTAACTGCTGCAGATGCGTTTTTTTTTCACCGCAGCTGCGATCAGCAATTACCGCTGATGTGAAAGGGGCCTAAGTTAGACAAATCTATAAAAAAAAAAAAAACACTCAAACTTCCAAAAATATTAAGCTTTGATATTTGAGTCTTTTGGGTTGATTGAGGACATAGTTGTTGATCAATAATGAAAATAATCCTCTACAATACAACTTGCCTAATAATTCTGCACACAGTGTATGAATGAGGTTTGCAGAAATCAATACACATGCTACAGAAACATCCACATTCAGATAGCTTGTATGAGAACTCTGGTATCTCGTATGTGTGAATTTTTCAATATGGACTTTGGATTGTAGTTGGAAAACGTCTCTATAGAGCAAATGGTGCGCTTTAAAAATAAGCACAATTTCAGAAAGGCCCAAATATTACTCTAACCCCTATGGAAAAAGTTTTTGCAGTGGACACAGCACCTTCTAGAGGGATTTCAGCCATATATCACATCTTATCTATGGCAATCAAACCTGAGGCCCACAAATACCGGTTGGCCTGGGAGAAAGATTTGGGGAGGGCCGTCTCGGTCGCTGAATGGGAAAAGCGCTTCCTTATGGTTCAGAGGACATCTGGTTCATGTGACGCATTGGAAAAGTGCTATAAGTACCTCACTCTGGACAGGTTGCATCAGTAGTTTCCTGCCTCCTCTCATCTTTGTTGGAGATGTGGTTCTGAAGTTGGAACTTTGCTTTATGTCTGGTGGGGCTGCTCCCTGATCAGAGAGTTCTGGACGAATGTATACCGGAATTACGGTATGATTACTGGCAAGCACCTTGAAGGCACCCCTGAGATGGCCTTGCTCTCTCTGCTCCCTGGATCGTGGAAAGTTCAAACGAAAGATATTTTCTGCTTTTGCCTCAGTGCGGCTCAAGCTGGGATTCCCTGCCATTGGAAAGATCAGACCCCTCCTTCAATGCTTGAATGGTATTCTGAAATGGAGACATTGCGTAGATGTGAGGAGATTTCTGCTGAACTCTCACAGACTCTACACGACTTTATGACTACCTGGTCTGAGTGGATCCTCTTTAAGGATGCTCCCAATTTTAAAGACCTGTTCTTCTGAATTTGACCAGGCTTAAAGGATTATCCTCTATTCGATTAACTTTCATAGTCACTTGGCACATGCTCTATATACTATATTCTTTGGCTTTCTAAGCTATTTTTCTTCTCTTGCCTTTTCTCTCTGTCTTTCCCCCTACTTTTTTCTTCCCCCAGATGACTAAAGGTTTGTATAAGTTTATTTTTTCCCTCCTGTAAATCCAACAGGAACTAGGGAACCTCCTCTTGCGACCTAGATCGTAAGAGGATATGAATGTTTGATGTGTTACGAGAGGTTTACAGATGTTGATTTGCGTTGAGACACATGGGAGGTGTACTACGTCGGTTCATAGCTTTATTGTTACTCTTTAATTGGAGGTTATGTTTAACCCCAACAAATACTGTGCTGTTTAATGTATCAAAATTGCTAATAAAAACAAATTTAACAAAAATAAAAATACCGTATATACTCGTGTATAAGCCGACCCGTGTATAAGCCGACCCCCCTACTTTTGCCCCCAAAACCTGGGAAAATGTATTGACTCGTGTATAAGCCGAGGGTGGACCCCAGCACAGGTATACAGCCCCCAGCAGTGTGGTATACAGCAGCCTCCCCAGTGGTATATACAGGCCCCAGCAGTGTTACAGCAGCAGCCCCAGTGGTATATACAGCAGCAGCCCCAGTGGTAGTATACAGCATCCCCAGAGGTATATACAGCAGCAGCCCCAGTGGTATATACAGCAGCAGCCCCAGTGGTAGTATACAGCAGCCCCAGAGGTATATACAGCAGCCCCAGTGGTAGTATACAGCAGCAGCCACAGTGGTAGTATACACGCAGCCCTAGTAGTATATACAGCCCCAGTGGTAGTATACACGCAGCCCCAGTGGTAGTATACACGCAGCCCCAGTAGTATATACAGCCCCAGTGGTAGTATACAGCCCCAGTGGTAGTATACAGTAGCCCCAGTAGTAGTATACAGCCCCAGTGGTAGTATACATCCCCAGTGGTAGTATATAGCCCCAGTGGTAGTATACATACAGCCCCAGTAGTAGTATACAGCCCCAGTGGTAGTATATAGCCCCAGTGGTAGTATACATACAGCCCCAGTAGTAGTATACAGCCCCAGTGGTAGTATATAGCCCCAGTGGTAGTATACATACAGCCCCAGTAGTAGTATACAGCCCCAGTGGTAGTATACAGCAGCCCCAGTGGTATATTCAGCCCCAGTGGTAGTATACAGCCCCAGTGGTAGTATACATACAGCCCCAGTAGTAGTATACAGCCCCAGTGGTAGTATACAGCAGCCCCAGTGGTATATTCAGCCCCAGTGGTATATTCAGCCCCAGTGGTATATTCAGCCCCAGTGGTAGTATACAGCCCCAGTGGTAGTATACAGCCCCAGTGGTAGTATATAGCCCCAGTGGTAGTATACAGCAGCCCCAGTGGTATATTCAGCCCCAGTGGTATATTCAGCCCCAGTGGTAGTATATAGCCCCAGTGGTAGTATATATACAGCCCCAGTGGTAGTATATAGCCCCAGTGGTAGTATACATGGCCCCAGCAGGGCCCCCCTCATAATTTGGCGCCCCCACCTCCCTTTCTGGGCCCCCCCGCATGCAGCGCTGCACATATACATTACCTGTCTAGCAGCTGTCACCCTCCGATGGCGGATCGCGGCTCCCGGCTCCGGGCTCCATCTTCCTCGCTGTCTTCCTGCTTTGTGACCGGGGCTCAGCGCGATGACGTCATCGCGACGCCGGCCGGTCACCTGACAAGCAGGAAGTCAGCGAGGAAGATGGAGCCGGGAGCCGCGATCCGCCATCGGAGGGTGACAGCTGCTAGACAGGTAATGTATATGCGCAGCGTTGCATGCGGGGGGGCCCAGAAAGTGAGGTGGGGGTGCCAGTGAGGTGGGGGCGCCGTATTGACTCGCGTATAAGCCGAGGGGGGGACTTTTCAGCCCAATTTTTGGGCTGAAAAACTCGGCTTATACGCGAGTATATACGGTAAGCACCATAAGACTATGTGCCCACCTAGCAGTTTTCTTCTGTACCAAAGTCAACATCTTGCAGGCAAAACGTTGCAGAAAAATCACAGCGTTTCTCTGTGCGTTTTCCCCCATATGTTTCAATTATACAGTCTGAGAAAAACGCAGAAAGAATGAGGATTTTGCATCTTTTTTTCTGCACCAAAATCTGCAGGTGAAAATACCTGAGGGTGAGCACAGCTCTTCAGAAAACCCATTGACTTAGCTGGGATGCATTTTCAGTTGAAGAATCGATTAAAATCTGCAAGTAAAAACACACCAAATATGCTAGGTGTGCACATAGCCTAATAATTCTTTAGTGAATGAACTAAAAAAAAGTGTTTTTTGTTTTTTTGCAACCAGAAAAATCCACATAGAATTAATATATGTTCAATATGTTCACACATACATTTTGATGTGCATTTTTTAATATAAAAATATGTAAAAATACAAATTTTATGTTTTTTTTGTGTATGCAGGTTTGTATATTTTGCTTTAGATTCGTTCAATGATAAAATGTAATAGATTTTTTTTCACTCAGATAAGCCTCAGGAAATGCTATGTTGCTTGTTTTTCATTCTTAAAAAATAACGTTTTTAATTGGATTCTGAAGCAAAAGCTAAAGAGTACATATTATTCTCTGGTATTTTTGGGGGAGACAATGTAGCAGCTATTTTCCCGATGTTGGCAGTCTGTCATTCATTAGTAAAAATCCATTGTTCACTTTTAAATTTCACCAGATAAAAAAATCATGAATCTAGGCTTTAAGACCCCCACTGAGACCAGGAATGGGCCTTTATAGCAGGGCTATAGAGAGTCTGTAGAAAATGGACCGACTCTCATACCTAAAATATATAATAAATTGGGTACAGTAGTTCAATGCAGAATGCGCTGGATATTATTATGAATTATTATTATGTTCTATCTCAATAGCTTGTATCATAATAATAATTAGATGTTACCATTGCACTATAATAAATGTATCACTTAAACATGATCCATGTATGAGGGAGTTGGAGTTGTGGAGTTGGAGTCAGAGTCAGGGAAATTGAGGAGTCAGTGGTTTGGCTTATCGACTCCACAGCCTTGCTTTATAGACTTCTTCTGCCTCCTCAGGCGATATCAGTGGCTACAGCCCTTTCTTTCTAATAATGAATGGGGATCGCAAGTCTCAGGCCACACAAATGTTCTGAGACTTGATGTGCAAAGATGACCTATCAGTTGTCCATCTGTGACTATCCAAAATGTTAGTCATATAGATGCTGTTTTTCTTTCCTGCCCTAGTTCTTGGGGTTACCTAGTTTTTAATCAAGGGATAAGCCTAACATTAACTATGGCAATAGTCTGAAAAAATAAGAGAAACTGTTACATTGTTTTCATGCATTACTGAAAGTTATATCATAATTTCAGATGCATTTATATATTCCTGCCTTCAGGAGTTAAAGTGTGCATCATGGTTTCTATCATAACCTTATTATTATGGTTCAATGAAAGATGGACATGTGATGCTATATGTAGGATCCAGTTGGCATATAATAGTTTTCACCAAAGAGAACCTCATTTTGACAAGCTGACTGCTCAAAAAAACTAAGAGGAACACATTAATCATCACATCAGATCTCCAGAACCATTGATCCAAGTTGAAAATCTTTGATATAAATTGTGTAATTTATTGAGAACAGAGTAATGTATCATTGGTCAGTGAAAAACAAAATCATCAACATATTGACGGCTGTCTTCCAAATGACCACAAAAAATCTAAGTGAAAATTTGAATTGTCGCCTGATTCAATGTGTATGAACTTCATTACTGCAACTCACTAACTCAATAGTATGTGTGGCCCTTGTATGTACAACAACTGGGCATGCTGATGGGATGGAGACGATGTCCTGGAGGATCTCCTCTCACACCTGTACAGGACACAGAGATTCGGGACAGTCTGTGGTGCTACTCGGTCCCAGAGGTTCTCAACTGATTATAGTTTGAGGGCCAGTAAATGGCATCAATGCCTTTGTCTTCCAGGAATTGCCTCCCCTGTCAGGCCACATGACACTGGGTATTTTACTGCACCAGGAAGATCTCAGGGCACCTACACCTAATCACAGTCATGGTACTCCTGGCTATCATGGATATTTCTTCACAGACCATCACTGGCCCAGCAACAATCTGCTCATGCTGGAGGATATTGAAGACAGGGTGCAATGTTGGACCTCACCAATTTTGGTGTTCTTTGGTGAATGCCATTCGAGTTGCTCGGGGTTGAGCTGTGAGTAGGTTACACTACAGGACATTGAGTTCTCTTGAGTCTAGTGACAAGGATTCTGGCAATTGCAAATCTAGAGACAAATCGTAAGAATAAGGAGAGCGTAATAATTGGTGGCCATAACCTGTAAAGCCATTCCCCGTTTATCTTGCTGTTGCCTCCTTTGCACCAGATTGATATCCTTAGTGTAGTTGACTTTGGGTTATACTGTCAGTGTTCCCTTAATTTTTTTCAGTGGTGTATAATTGTATCTGAATGAAGCCTCCAATGTGAATATTGCTAAATCCCCCTTGGTCAAATGCTTCTAGATTTTCTATCTATCTTCTTAGCCATGATTGCTTTTATTGAATTTGGTAATAAAATATCCTCTTTTTCCTACAGACAAACATTGACCATGTTTGGCAAATGAGCAGACAATTGAAAAAAACTAAAGTGGAGATTGTTCCTGTAGATGGGATGCCTGTTCACAATTACAGCTCACAAACGCTCAACTCCTCAGAGCTGGCACAAAAGATTTTAAGACAAAAAATGGTTGAGGTTAGTCATCACTAAAATAAAAGAATGTATTTGTAGGACAACATTAAAAAGGGGTTTCCTCTTTGTTTAAAGTGAACCTGTCATGTAAAATAAATGCTATTAACCTTCAGGGTCCTTATGACTGAAAGTCCAAGGCTGCTGGGAGAAATACATGTCCTCCAGACAGTGGGGCTCTCAGTTCAGCAGCCGCATGGCATCAGAATGCAATTAACCTGCAGATTAATGCTATATCTTCAGGTTAGTAGCATTTTTTTAAATGTCATGTTCCCTATAAGTGTTATTGGGCCCAGGTTGGGATAAGGGAATGAAAAAAAAACATATGCTCACCTTCCAGACTGGCACTGCTCCTGTGCACTCATTATTGCGTCCCCACAAGTCTCAGAGCATTCAGACACGGAAGGGACCCACATGACAGCTGCAGCCAAACAGGAGCTGATGATCGGCTGCAGCATGTCAGAAGCTTATGATCGGCTGCAGCATGTCAGAAGCTGATGATCGGCTGCTGCCTTCACATGGTAATGCGAGTGTGGAGGAAGGAGCAGTGCTGGTTTCGCAGGGGAGTAGAAGGTTTTTTTTCTTGCTCAACACTGGGCCCAATGGCAATAACTTTAAAAGTAGGGGAATGCCCAAATTATGTATTAATTTACATGTGTTAAAATAATGCTATTATGTTACATTTTGGCTTATAGGTTTTGCTTTTAATGGCTAAAAGATTTTATTTAGCTGGGACCTGCATGTTGGTAATCTTTAGTAAGAAACAAGTTGTTGTAGGGCTGGTTCTGTTTATCGGTTATTGTTGTCGGTTATGACTACAATCACCGATATCCAGAATCTTCCCTTCCTTACCACTTTCTGTTCCTATGCTGATTAACTATATATATATATGTATATACCGACTACTTAATGAAAACAAGTCTGTTCTAATAAATGAATATTTATTAAACACACCCAAAAGTCTACAACAATAATATATATATATTCTAGATAGCACAAAAACTAAGACACAATCAATTACTGTTACAATGATGTAAAACCCCCAGAGTTACTAATACCCACGTTGCCAAAATATACATGCACACTATATTAGTGATCTATCTATCCCTATAGAGAGAGATATAGAGAGAAATATACAGAGGGAGAGAGAGAGATATAATACTTAGAGAGAGAGAAAGTGATAGAGTTATAGGATGATACTTATGCCAGAAGGTGCTGTCTTATTCCATCGTGCGTCCAGGTAGAAGAGAGAGCGAGGGTCTTGATTTCACCTCCTTTTATATCTCACATCCCCACCCACATACAACCCACAACTCCGCCCTTCTCAGGTATTATCACAAGGCAAATATGTCCAATCACCTCCTGTAATATGCAGTAATAATCCCCTGCCTGCGGATGGCGTCCTTGTATCAGGGAAGAATGTCTTGTGTTCAAATAAGTTTTAACACTCTTTGATTGGTTCCAGGATGTCTTAAAATGGTTTATCAGTCAAACATCACCAGTATTGTCTTAGCAATATACATCTCCATAGGTCGGAGACGGAATGTCTGCCTGAGTACTCCAAACTCACAAAGGTTGTATACATATGTAAATGACATTGGATTTAGCAAACAGCTTCTGCATTCTAATTAGGAGGCTGTAGGGCCAGAAACCATTTAATATGTATGCAACCTTTACTACTAAAACCAAAAAGACCTCACACAGAAGAACAATGCTGTACATGGTTGAAATATTCAGATCATTAAATCCAATATGGAGTTCAGTGATTCATAATAATTATGCCATCACTTCCCCCTCAACATTCCCCCTTTTGTCGGAAAATACGACAATAAAATGAGTGGGAAGTGTGGAATATATTTGCCTACTCAATCCTATCACCAATAACCGTTCAGGATGAAATGAAGTAAAATTTTGCACTTAGGTATCTAGACATCACCCATCGCCATCACCTCTCCCCTGCCGTTCGCCGTAATCCAGTGTCTCCATCCATAGATTACACCATAGTCATCTTTGTGGATCTTCTTGGTCTCTTTGGTTCAGGAATAAAGTTCTCTATTTGTCAGTACACTTCTGATCTTGTCATTGCCAATCTCGAGAAACACGTCTATCCCCAAGTAGTCTTCTTCCAAGCTTGACTGCTTAGACTCTGGAGTTGCTGCACCTTCGTCTCTTGATCGGCCCACAGAGTTTTCGCCCCTCTCCCTACCAGATTTTTTATTTTTTTTTTCTGGTGTGTAGGTGCCGGGGATCAGACTCTGTAGCTGGGCCTCACCAGGTGGTTTCTTGGAGCACCTCCTTCTTGGGATTAGATAAAGGGGATCTGGTGATTCTTCTTAGCTGAGGCACGACTTTCAACAGAGACTTCTCCTGTAAACTTGATTGAAGCATCTATCGTTAATGTGGTTCTTCCATGGATAGATAGTTGAATCTCTACTAGGCAGGTCAGAGTTTATTGGGTAGGGGATGATATCAGCATACCTAAGTTGACTGTGAGAAGAACGCAGTCCAACCGACCTTCAATCCATCCCTTATGAACGTTTACCGACTCAAGGGTTGAAGTAGCAAATACCTTAGACTCTTTCCTCATTCATACAAAAAAAACAAACAAACCTATATCCCAATGTAAAAATTAAACAGTATATAATGATACCATATTTCCCTCCCCCATCCCTTAACCATGAATCAAAGTAAAAGCCAAACAAAATATACAATGTTATGAGGTTTCAGGGTTGAGTTGACGTAATGTCCTAAACACTCTTATCAAATATAATATCAAGGTTTCAGTACTTTTAGTGCTAAGTCCTGGACCTTCTTCGGCGGTTAAATTCATGAAGTTCTGCCTGGTTCTCTTGTATCTGGTGGGCAAGTCTCTTTACTCTCCTGTAAACTAGGCACAGTCCAATGTACATAACAAGAACAAGAACCAGGAGAACAATCACAGGGTGGATCATGAAATTAAAAAACGATGTAGCTGTCGGACTATAGCCAAATAAACTTTCCCACCAGGACACCTTAGAGTCTGTATCTAAGGCATTGGTAATCCTCGTTATCTTGGTTTTGTCCAACTTCCCCCTCAACACAAGTACTTGAGCTTTAGTCTCGATCTGTCACATGTAACATAGCAATAGAAATCTGTAGAAACAGCTACACAGATAAAAGGGAAAATTAGGATATAATAAATAAAACTACCGTATATACTCGAGTATAAGCTGACCCGAGTATAAGCCGAGGCCCCTAATTTTACCCTCCAAAACTAGGGAAACTTATTGACTCGAGTATAAGCCTAGGGGGTGAAATGAAGCAGACTCTCATTACGGTATACAGCCCCTCTCATCATCATAAATGGCCCCCCATTACTGGTATATAATCCCCCATCACTGGTATATAGGACCTCCATCACTGGTATACAGTTCCCTCCCCCCCCCCCTCATCAGAGGTTATGTCGAGCCCACTGGGACGGGGTACTCGGTACCGGACCGGGTCTGCTGCTGGGGAAGTCACGGGTGGTCCTAGTCCAGACCATGTCCCGGGCCTGGCAGTGATAAGGGGAATATTTGCAGGGGATAATGTCAGTCCTGACGCCACCCACGGCTTGTGGTCAATAGTGGGACTGCTGCAGAACCTCCGGGGATGATGTTATAGCAGCTTAGGATGGAATAGTTCTCCGTGGGTAGAACTGGTTCCCTGGGGCAGTGAAGATAGAGTCTATGGTGTAGTGTATGGTGCAGGCTTGTGCTGGATGCAGTGCACTTACTGTCCTGATGCTGCCGAAATCCTCCTTCGGGGTCCAAAGCTGACAGGCTGTGGCTCTTCAGGTTGTGATCCTCTGCGGACCTGTTAGGCTACTTTCACATTACGATTTTGAAGGGAGCCGATGCTGTCCGATAAATTCGGACAGCATCGGCTCCCTTCTGATGCCTGGAATCGGATGCCAAATAGGCATCCGATTCGGCATTAAATCGTAGCCTCCGGGCTGAAAAAAAGAAAAAAAAAAATTTTATGCTCACCTCCCCCCGAGCCCCCGCTCCCTGAGTCTGCAGAGGTCTTCTTCATGTGTACAGGACCTGCGGTGATGTCACAGTCACGTGACAGCAGGTTCCACCATGGTAACCTGTGGTCACGTGACTGTGACATCACCGCAGGTCCTGTACTGCAGTAGAAGACCTCTGCAGACACTGGGAGCCTGCGGGAGCCACCGGGAGCCTGCAGGAAGACGGCGGGGGCTCGGGGGGAGGTGAGCATAAGCTTTTTTTTTTTTTTAACCCCTGCACTCCCAGTTTGGAGCAGTTTTACTGTACTGAGCATGCTCAGTACAGTAAAATCGGGTCCGAGGAGACATCAGATGTTTCCTCAGACCCTGCTCCATAGGGCCCCATGTTAAAGGGATCGGATTGGATGTGCACTAAATGCCATCCGATTTGGTCCGATCCGATTTTGTCCCATTTTATTTTCGGTGCAAAAATCGGAGCATGCTCCGATTTTTGCACTGATAAAAACATCGGACAAAATCGCATCTACCAAATCGGATGGCATTTAGTGCACATCCGATTCGGTCCGATGCCCATAGGGCTGCATGGGGCCAAATTCGGATCCGATGCTGTCCGATTTTGATCGGACAGCATCGGATTTGAAAAATCCGTAGTGTGAAACCAGCCTTAGGGGGAATCATGTGCAGGCAGAAATCATGCGAGAGAGTCAGAGGTAGGGTTCACCGTGTTTACTTCTCTACTTTCTCCGTTACAGTACAGTCACAGTTCACAGTCTTTACACGGGCACAACTCTCCCCTCCGGGTTCCTTTACTCCCTGCAGCCAGGTTGTTCCTCTCTATGACCCCTCACTCTCTCTCTCTGTCCTTTCCAGGCTTTTGACTCTCTCTCCGTAACTTGGTGTGCGTCTCCGGACAGTATGGCGGTGGCTCGGACCCCTGTGGGTCCTCCGGGCTGCCACTGGGCGACCTGTCCTTTGGGGTAGGAACCCTAACTTGTAGCTAGAGTCCCCTGTCGGTTGTCTGGGGATGCCGGGTGGATCAACGGTCCTTTTTCAGAGCCGACACTCTGCTGCTAGCCTAGCCTCCAATAGTCCTCCTAGGTGAGGCTTTACCAGGCTCCTTCTAACCGTGTCTTTGGGTTCAATAGGAGGGCTACTCCGCCTGCAGTCTGCCTTCTCAGCCGTGGTTCTAGGACCCAGTGCTACTGGTTCTCTCGTCCCTCACACTCCTGGGGTGCTGGCTTCGGATGGGCTTTCTCTCTGTGGCTCGCACTGGCTCTCCAGATTCTGCGCTCCTTCCACCCCATTCTTCCAGGACGTGTGTTTCTGTCTTTACATCTCAGCCTACCTCGGCCTACTGACTCCTTTCTTTTCCCCCTGCTCTATATCTACCCTCTGTCACCTGACCTGCTTGCTGGCCCACCCACTGTCTCTAAACCCACCACCCCTTGCCCGCCTAGAGTTCCCGGGCTCCGGGTTGGGTGTTGCTCCCTAGTGGTTCTGTGGGCTATCTGTGAGGGTATTGTGGTGCAACTGTCTTTCCTACCTTTTTAGCTGCAGTTCCCTTTGTGGCCTCCTGGTTGCAGGGGCGCCACAGTTACAGCCCCCATCAGTGGAATACAACCCCCCATCAGTGGTATATACAGGCCCAACATCGGAGGTTACAGCCCCCATCAGTGGTATATACAGGCCCCCCATCGGAGGTTACAGCCCCCATCAGTGGTATATACAGCTTCCCATCAGTGGTATATACTGGACCCCATCAGTGGTTACAGCCCCCATCAGTGGTATATACAGCCCCCCATCAGTGGTATATACAGGCCTCCCCTCAGTGGTATATACAGGCCCCCCATCAGTGATATACAAAGGCCCCCCATCAGTGGTATATACAGCCCCCCCCATCAGAGGTATATACAGCCCCCCATCAGTGGTATATACAGCCCCCATAAGTGGTATATACAGGCCTCCATCAGTGGTATATACAGGCCCCCTCTCAGTGGTATATACAGCCCCCTCTCAGTGGTATATACAGCCCCCCATCAGTGGTATATACAAGCCCCCCCTCAGTGGTATATACAGCCCCCCATCAGTGGTATATACAAGCCCCCCCTCAGTGGTATATACAAGCTCCCCCTCAGTGGTATATACAGGCCCACCCCATCAGTGGTTTACAGGCCCCCCCATCAGTGTATATACAGGCCCCCCATCGGAGGTTACAGCCCCCATCAGTGGTATATACAGCCTCCCATCAGTGGTATATACAGGCCCCACATCAGTGGTATATACTGGCCCCTCATCAGTGGTTACAGCCCCCATCAGTGGTATATACAGCCCCCCATCAGTGGTATATACAGGCCTCCCCTCAGTGGTATATACAGGCCCCCCATCAGTGATATATACAGGCCCCCCATCAGAGGTATATACAGGCCCCACATCAGTGGTATATACAGCCCCCATCAGTGGTATATACAGCCCCCATCAGTGGTATATACAGGCCTCCCCTCAGTGGTATATACAGGCCCCCCTTCAGTGGTATATACAGGCCCCCCATCAGAGGTATATACAGGCCCCACATCAGTGGTATATACAGGCCCCCATCAGTGGTATATACAGCCCCCATCAGTGGTATATACAGGCCCCCCCTCAGTGGTAAATACAGGCCCCCTCTCAGTGGTATATACAGGCCCCCTCTCAGTGGTATATACAGCCCCCCATCAGTGGTATATACAAGCCCCCCCTCAGTGGTATATACAGGCCCACCCCATCAGTGGTATACAGGCCCACCCCATCAGTGGTATACAGGCCCACCCCATCAATGGTATACAGGCCCCCCATCAGTGGTTTACAGGCCCCCCATCAGTGGTATACAGGCCCCCTTGCTGCCGCACACCTGTAAAATAATACATCATTCATACTTACCCTGTCGCTCTGTCACCGCGCGTCCTCCGGTCTTCTTCCTGCTTGTACCCGGCTTCTATTCCTGAGGCAGGCGCAGCAGCGATGACGTCATTGCTTCTGCGCCGGTCACATGACGCCGGGTACAAGCAGGAAGAAGACCGGAGGTCGCGCGGTGACAGAGCGACAGGGATAAGTATGAATGATGTATTATTTTACAGGTGTGCGGCAGCAAGGGGGGCCTGTATACCACTGATGGGGGGGCCTGTAAACCACTGATGGGGGGGGCCTGTATACCACTGATGGGGGAGGGGGTGCTTACATAGTGCAATGTAATATGCACTGCTTCCCCTGCCGCTGAGGGACAGGGGGATGCAGTGCATATTGCATTGCACTAATGAGCAGGAGCACGTGACTGCCCGCTCCTACTGCAGCCTCCCTCCAGCTCCTGATCATCGCCCCCTCCCCCCACTGAGCCTTCTTTGTGACTCGAGTATAAGCCGAGGGGGGCACTTTTCAGCACAATTTTTGTGCTGAAAAACTCGGCGTTATACTCTAGTATATGCGGTACCTGCAGGAACCATCACTTGTGTTAAATCCATGCCCAATGCATCGGTGGTCACATCTTAATTTGTCATGGTATAGTAAATTGAGCAATCAGCTGATTGCTGTCTGTTCAAGTGTGCAATAAGCAACATCTGTGATTGCAGGAATTGTGACCTCATTATTAAATGAGCATGTAACACATGGACCAGGACTGCTCTGCCTGAGCGACGGGATTGTTAGGCTGGCTTCACTCCACGGCAAGATCCGATCCAGGGCTGTCAGAGATGAACCTGACAGTCCCGGACTGGATCAGCACACATAAACCGGAGGGCAAATATGCCCTCCGGTCCGGTGTGCAGCCGGATGCAGCTGCCGCTGCTGATGGTTCGGGCTCGCGGGGAGCTAGCCACGGTACTAAACAACAGCGGCGTGCAGCCGCAGGTGTCCGGTTCTCAGATCCTCCCAGACCAGGGCAATCTGGCCCCATATGCTCCCATGTTAGGGAGCGCCGGATTGTCCCAGATCCGGGAGGATCCGATTTGGGCAGATTTTTCTCCCCGGACACAAAAATGCTGCATTCTCCATTCTGTGTCCGGAGAAAAATCCGATTCCTCCCGGATCCCGGACATCCAAAAACCGGATGCCAAAAGACATTCATCCGGCGTATTCCGGCCCCATAGGGTTACTATGGGGCCGGAATCGGATTCGGGGGTGTGCGGTTCACACCGGACAGCCCCGAATCCAAAAAAACGTGATTTGAAGCCAGCCTTAGCAATCCTCTGCATCGGATTATAGAGCAGGATCCAAGTGGCTTCATGCAGACACGACAATCTCGTCAGGTGAATAAAATCAGTCCTTTCTTATATAAGTTTTGGCAGCAATCAGCTGCAGTATTACCTATTGGCTTTTTAGGGTAACTCAAGTCAACAGTCCTAGCTTATAAAGGGTGGCAACAAATAACATGTATCCTCTTGGTAATTAAACGTACAACAAAAAATTAGACTCTCAAAATGTATATGATTTTCAAGATAATTATTTTTCTTACAGGAACGGAATCACAGATACTCCTACTCTACAGACTATCAGTCAGCTACTGTGAGTCCAGTGGATGTTGCAGAGGAGCTGAAAAAACAAGCAATAAAGTCTAAAGAGGAATGGATGACTTCGAGTGGTTTCATGTACCCAGGATTTAGAAGCAGCTCTGAAAGCAACCAGCACCCCAAAAAACCTGACGGTGCTCGGACTCAGGAACTGACCAAGGTATAGAACATATAAGGGATTCACTTTTCTGTTAAATGCTGTCATTAGTCATTAGCTTTCACACTAGCGTTTTTTTTACAAATTGCGGCATATCCGACAGTTAACGGCCACACTTGCGACAAACTTGCGGCAAGCCCCATGCATTGTCTATGGGGTGTGCGGTATAGCTGCGGTTCTGGCAGTTGCTGCCGCGAAAAAAAAAACCGCTGCTGACCGTGTTTTTTTTTCACGGCCGCAGCTGCCACAAACGCCGGAACCGCGGCTATACCGCACTTGCCGCAAGTCCCATAGACAATGCATGGGGCTTGCCACAAGTGTGCTGCAAGTGCGACCGTTAGGCGGCAGATGCGGTAAATCTGCCGGATCTGCTGCAATTTGTAAAAAAAAGCCAGTGTGAAAGGGGCCTTATCCAGACTGTAATGTATTATAGATGTTCCTCTTCCTGAATCTATTAACCCTCCACTATAACGTACTTGAACATCATATGCTGGTTCCCAGAACGGAGTCTGCATCTCTGCTGGCAGATGATGGCTGATAATCAAGGAGTGAATGAAAAAAAAGAGAAATAGGGGCTAGAGAAAAATAGGTGAAGGAGATGAAAAAGGAGCCAAAAAAAATGGAAGTAGTGTGGGAAAAGGAGTTGTTTTTACTTTGTATACCACATTCATGTGCACTTTCACTGTATTTGGCCTGATAAAGATGCTGATTCGGTATAAAAACATGTAGCCTGAATATCTTAACAACAAACAAGCCTTCTTCTTTGGCAGTCATTACCAGCAGCGTTGTTGTCCTGCGTGTTACTTTATATTGTTGCACAGCAGTACTGTGGTATTGATGTGTATAGTAATAGTGGTTCAAACAATCACAATAACTACAAAGTAAAAAAAAAAAAAAGTGTTTTAAAACAGATCAAATTTATACAAAAATATATTTTCCTTCATTAAAAATCAATAAAAATGTAAATAGAATTATAGAATTTTTTACAATACATTGCATAATAAAATGGATGATGTCAAAAGTACAAGACATCTCACAAAAAACAAGTGCTCATTATTTTTATTTATATAGCACCATTAATTCCATGGTTTTGTACATGCGAAGGGATTACATACAAAATAAAGAATGAGGAGGAGGAGACAGCAGGTTGGGGGTTGTGGCTGCTCCGGTGGTGGTGAAGTGCCTGTGGGGAGGGGGGGGGTAGGGGTTGAAGTAGTCGCTCCGGTAGTGGTGGTGGAGCAGTAGGGTCATTGCAGGCTGTAAACCTTCCTGAAGAGATGCATTTTCCAGTTTAATCTGAAGGATCTGAGCATGGTGGATAATTGGACGTGTTGGGGTGCAGAATTCCAGAGGATGTGGGATATTCGGGAGAAGTCTTGAAGGTGGTTGGGTTAGGAGCAAATAAGTGTGGAGGAGAGGAGGAGGCCTTGGGAGGACCGGAGATTACGTGAGGGGAGTGTGGTGCAGCGGATGACTGCCACACATGTGTCAGTGCTGGGGCATGTGGTTCCACGACTCTGGTAAGGTAGTAGATGTGTTAGGCTGCAGGTTTGAAAGCCAGGGGAATGTCTGTCAAACCTGGATCCTCCTGTGGGCGTGACACATCAGACATGAGCAGACTCCCTCCTGGTCACATGGGCTGTGAGGTCAGGAAAAGTCCTGCACCACTGGATGTAGAGGAGCCTTGCGACCGGAAGGAGTGCTTTCCCAGAGTCCACAATAGGTGAGGGGGCCTTAGGGAGCCTGGATCACCCCGGACTCAGGGAGCTTGAACCTGGTCTGAGCCCGGACCAGACAGGGAGTCTGTGATCCTGCAGAGGAGGCATCCTCCCCAACCAAGACTAAGATCAGTGATTATTATTATGGATTGTCTAAGGTTAGTGATCACTATAACGGACTAACCAGGACTTGTGTGTGTCATCCCTACCGTTGGGACAGTCTAACATGATATACTTTTCCCGTAAATGTGTGCACTATATACCATATACAGTTTATGAGGCTTGTTAATAAACCGTGGCTGTCTGTGTCAATTTCGCTGCCAAGCGAGTACTTCGTAGTCCCCTCGGTGTGTGCTACCTCACAGAAGATAGTGGGAGATTAGTTTGGAGATATAAGTTAAAATAGGGGACTGTTGTGAATTTATTGGAGCTCCCTCCGGTGGTTGTTGGTGATGCAGCTGACTGTGTGGGCTTCACAGGTGATGGGGATTGGCAATCTGGTACTTGGAGCATATAATGGTTGGAAGTGGATCATTCCTTGCCAGTTGTCTTTTGTTCCCGGAGGAGTTCACATCTCTCTGGTTTCTTCTGCCCTGTGGAGATCTTTGCAAGATAAGTGAATGGTTTTTTGATATTTTGCAGCACACTTTTGTGTGCTTAAGGTTCTGCTTATGTTTTGTCTTATTGTGAGCTGTGGGTTTGCTATCTAGTTTGTATATTTGTTTATCTGCTCTCAGATAGGAGAGATTTGCAGAGGGGAGAAGCGGGGGAGTATGAAGGAGAGAGGTGGATTAGTTGGGCAACAGAGTTAAGGACAGACAGGAGAAGTGTGAGACTGATAGCAGGGAGGCCAAAGAGGAGGATGTTGCAGTAGTTTAGGCAGGAGATGATGACTTACTACATTTTATTAGATTGAGGGATGAGGAAGGGAAGTATTCTGGAAATATTTTTGAGCTGGAGGCGACAGGAGGTGGTGAGCGTTGGAAGGGCATGGTAGAGTCAAGGCAGCGAGGCAATAGATTTCAGTTGCAAGCGAGAGCGTGCTGCCATTTACCATGATAATTAGATCGGGTAGTCCACTTTGAGCTTTAGGAAGCGAGAGGAGAAGAAAGAGAATATGGCTGAAAGACACTCTGAGGTTATAGTGATGCAGAAATGTAAAACTTATGGCTGGAAGAAATATAAGATTACAGAAATTCATGAATTTACTTATATATATATATATATATATATATATATATATATATATATATAATGTTGTTGTTATTATTATTTATTATTATAGCGCCATTTGTTTCATGGTGCTGTACATGTAAAGGGGGGTATACATAGACAAGTACAATAATTATGAGCAATACAAGGCACAGGCAGGTACAGAAGGGGAGAGGACCCTGCCCACGAGGGCTCACAGTCTACATGGAATGGGTGAGGATACAGTAGGTGAGGAGAAAGGACCCTGCCCGCGAGGGCTCACAATATACAAGGAATACAGCAGGTGAGGAGAGAGCATCCAGGCCCCGAGGGCCCACAGTCTACAAGGGATGGATGAGGATTCAGTAGGTGAGAAGAGATGACCCTGCCTGTGAGGGCTCACAGTCTACAAGGGATGGGTGAGGAGAGAGGACCCTGCCCACGAGGGCCCACAGTCTACAAGGGATGGATGAGGATTCAGTAGGTGAGGAGAGATGACCCTGCCTGTGAGAGCTCACAGTCTACAAGGGATGGGTGAGGAGAGAGGACCCTGCCCATGTGGGATCACAATCTACAAGGGATAGGTGAGGATACAGTAGGTGAGGAGAGAGGACCCTGTCAGCAAGGGCTCATTGTCTACAAGGGATGGGTGACGATACAGTAGATGAGAAAGGACCCTGCCTGTGAGGGCTCACAATCTACAAGGGATGGGTGAGGATACAATAGGTGAGGAGAAATGACCTTGCCCATGAAGGCTCACAGTCTACAAGGGATGGGTGAGTATACAGTAGGTGAGGATACACTAGGTGAGGAGAGAGGACCCTACCCGCGAGGGCTCACAGTTTACAAGGGATATGTGAGGATACAGTAGGTGAGGAGAGAAGACCCTGCCTGTGAGGGTTCACAGTCTACAAGGGATGGTGTGAGGATACAGTAGGTGAGTGGATGGGTGAGGAAACACTAGGTGAGGAGAGAGGACCCTGTCATCAAGGGCTCATAGTCTACAAGGGATGCTTGATGATACAGTAGATGAGAAAGGACCCAGCCCGTGAGGGCTCACAATCTACAAAGGATGGGTGAGGATACAATAGGTGAGGAGAGAGAACCTTGCCCACGAGGGCTCACAGTCTACAAGGGATGGGTGAGGATACACTAAGTGAGGAGGGGATGGGTGAGGATACATTAGGTGAGGAGAGAGGACCCTGCCCGAGGGCTCATGGTCTACAAGGGATGGGTGAGGAGAGAGAAACCTGCCTGCGAGAGCTCACAGTTTACAAGGGATGTGTGAGGATACAGTAGGTGAGGAGAGAAGATCCTGCCTGTGAGGACTCACAGTCTGCAAGGGATGGGTGAAGATACAGTAGGAGAGGAGCAGATGGGTGAGGACACACTAGGTGAGGAGACAGGACCCTGCCTGCGAGGGCTCATTTTCTGCAAGGGATGGGTGAGGAGAGATGACCCTGCTCGCGAGGGCTTACAGTTTACAAGGGATGTGTGAGGATACAGTAGGTGAGAAGAGAAGACCCTGCCTGTGAGGGCTCACAGTATACACAGGATGGGTGAGGACACAGTAGGAGAGTGGAGAGCTGGTCGTGTGGGAGTTTAGTTGACTGAGAATCATTGCAGGTTGTAGGCTTGTTGGAAGAGGTAGGTCTTCCGGTTCTTTTTGAAGGTTACTATGGAAGGCGAGAGTTTGTAATACGGTATATATATACATACAGTGCTGTGCAAATTAATTGGGACAAAGCAAGTTTTTCTTGCATTAGTTTTACTATTGCTGATAAGTGTTTTATCAGTTCTTGGTGTTGTTGTCCTTTTTCTTCCACATTTCCCTTTTCGTATTGGAGAAAACGATCCAGTTTCATTATGTGTGCGAATTATTCTCGAAACAGTAGATTTTCTAATACCAACGGTGGAAGCGATTTCTCTTACAGTCAGACTTATATGTTCATTAAGAGTAATAATTCTAGATCTCTTCCGTGGAGTAACATCCATTTTTACAGTCACAAATCACATTGAGAGAAAAAGTACACTAAACCACTCCTCACAGAAACAAGCTCTCAACTGAAGCTGAGGGGGCCGTTAGCTGCTATTTTCTGACTAAAACCAGCCAAACCACATTTTGTTACTCAAGGTTGTACACTTACACCTGTTCAAAGCAGTTAAAACTGGTTTGAATCATTGACTGGTATCCCAAACTTACGATTTTACCTAAAAAAAAATGCTTTGTCCCAATTAATTTGCACAGCACTGTTAAATATGCAGGTTTTGAGACCAACACAAATTCTGGTTTTCACGCAGTTGTCTGCTTTATGTGTTAAGATTTTTAACTGAGATGTTTCTATGGTTACTGAACTGCAATTCTAACTTTACTTTGCTACTCTGTAAACATTTATTGAAAAATATATAGTTTCTGTTAAGACTTAATATTTCCAGTACTGTCAATGATTTCTCGCTCTTTGAGGATTGAAGCACAGGCTATCAATAGGACTGAGATCTGGGAGTTTCCTGGTCATGGACCTAAAATGTCAGTGGTTTGTTCTCCGAGCCCCTAAGGCTATGTGCCAAAGGGCTAAAAGTAATACAGAATTCTCTGCATCAAATCCACATCCACCTTTAACCGCTATTACGCAGCAAACGTGTTGCGCTTTTGCTAGGTAATATCTTTTTTAATGCAGAAAATTCTGCATCCGACCATGTTGTTCCCGCTCTGTAGTATGGTGTTTACCATATATAAATACAACGAACAAAAATATGTACAAATGCATCCCATAAAAAATGTCACAATATAGTCTAGATGCAGTTAAAATTAGAATTTAATATAAAGTGCAGTGCATCAGAACAACATTGCATGACATTGTAATATCATCTCACAGATAGATCAGGCACAGAGGAAGAGGTAAAAGACACACAGTGCCTTAATACAGATCACAGGGTACATAAGATATTTATCTCATTGAACAAGCAGGATATATAGAGCATTATAACACAGACTATTCATGTATATGGCTGGGCACAATTGCAAACAGTGATAATACATCCAATATATTGTAAATTAGGCAGCCCAAAATAACCATAAGTCCAGTTTAACAGCACTTAGTACCACCTGCAATTCCAATTTTTGATGGGATGCATTTGTACATATTTTTGTTCGTTGTATTTATAATGCTGAGGTGTAGCATCCATTTACCACTAAGATCCTGTTGGTTCCCTACTAAGATATTAGGTGTTTACCATATGCAGGGCCGCACCGTCCATTGGACAGTGTGAGCCCTATCATTCAGGCGGCAAGAGGCAGGGGGAGCAGCTGTGCAGAAGGGGGCGGCTCCTTATGCACACGGCGTCCCCCTGTCATGGCGCCGGCGGCTCAGGGCAGGTAAGAGCCGCCGAGCGGCGACCCGCCGGAGCCCAGCCAAGGGGCGGCGGTGCTGGGCTCCGCCAGCACCCTTCTTCCCCCCCGTCCTCAGTCTCAGCCGCTGTTGAAGGGGCGGCAGTGCTGGGCTCCACCAGCCCCCCCCGCCCGGTCCTCAGACGCGGCTGCAGAAGGGGCGGCGGTGCGGGGCTCCACCAGCATCCCCTTTCCCCCCCGGGTCATCAACCTGCGGCTCAGGCGGCAGTGGGGCTTGGTGCACCCTGACCATATGTACCGGCAGGCTTTTCTGGGTTTCGGCTGCATCACACAATACGTGGGGTCACGTGCCTCCTACCAACCTGATGTGTGACGCGGTCAAAACCCAGAAATGTCAGCCAGAACGCAGGTAAGTGCGGAAAACAATTTACATGCGGCTTATTTTTACGGATTATCAAAGATCTATAAAAATCTTGCAGTTACTAGGCTGTGCAAAAAAAGCAGATGTCGGCATCACAGGCAAAGTCACCTTGACTTTGCTGGCTGGCCATCATACCATCCACTTTTGCTGTGCATTTTTTACAATACGCAGTACAAAATATGCAGCAAAAGCTCCAGCGTGGGCAAATAGGCTTACGTAGTTATCCCTTTTGGTTTGCTACATGGTCCACCATGCTGGAAAAAACATCATCACCAAATTGCAGATCAGTTCAGAAAATGTTCTCAGAAATATTTTTCAGCCTTAACCAGTTTTATTGAACATATATGGTTAGTGTGGGTGATTGTAATGACTGGTATGTGACTGCCACTTAGTAACGATTAGTGAGCAGCTAATTATTCATTGTTTTAGTCAAACTTTCTTCTATCGACCATGTATGACCTTTACTTTGTCGTAAGGTGACTGATGTTTTCTACACCTGTAGAATTGAATATTCACAATGTTATTGACCTATATATGTTTCCTATTCCTGATAATTATATCGACAGCATTGAGGGGAACATGTCAGCTATGCAGCCCTAAGTTTGGGATACAGAAACATGGAGATCTGTAATAATAGTTTAGAACATTGAGTCCCCGAAATATGCAATAAAAGCGACTTGCTGCCCCTGTATTGTACTGTTCAATGGCATCCAATTAGTAAAGCGATGTACTAGGGGATTAATCTATGGTAAGCTACAAGGAAACATGCAGTTTTGCAGCAGTCCAGTGAGATATGTGTGTAATAAGGGCTTTTCAGTCCCTAAGGGATGAATCACATTGGAGAAGTATTACATTTGTGTATATTTATGGCCGTAGCTGCATACACAGTTGAAAACACTGAAAAATTATTTTTCTAAAAACCAATAAAACAGAAAGGTCAGCCTTGACAGCCAAATAGTCCTTGTATTTTTTTAATTAGTTTTTAATGTAAGGTGTCAGTTCCTCTTCTTGCTGTTTGAAAGGTCAGGCTGATACAGTAAATACCTGTGTATGTCTTGTATTGTAGGCCTGGAAAGAAAATATTCTGCACGCGAACACCCTCCAGCCCACGCTTTCCCGGGACCGCTGGAGTTGGGCAGAGCGCCACATTGACTTTGACTTATATAGGAAACCCTCTGACAGGGGGTCGCTGTCTGCTCCTGTGCTTCTCCATGCAGGTGAACTTCTCACTTTTGTATTAAAATTATTTACTAATTACCTGTTCAACCTATTCTAAATATAACAGCAGTTATGTTCCCGATGGACTGATATAATTTCCATGCTTTATTGCTGCTCATGTAAAATTAAATCTAAAACACATCTATAATTTACATAGCAGAGTTGGAATATAGGGAGGCGCCTAAGTCCTTCAGCGCTCAGTGTGCAAATGAATAAAATCTGTGAGACTATGCAGCAGCTGTAAAATGACTGCAGGGGGAACAGTCCACAATAACGAGACATACTATAAAGCGAGCAGAGACTGAAAGTGGGAATATTGAGACCTGACACTTTCTATTTATACAGGCGGTCCCCGACTTTGAAACCTTCGCTTACGAACATCTCATAGATACGAACATCCAATTTACAAAAAAAAAAATCAAACACTGATCTCGGTGCACACCGCCTCCTGCCAGCTGTGCTGCTCACTGCTTGCCTTCCGATTTTCTGCTTTCTGTCATCTCACATGGCATACTCAGGCTCTTCACTATAGGTCAGCACTTCCGGCCATGTTCTAACTTCAGAGGTTACTGCGTGTTGTAAGTTCGTGACTTCAAGGCGAGTGTCATGACCTCTGAGGCCTGGATGCAGCCATAAGTCCTGACATACAGTGAAGAGCCTGAACATGCCGGGCACAACTGCGGAAAGAAGTAACTGGATGGCGTGCACCAAGGCAGCAGAACAGGTAAGAGATGAGACTACTATTGGTAATAAAAGGAAATAATAATACTCACGTTTTTGGACACACTGTAGTCCACTATCTGGGTTTCCTCTTTCTGGAGTTAAGTGGCGCATAATTTCCCTATAGGCCAGGACGTCTGGCCGCATCCAAGCCCCAGAAGTCACTGCACCACATAAACTATGGAAAGGACATATAGTGAACAACCTAACCATGCAATGGAAAGAGGACCAGATGAGGTATTCGTTTTTTGCATTTTTTTCTGACCTTGATATAACTTGCATACAAATTCAGGTTACAAACAAACCTAAATTTCTCATCCAATGATAGTTTTTTAATAGTTTGTTTTTTTACAGTTGAAGGTAGACTGTAAGTCTATCCAGTTCAACCCATAGCTAATGAGACTGCCTGTGTAGCATTTTCTAATTGTCCTAATTTTACCACCCCATTTCATGTATTACAGTGGAGCAGGGGCATGCAATGCACAATTACTTTTCTCTAAGAAGTTAGGGTACCTTAAGGGTAAGTTCACACTTACCCGGCGTGTTTCTCGGCGGCAGCTGGCGGTACCCGCCAGGAAGCTCCGGCGCCGTTCATCGGCTTCCTGGCGGGTATGTGCGGCGGGAGCCGGGCGGTAGCCGGCGGATGCACAGCGGGTTCTCGGCGGCGATTCTGCAGCGGCTGGAAGCAGCACATGATTCTGCTTGCAGCCGTTGCAGAACCGCCGTTTTTTTCGAACATGTTCATTGTTTGCTAACCCGCTGGGAAACCTGCGGGTTAGCAACGGATGACGCTGGGTAACCGCCGGTGTGTGCACTGACTTGGGCGGGTTACATTAGTTTTAATGTTAATCCAAACGCCGGTTTGGATTAACATAAATTTAAATAAAACTAATGTAAACAAAATGGCGGTTTACACAGGTAAACCGCCGAAAACCCGCCCAGTGCGCACATACCCTTACACACGGCTACATTTGTAGCTTGTCACCAGGTAACTTACTGGTTGCAGTGAAATCATGGATACATGGTTCTATCTTGTTGCTGTGTACAAATGGAATCATGTATCCATGATTTCACTGCAACCAGTAAGTTACCTGGTGACAAGCTACAAATGTAGCCGTGTGTAAAGGTACCCTAACAGATCGAAAAAGTTGCTCATTAAATAATACGTCCATAAAACAACATGTTTTCTCTC
This sequence comes from Allobates femoralis, assembly GCA_033576535.1. Lineage (NCBI taxonomy): Eukaryota > Metazoa > Chordata > Amphibia > Anura > Aromobatidae > Allobates > Allobates femoralis. Next base: position 51,125,907 of record JARQOC010000007.1, on the reverse strand, counting down.
ACATGGTCTCTTGCAGATGATTCTTCACAGAAGGAACCTATAGTACCGGTGCAGTCTGCAGATATCAGACCTGAAATGAGATTTCTCCGATGTTTGATTCAGACAGAGCTGACGGGATACGGACCTCATGCAAGTAATCAGCAAAGCAAACTAGAAGGATTGTTAAAAGATCCAGGAGCCAAACTGTCTCTGCGGAGACCTGGCCTCGCACTAAAGGTGGGAGATACTTGTGCATTGAATAGCTTCACACTTACATTAACCTCCCAATAAGAATACATTTTGTCAAATTACTTATAAAAATTATGATGTGAAAAGTTCACCAAATTCTACAAAGATACTTCATAGACTTAGATAGATGGGTCAGATTCAATAAAGCTCTTGAAAATTACATCAACATTTATTTCTTTTTCCTGTGTGTTTTATGAGTTTCAGGGTAGGGATACACAGCAATTTTTGGGTGTCTAATTGCCACCGTGAAGTCGATTTGCAGGACAGCGTCCAGCGGCCATGTCAGTATTCTGTGAGTGCTGGACGGTAACTGATGATCGGTAGGGATGCAGAGGGTTAAACCTCCACCAATCTAGTATTGATGACCTATCCCTATAAAGTTGTGGAAACCGCTTGACGTTGCCACAATTTGTGACTCTCATATGTTGGACTTTGGCCTCTTTTTATGCTATTTTTCATGTTAGGTCATTACCAGCCCTGGCTGACTATTGTGCCTCCTTGTAACAATTAATCATGTGGTTAAAGATGGATCTGGAAGAAAACAAAGAAGAATGTTTCTTATGAGCCAATTCTCATACTTTGCAAGCCTCATGAAGTCATTAGCCACTCCTAAAAGCTTAGAAAATCTGTCTTGCTTAAGACAATATGGCCTGCCAGCTCGTGAGGGATCAGAGTACAGTAGCCTGTACAGAGGTGCGAGGCACAGGGTAAAATCGACAGGCATAAATACAGGTAATGCTGCTGCTTTCCATGTTTTATCTCATTCCAGTGCTGACTTCACTGATACGCTGCTCAGTACTTCTGTATCTGTAGCTGCTTGTGAACATGGGCCACAATTAGGTAGGAGTGCAGGAATCCATCATAAATAAAATAACATTTTTTATGTGGGAAATTTGGGCAAATATAGCAATTTTGGCTTTTTTTTTTTATTGTATTTTCTTCATTCCATATAACCCATACTTTTTCTTCCGGCTACTTTAATACCGACAGCATCATAAATATAATTTTTTTTTTTCTTCTTTACTATGTTAAAGAAAATAACATTTCTTTAACGAGAATATTTTGTTTTTAATAAAGGAGTTTTCACACAAAGAAACAAAGTTAATTTTAAAGCTGATTTTAATCAATACATCTTGTAATAATAATAATTTCCACAATTGGATGTTAGATAAAATGTTCCTGTGCTGAGATAATCTTAAATATGTGTCCCTGCTGTGTACTGTGTAATGGATGTCTCTAACCGTACAGGGACATGGTCTGATCATACCACATCTCCTGTGCTGAGATAATCTTGTATATGTGTCCCTGCTATGTACTGTGTAATAATAATCTTTATTTATATAGCGCCAACATATTCCACAGCGCTTCACAATTCAGAGGTACATATTCAAACAATCATAAGAAACAGTTATCAGAAAATACAATACAAAACAAAATACAATACAATATAGAATATAATACAAATACAATAATTAAAGCAGAATACTGACAGCCCTGCTCATAAGAGCTTACAATCTAACAATGATGTGGGGGTGACACAAAGTACAGGGACTTATTTACAATGATGGTATAGTCAATTTGATGACACGGAGAACAGATAGGAGCAGCATAAGTGGCCACCAACCATTATTTGTGATGCATTTGAGACTGGTGGAGTGGATAGGCTATGTCTAAATGACTTTGACTAGGGATCATGATAGGCCGCCCTAAAAAGATATGTTTTTAGGGATCGACTGAAACTATGTTAGTTGTGGATAGATCTAATTTCTTGAGGTAGAGCATTCCAGAGAATCAGTGCAGCTCGGGAGAAGTCTTGGAGCCAGGAGTGGAAGGTTCGGATTAATGCAAACGTGAGTCTAAAGTTACTTCCAGAGTGAAGACAACGGGTGGGGTGATATACAGAGATGAGGGTGGAGAGGTAGGGAGGTGCTGCACTGTGAAGAGCTTTGTGGGTGAGAACGAGCAGTTTGAACTGGATCCTATAGTGTATAGGGAGCCAGTGCAATGGCATAGAGCGGAAGTGTTCCGAGTAACGGTTAACCAGATAGGTGATCCTGGCTGCTGCATTAAGGATGGACTGGAGAGGGGAGAGTCTACGGCGGGGGAGGCCAATTAAAAGAGAATTACAATAGTAAAGTAGTAAGCTGGAGTGAGGCGTTTTGTGGTTTCCAAGGTGAGAAAGGGGCAAATTCTAGAGATGTTCTTCAGGTGCAAGCTGCAAGAGCGGGCGAGAGATTGTATATATGGGGTGAAGGAAAGATCAGAGTCAAACATAACACCCAAACAGAGAGCCTGCTGCCTAGGCGTTATCGTGGTGCCACACACTGAGAGAGAGATGTCAGATTTAGGGAGGTTAGTGGAGGGCGGGAGCAGAAGTTGTTCAGTTTTGGAAAGGTTGAGTTTCAAATAGAGATCGGACATGATATTGGAAACTGCGGTCAGACAGTCATTGGTGTTCTTTATTAAAGCGGGAGTTAGGCTCAGGGGTTTTGTGTCATCAGCATAAAGATGGTACTGAAAGCCAAATCTGCTGATGGTCTGTTCGAGGCCATGTAGAGAGAGAAGAGGTCCAAGGACTGAACCCTAAGGCACCCCAATAGTGAGAGGAAGAGGGGAGGAAGTGGAGCCAGGAAATGATACATTGAAAGAGCGGTCAGAAAGATAGGAGGAGAACCAGGAGAGAGCGGTGTCCTTGATGCCGATGGAGTGCAGCATAGAGAGTAGGAGATGGTGGTCAACAGTGTCAAAGGCTGCAGAGAGACAAGAAGAATAAGCAGAGAATGGTCACCATTCCATTTTGCTGTCAGAAGGGTCACTTTGGTGAGGGCAGTTTCTGTAGAATGTAAAGGGTGGAAACCAGACTGTAATGGGTCTGGTTTCCAGAAACATTACAGGGTGAGGTAATGGGTGAGGTAGGAGTAGACCAGGCACTCTAGGAGTTTAGAGATGAAGGGGAGATTGGAGAATGGTTTGTGCCAACTAAAACTAACTAACTAAATTAACTAACTAGTTGTTTGTGCAGGATGCATCGAGAGATGTTTTCTTTAATAATGGAGTAATGATAGAGTGTTTGAAGGAGGAGAGGAAGATGCCTGAAGATAGGTAGAGATTGAAGATTTTGGTTAGGTAAGTGGTGACCACCGGAAAGAGAGACTGGAGTAGGTGTGAGAGGATGGGGTCAGCGATGCATGTGGTGGGACGAGAGGAAGAGAGGAGCACCAAGGTCAGCACCAAGGTCAGTGATAGGGGCCTGCACTTTAGGACTGAGGAGAGAGTGAAAGGTGTCAAAGAGCTTCTTTGGGTAGTTGGATAGTGAGGAGATCAGGGTGGTAAAGAAGGTCTGTTTATTGAGGTGGAGGGCAGAGTTGTAAGTTCTCAGCATAAATTTATAATGAATGAAGTTCTCTGGTGTGCGGGTTTTCCTCCATAGACGTTCAGCACTCCTAGAGAGTTGCTGGAGGAATCGAGTTTTTGATGTGAGCCAGGGCTGTTTCACTCTGTGTTTGGAAGTTTTGAGGGTGAGGGGCGCTACTTAGTCCAGGGAGCTTCTGAGAGAGTCGTTTAGTGATTCACCGCCAGATCAGGACAGGAGAAGGCGGAGATTGGGGACAGTGATGAGTGTAGAGAGTCTGTGAGTGTTTGAGGGTTAATGGCCTGTAGATTTCTGAATGTGTGATAGGTAGGACTGTGCTGTGGTGGGCGAGGATTTGTGAGTGCGAAGGAGAAAATGTTGTGATCAGAGAGAGGAAGAGACAAGCTATCTAAGGAGGAGGTTGAACAGAGCCAGAAAAAGATCAGGTCAAGGGTGTTGCCATCCTTGTGTGTCTCAGAGGTTGAGAGCTGTGAGAGGCCAAGAGAGGTGGTTAAAGATAGGAGCTGGGATGCAGATGGTGAGATGGGGCTGTTTATGGGGATGCTGAAGTCTCCCAGAATAAGGGTTGGTAATTTTGAGGACATGAAGTGCGGCAGTACTTGCGCAGTACTACTAGCGATGCTGCTGACCCTTGCAACCAACAATACCTACAACCGACGCCAGGAACCGCAGCCGCTGCACCCACCTCCACACACAGCCAGCAGGAAAGTCTGATGCTCTCTGGCCTGTGCGCCCAGGAGAGGCAAGAAGAAATGGGGTGTGGGCGCCCTTGGGGGGTTGCAAGTAGTAATGGCAGGAGCAGTGGGAGAGCTCAGCACTGACTAGAGGGGAAAGACAGAGAAATAAACACAAATATACACAGACACTATGCATATATATACAACACACATCTACTTACAGGTGCATCTAAATGAATTAGAATATCATCAAAAAGTTAATTTATTTTACTAATTCAATACAAAAAGTGAAATGCATATATTATATAGTCATTTCAAACAGAGTGCTCGATTTCAATTGTTTCTTTCTGTTAATGTTGATGATCATGGCTTACAGCCAATGAAAACCCAAAGGTCATTATCTCAGAAAATTAAAGTAGGAAAGGGTTAAAAACCGTGCTGCCGTATTTCATGAGACATCAAAGGGTGAATATAATATTGATTTATTAGTCAACGTGTTTCAGGGCTCCCAGAAACGCCCTGAAACATGGAAATATTACATTGATTTTTGATGATATTCTAATTCATTGAGATGCACTAGTAGAATATCAACAAAAAGTTATTATTCATAGTTCAATAATAAAGTAAAATCGCATATACTATATAGAGTCATTACAAAAAGAGTGATCTATTTCTAGTAAGCTGTAAGCTATAATCATCAACATTTACAGAAATGAACACTTGAAATAGATCACTGTTTGTAAAGACTCTATATACCATATGCGTTTCACTTTCTGTATTGAATTACTGAAGAAAATTTACTTTTTGATAATTTTCTAATTCATTGAGATGCACTTGTACTTAATCCTCCTGTCCCGTCCGTCATCAACTACCGTCTCGATGTCCTCCCATCACGTGTTGGCGGTAGCCATATTTGCACACCTAAGTGATGGGTGTGCAAATATGGCACCCACTGGCGGTACTGGCAGATACCGCAACCGCTGACACTGATAATCTCCACCTGATTAAGTGCACATGTACGCATGCGCACTTACTCAGGCGGTCGCCATCTTTGAATACCCAAGTGTCCAAAGATGGCGGCCACTTAACATCTTTGGACACCTGAGTGTGCAACGATGGCAGTGGTATGACCCAGCGCACGCATGTGCACTTACTCACCTCGCTGCCATCTTTGTACACCACAGAGGGGAAAGAGCACACAGCAGGGAGCGCGCACAAGGGGGGCAGAGACAGCACAGTGGGGGGAGAGCGCACAGGGAGAGTGACAGCACAAGGGGACAGACTTCAAAAGGGGAGACAGAGCACACAAGGTGAATAGACAGCTCACGAGGGGGGAGAGGGCGCACAGAGGTGGCAAGTGCACAGGGGAGCAGAGGCAGCGCACAGTGGGGAGACACAGCACAAGGGGGAGAGACAGTGATGTGGCCAGGGCTAGGGGTACTTGGACACCGGGATTGATGGCTTCTTGGATGGGGAATCACGGGTGGTCGGGATCCCAGTTCCGTGCCCTGGTTATCATTTGAGTTAGATGATGGAAAAGGAATATTTACAGGGGAACGTGACGCCACCTGTGGATCCCGGTAATACAGGTACCGGCGCTGCAAGCCGGCCGCTGAGGTGATGGTGGGTGCAGCAGAGAGTGGTACAGCTCCCCACAGGAGGAGCTTTTACCTTAGGGCAGCAGTGATGGAAGAGGATGAGGGGAGTTGTTGTTGCAGTTCTTACCCCTCTGGTGAGCTGCTGATGTCGGTGTTGGAGCCCTCCGGGCACCGGCGGGAATAACAACAGAGACCAGTTCAAGTTTGACTCACTTTACTGGGTACCGGCAGATGGTAAACGATACACGGTACAGTTTGGTTTACCGGGTGGATGTTGCCAGCTCAGGGTCCCCCTGATGGAGTCTCTAGATGTTTTCTTTCTTTGTCTTTCGGGTCTGTTCTATTCTTGCTGTTTCTCCCATCTTTACAGCGCTCTCCTGCCAGTCCTACGGTATGTCACTAGTCTTCAAAGTCGGTCCCTTACCGGTATGGATGGGAGCAGCAGGAGCGCACAATTTCTCCCGCAACCGGAATTCAGTCCACGACCACTAGTGCCCTCAACCGGTTTCTGTCCTGAGGGGTAAGATGTCCTTGTGGTGCGTACGGCAACCCGGTTATAATGTGCCCGCAGCTCGTCGTTCTGCGGTCAGAGCTAAACTTCCCGCGTTGCCGGTGTCTTTCCCCCAACGTGACCAGCTGGCTCCAACCAGACCTGGTCCGTTGCCTTTTGTCCTGGGCCCCCACTTAAAGATGGGGCACCCTCCTGTCAGCTGTGCTGTTAGGCCTGTCCTTCCTGGCTGCCTTCCCAGCACCGTCTAAATCTAAACTGTCACTCTGCTACTAATTCACTATCCTAGGCTCCTACTAAATTACTGGTCCCCCCTACTCTAAGTGGCCTAGTCCTAAGTGTGTGCAAGAACAGACTCCATAAGTTAAACCCTGAACTGGTAACTTACAGAGATATCACATTTGGTTGTCATACTGCAATACCTCCCTGTGGCACCTAGCCAGAGGGGCGCCACAACAGAACACAGCGAGGAGAGTGCACAAAGGGGGAGAGACAAAGCACGGGGGGCGCGCACAGGGGGTGAGAGAGCACACAGGGGGGTGGAGAGCATGCACAGGGGGAGAGAGACCGCATATACAGAGGGGAGAGCACACGGGGGGAGAGAGCAAGTGAGGGTAGAAGACATCACGGGGGAGAGCGCATGGGGGAGACAGTTCAAAGGAGAGCACAGAGGCTTGAAGATAGCACAGGGAGAGGATAGGAGAATGCACTGGGTGAAAAAAACGGCTATCACCCCAAGCGCCAAAGAACCCACCCTCATCGTGACATCACTGTGCTCCTGATGCGATACATCGGGCTCCCATAAAGTGTTTTTATATTGCAGGAATAAATAATAAGAATGATTCCCCCTTCTGAAATGTATTTCTTATCTTTGGTAGCCCATACCAGGGTTGTCTGTATTATCAAAGTCAGGAAGGAATGGAAACAAAATCAGAAGCAACAACAAGGGATTTATTCCAGGAGAACTCCAAGATCACAGCCTGCAATGGACTGACAACATAATTCCCTGCCACAACATGGACCATGAGTTATTCTGCAAGCTGAGAGGAAAAGACTTCACGTGAGTTCACATCACCATCCAATGTCAGATCTTTATACAGGATTATCAATAACCCTTTAATTGTAGTTTAGCTTCTATTAGATGCTTTATGTCTATCTGGTTCCCAGGAGCTGGTAATGACTTCTAGATCAATTATTGCCCTGTTTGCTCAGGTACAAAAGGTCATCAGTAATTCCCTGGATGACACAAGCATCTTCGCTTGGCAATTCTACATCTTCACTAACATTTTCTGGTATAGCTAATTACAGAGTGCAGCAAGATAAGAATGCATTGGAAAATAGAAGTGCTGATAGATTACTTTTATCAATGAACGAAATGCATTGTGGGAGAACAAAAGAGAAATGTATCTTAAAATCAGAATTTTGTGACAGCCGTTTGCCTTCAAAACTGCATCAAAGCATCAATTCTTCTAGGTACACTTTCCGGTACAAGGAAAGGAAAGGAAGAAAGCGCACCAATCTAAATGTAAATGTATAATTAGATCATAGGTGGATGTAGATGGCACTCACCTTTTTTAGGTCTTGTTAACTTGCGTATCGGTCACTAGGGACCATTATGTATCCAGAAGTAGATTTCCTCAGTATTCGGTATGCTGCAAATCCCTGGTAGCTAGTATGTTGCTCAGACCGAGTTACCATAGGAGTATATATCCAATATAGTTTTTTACCAGGCTATTTGCGCTCCCAGAGGTCTATGATCCAAAACTTCTTGTAATTCATAAAGGTTTCTATTATTTTTCAAGAAAAGCACATACAACGCTTTCGACAGTAAAAAGTGTGTTTCTCAGGTAGATTGTTAAAAACTGTTTTTAACAATATACCTGAGGAAGACACTTTTTACTGTCGAATCGTGTTGTATGTGCTTTTCTTGAGAAATAATAAAAACCCTTTATGAATTACAAGAAGTTTTGGATCATAGACCTCTGGGAGCGCAAATAGCCTGGTAAAAAACTCAACTGGATCTAGGTACACTTGTACTTGCACCCAGTGTTTGAAGGAGCTCAGCAGGACATTGTTCCAAACATCTTGGAGACTAACCCCAAATTTTCTGTGCATGAGGCTTGTAACATAGTTTTTAAGGTTGAAGGAAGACTTTAAGTCCATCTATTTCAACCCATAGCCTAACATTTGATCCAGAGGAAGGCAAAAAAAAACCATGTGGCAACACTAGCTCCACATTGGGGGAAAAAATTCCTTCCTGACTCCAGATATGGCAATCAGACTAATTTTCTGGATCAACGCCCTATCAAAGAATCTAGAAGGAGAGCAGAATCTAGAAACTGGTAATATTATAGTTTTCAAGAAAGGCATCCAGGCCCTTCTTAAATGTTAGTAGTGAGTCACTCATTACAACATCATGTGGTAGAGAGTTCCATAGTTTCACTGCTCTTACAGTAAAGAATCCCCGTCTGTGATTATGATTAAACCTTCTTTCCTCCAAACGTAAAGGATGCCCCCTTATCCCTGTCTCAGGCCTAAGAGTAAAGAGATCATTAGAAAGTTCTCTGTACTGTCCCCTCATATATTTATACATTATTATAAGATCACCCCTAAGCCTTCGTTTTTCCAAGCTAAATAACCCCAAGTTTAATAACCTGTCTTGGTATTGCAGACCCCTCAGTCCTCTAATAACCTTGGTCGCTCTTCTCTGGCCCGCTCTAGTTCAGCTATGTCTTTCTTATACACCGGAAACCAGACTTGTACACAGTATTCTAAGTGTGGTCCACTAATGACTTGTATAGAGGTAAAATTATGTTCTCCTCATGAGCATCTATGCCTTTTTTAATGCATCCCATTATTTTATTTGCCTTTGCAGCAGCTGCCTGACACTTGCCACTAAATGTGAGTTTGTCATCTACCCATACACCCAGGTCTTTTTCGGGACAGTTTTGCCCAGTGTTTTACAATTAAGCACATAATTATACCTTTTGTTTCCTCTGCCCAAGTGCATGACCTTACAATTATCCCCATTAAAGCTCATTTGCCATTTATCAGCCCAAGCTTCTAGTTTACATAAATCCTCCTGTAATATAAAATTGTCCTCCTCTGTATTGATTACCCTGCAGAGTTTAGTGTAATCTGCAAATATTGAGATTCTACTCTGTATGCCCCCTACAAGGTCATTAATAAATATATTAAATAGAAGCGGGCCCAACACTGACCCCTGTGGTACCCCACTGTTAACTGTGACCCATTCTGAGTGTGTTCCATTAATGACCACCCTTTGTTTCCTATCGCTAAGCCAGTTTTTAACCCACTTACACATATTTTCCCCTAACCCCATTGCTTTCATTTTATGTATCAACCTTTTGTGTGGCACCGTATCAAAAGCTTTTGAAAAGTCCATATACACCACATCCACTGCATTTCTTTGGTCCAGTCCAGAACTTACTTCTTCATAGAAGCTTATCAGATTAGTTTGACAGGAACGGTCCCTCGTAAAACCATGTTGATATTGGGTCATGAGGTTATTTTTCTTCAGATACTCCAGTATAGCATCTCTTAGAAAACCCTCTAGGATTTTACCCACAGTAGAGGTTAAGCTTACTGGCCTATAATTTCCAAGTTCAGTTTTTGTTCCCTTTTTGAATATTGACACCACATTTGCTATACGCCAGTCCTGTGGTACAGACCCTGTTATTATGGAATCTTTAAAGATTAAAAATAATGGTCTATCTATGACAGTACTTAATTTCTGCAGCACTCTGGGGTGTATCCCATCCGGGCCTGGGGATTTGTCAATTTTAGTGATTTTTAGACGATGCCGTACTTCCTGCTGGGTTAAGCAGGTGACATTTAATTGACAGTTTTTGTTATCACTGATCATATTGTCTGTCATGGGATTTTCTTGTGTAAATACTGTTGAAAAAAAGTCATTTAGCATATTGGCTTTTTCCTCATCCTCATCCACCATTTTACCCAGATTATTTTTAAAGGGGCCAAAACAATCATGTTTTAGTTTCTTACTATTTATGTAGTTAAAAAATATTTTGGGATTATTTTTACTTTCTCTGGCAATGAGTCTCTCTGTCTCAATCTTTGCTGCCTTGATTTGCTTTTTACAAATGTTATTTAATTTTCTGTATTTATTTAATGCCTCATCACTACCTACTTGCTTTAATTCCCTAAATGCTTTCTTTTTGTCACTTATTGCGCCCCTTACAGCCTTATTTAGCCATAGTGGTTTCCTCCTATTTCTAGCATGCTTATTCCCATAGGGTATATATAGTGCACAGGTCCTATTCAGGATGCTAATAAACGTCTCCCATTTGCTTTGTGTACTTTTATATCTCAGAATATCATCCCAGTTTACTGCATTAAGATCATCTCTCAACTGTTGGAAATTTGCCTTCCTGAAGTTTAGTGTCCTTGTAGCCCCTCTACTACACATCTTATTAAAGGATACTTGAAAACTTATTATTTTATGATCACTATTACCCAAGTGATCTCCAACCCATATATTTGATATGCAGTCTGGCCTGTTGGTTAATATTAGGTCCAGCAGTGCCCCCCTTCTTGTTGGGTCCTGAACCAGTTGTGAAAGGTAATTGTCTCTCATAATTGTCAAAAACCTATTACCTTTGCTAGAACTGTAGGTTTCTGTTCCCCAATGTATTTCAGGGTAGTTGAAGTCCCCCATAAAATGACTTCTCCCTGAGTCGCTGCTTCATCTATTTGCTTTATGCAGATATTCTCCTCCTCTTCCATTATTGTTGGGGACTTATAACAAACCCCTATCAGTAATTTATTATTTTTTCCCCCCTCCCCTTATCTCCACCCATAGAGACTCTACATTTCCATTAGATTCACCTATATTATCACGCAGGATGGGTTTTAAGGATGATTTTACGTACAAACATACACCTCCCCCTCGCTTATTTGTATGGTCATTTCTTTGTGCAGATCCTTCTGTCTCTTGATCACAGTCATACTGGATGATGCAAGATCAGGGCTCTGTGGATCATCACCTTCAGGACTCCTCATTCTTTTTCATGCTGATAATAGTTCTTAATGACATTGCCTGGATGTTTGGGGCTGTTGTCCGGCTGCAGAATAACTTTAGGGTCAATAAGTCGCTTACTTGATGGTATTGTATGATGGGTAAGTATCTGCCTGTATTTATCAGTGCAGAACACATCCAAAAATAACCAATGTTTAGAACCATAGACACAGTGTTCAACCAAGGAAACATTGCAGCAAATGAAAGACACATCATGTTACTTCCCTTCGAAATAGGAAGATGTCCAGCAATGCTATCATCTTAGAACTGACAGCAACCAGTGGGATCCAGATACACCATCTACTATTCAGAGAAGTCTGGTTAGAAGTGGTCTTCATGGAAGAATTGTGGCAAAACCTATACCTTCATCATGCTATGAAAACATAGCTGGAGTTCTGGACTGAAGAGTCATAATGTGAAATATTTGGCTGTAACAGAAGGCAAGTTTTTTTTGGCTCAAGAGTGGTGTACCATATATACTCGTGTATAAGCCGACCCCCCCTACTTTTGCCCCCAAAAGCTGGGAAAAGTTATTGACTTGCGTATAAGCCTAGGGTATGAAATGCAGCAGACCCCCATCCTATTATATAGCCCCCCGTCACTGGTATATAGCGCCCCTCAGCAGTGATATACTGGCCCCTCAGCAGTGGTATACAGGCCCCTCAGCAGCGGTATACAGGCCCCCTCTGCAGTGGTATACAGGCCCCCAGTGGTGGTATACTGGCCCCCAGTGGTGGTATACTGGCCCCCAGCAGTAATACACACACCCCCTCCCTCCTTATTATGTGTCCCCCAGGCTGCGGCACCTGTCAAAATAGCAAACGTTTTATACATCACCTTTCCGGCGCAGCTCCTCCGCTCCCGGCTTCTTCCTGCTTGTGCCGGCTTCTAGTGCTGTGACCGGGCGCAGGAGATGACGTCATCAGCTGCGCTCGGTCACATGACACCGGCACAAGCAGGAAGAAGCCGGAGCGGAGGAGCTGCGCCAGAAAGGTGATGTATAAAATGTTTGTTATTTTGACAGGTGCCGCAGCCTGGGGGACACATAATAAGGAGGGGGGGCTGTGTATTACTGCTGGGGGCCAGTGTAGTGCAATATGCACCGCTCCCCCGCCGCTGATGGACGGGGGATGCCGTGCATATTCATTACACTAATGAGGTGGCCCCCTCCTGCCTCTTCCAGCCCCCGGTCACAGCCCCCCCCAAGCAAATACCCAGTGATATATAAGCCGAGTGGGGGACTTTTCAGCCCAATTTTTGGGCTGAAAAACTCGGCTTATACGTGAGTATATACGGTAATAATGAGGGCATTTCAGCAAAAAGAGATGGACATTTGGTCAGGATTAGTGGTGTCCTAAATGCTGAAAAATACATGCAAATTACCCATCATGCAATACAATCAGGGAGGCATCTGACCGGCTCCAATTTTTTTCTGCAGCCAGACAACAACTTCAAATATACAACAGATATCATCAAGGACTATATACAGTGTAAAAAATGACCAAGGAGTCCTGGAAGTGATTATATAGTTTAATAGTTTTTAAGGTAGAAAGTAGACTTAAGTCCATCAAGTTCAACCTATAATCTAACATGTTGATCTAGAGCAGGAATCCCCAACCTGTGGAACAGGAGCCACATGTAGCCCAAGGTCCCGTGTTGTGTGGCACACAATTTTCTTTCAGCTTGGTGCATAGGCACTAGAGCTAACAAGAAGCTCTGAAGAGCTGGTCTCCCGATAGAGACTTTTGTGAGTAGCCCCTCATAGAAGAATAGATTTTACCGGAGGTAAGGTAGGAACCCCTTTATTTTGGTATACCAGTTTGCTGTATTTTGATTAAATCTTTGTTTATTAAAGGTTAAGGATCATACAAGTGGATATGGGATTACAATAAATCAAGAATTTTAGAAAATTAACAAAATACTCTAAGCAAAAAATATTGAGATAAGTATGGGCTTCATTAGTCAACAAGAATATAACCCGGTATAACCCATAACCCAGTGTAGTTTCCGTTGCTGTAGTTTTTATGTGGCTGTTATTATACTAGTAATGGCAGCTCTAGGTGTTACTTGTAAGAAAAGATGAAGGTTTGGCTTATGAACAAATTAATTTTTATTTTTATTTTCTTTAAAGGTGCATAACAGAAATCAAGGTAACATGATTAGCATGACCCTAATTAGCGCATTTCAAATGCAAGATGCATTCTTATTCATGCATTTCTCTGGTCCAGTCTGGAACTTGCCTCTTCATAGAAGCTGATCAGATGAGCCTGACAAGACCAATCCCTCATAAACCCATGTTGATTCTGGGTCATGAGGTTATTCTTGTTGAGATATTTCAGGATAGCGTCTCTTAGTAAACCCCTAAGCGTTTTACTCACACTATAAGTTAAACTTACCGACTTATAATTTCGAGGATCAGTTTTTGTCCCCTTTTTTAATATTGGTACCACATTTGCTCTGCATCGGTATTGTGATGCAGACCCTGTTATTATGGAATCTGGGAATCTTAATAATAATCTATCACGGTACTTAATTCCTGAAGTACTCTGTGCTGCATGTCTTCAGGCCCAGGGATTTGTCAACACTATCATTTTTGAGTTTCTTACTGTTTATGTAGTTGAAGAATATTTTTGGATTATTTTTTCTTTCTCTGACAATGATTTTCTATGTCTCAAATCGCTTTTTTACAGAATTTATTTTTTGTAATTATGTAATGCCTCATCACTACCCTTTTGCTTTAATTCTGTAAACACGTTTTGTCAATTATTACGTTTCTTTCTATTTAGCCATAGTGGTTTCCTCCTATTTGTAGCTTGTTTTATTCCCATAGGGTATATATTGTGCACAGGTACGTTTTGTACTGTATTTGTGTACTTTTAATTCTCATGACATCATCCCAGTTTATATATCATATCTTAGATGTTGGAAATTTGCCTTCCTGAAGTTTAGTGTCCTTGTAGCCCCTCTACTGTACATCTTAGTGAAGTATACATGAAAAGGTATTAAGTTGTGATCACTATTACCCAAATGACCCCCAACCAGTATATTTGATATGCGGCCCGAAATTACTTAATATTAGGTCTACCAGTGCCCTTTCTTGCTGAGTCCCCAGCAAGCCCTGATCTCAACACCAACTGTCTGGGATCACATGAAGAGACAGGAGGATCCGCACAATCCTCATACACAGAAGACCTGAGGTCAGTTCTCCAAGAAGTTTGGAACAAGCTCCCCCTGAGTTCTTGCAAAAACTGTGTGCAGGTGAACTTGAAAAATTGAGGCAACTGGTGGTCACACCAAACATTACTTTCATTTACATTTCTCTTTTGTTCAATCACTTTAAATTTTGATACCTGGTAAAAATAATCTAAGAAAGTTGTTGTGCCCTAAAGCCTCTTCTCAATCCCTAAATTCCCTGAAGTAAATGAATAAGAGCTCTTCTCACCTCTGGCGCCGTCACTAACTCTCCCATTGGAGATTGCTGTCACATGATCCCTGTGGCCAATCAGTGGTTCTCTCACTCTCCCCTCCTACTTCAGACTGACCCTGCGAGCTCATTTCCACCTCATGTCTGATTTGATCCCAAGGATAGCGGATAACATACAGAAATGAGACAACCCCTTTAAGGGAATGGTGAGGGGCAATGCAAAGTCAAGCAACATTTTCTGAACCTGCATTGCACTTTGAGGGCGGAGAGTTTTGTAGTATGTGGCTGGGGGGGATATGTGTGCCATGGAATTCCCTACAGAGACTGAGTTCAGTGTAAGGATATTGCCAGGAAAGTAACTTCTAATGGAGTATGAACTGAGTGTTAAAGGAGCTCGACAGCTTAATGATTGGAAGAGAGTAAAGCAAAATTATGAAGTATATGACAAAAATTCATCCTGCTGCACTGCTTGGAGGATAAGCAGATAAAAAAGTGACTCTTTCCTCTATTGTTGCATTACAAGGATGAGCATTCCATTTCCACTGGCAGAATCCACTATTTCCTAAGGTGCTGAGAGCAGGATTTGGGGCTGCCACTTGTGTAACCTTCACACATCTGATAAGACAAACCCTTCACTTATTTGTTGTCGCCTGGTTTCCTTTGACCCTGTTGTTGTCCCCAGTTTTACAAGTGTTGTATTTTCATTGTTCACTCGTTTTGTCACTCACTAATATGCCTGAAAAAGTGAAATCCACTTCTTATAAAATGTGATGCCTTCCTCTGCCTCACACCGTCTTGTTAAGTTACTGCCATCATTCATACATTATTCTGCTCATTTAAAGTCTTCCATTACTTTTTTATAACTAAGGAATATTCCTCCTCTGAATGAATATTTACGGTAGTTTGTGTCTTTTCGCCTTTTGCAGGTCAATTGCTAAAAACCGTTCTGTCCTTTGCAAGAGAAAAATTAAAGATTTGAGCAAAGAGGAGAAAAATTCATTCATTTTTTTAAAGTCAAGAGAGCCAGATCTACAATCTAATTCAGCATCAAATATGACAGAAGAATTTAGTAATGTTCTTCAGATCCAGAGCCACAAAGGTTTTCTGCTTCATATACAATAGCTGGAGACCACTCATCCACATAAAATGTCACGTCTTATGAATTCTGGTGCTGAGTACAGGGATGACTGACAAGGTGGAAAATCACTGAGGTTTTCTATGCAAGAATTAATCTTCCAAACCAAGTGCTATAATGTAAAAGCAATCCTGTCACTTTGCTGCTCAATCTGTGGACATGTATTAATGAGGGCTCTAAGGATTTTGTTATGAATTACTTTTCTGAGGTTATCTATATCAGATCAGACACCCAGCACCCCTTACCAATAAATCTGTACACTGTAAAGTGGACAATCATCACTTCAATAGGAGCTGAGCTGCAGTTACCATAAATGGCCACAAAACAGTATGGCGCTGTGCCAGCCTCTCTGGTGCACTGCAGAACCTACAAACAGCTGATGGATGGGACTGCTCGGTGTCAGCCCCCCACTGATCTGATACTGATCACCTCTAAATCATGAACAACATGAAAACTGTAAACCTGTTCTGAATGTTGAGGAGATTAAACTTTACACTGAATAATTTAGATGTTTTCAGTTATGTAATGTTCACCCATGCATTTTTAATTTAGGGTAAGTAAACAGTTTAAGGTAAAATGTAAAGGGATTTGCCGCCATGAGTACTTTAACCGTCTAAGGACCTGGGGGTGATCATTCATTCTTCCCCCTATAAGTGCTTTTTTAGTTGTTGCCTGAAACTAAAACCCACAGTGTTTTACAGTACCAGCATAGGGAATGAGATTTCTGAAGCTTCCTGCATTCAATGCTTATGCAAGAAAAAACTATTTTAAACCTGCAGCATATCTATTGTTTTAGCATTTTTACAGTGTTTTTCACCTATTCAAATGAATTGGAAAAAAACACATGTAAAAATGCACGTATTTTTTTAGGTATTTTACCTACTAAGACACTGGGTTTTGATGCAGAAAAAAATGCTGCAAATACTCGGTGAGCACATGCAGATGATTACTTCATGCAAGTAAAGAGTATCAAGTACAGTTCTCATGTCGGAGTGATGACACTCATGTAGAGCAGATTATCTGACTGCATAAAAGGAGCGTTCTATATAATCGTATAAGATTATACTGGATGATTGGAAGATCAAATATTTTCATGTCTCAGCGACTGATAGGCCTGTATAAAACGTACCAGTACATGATGCTTTATCCTAGGTATCATGTACAGAAGAAACCTTATATTGTCACAGGTCACTTATTGTAAAATTAAAATCTTCCTGCAAATGCTCAAGCAACAATGGGATCCTCATTGAAGTAATGGAAACTTTCTGAACCCCCAAAACTGCTGGCAATTCTCCAATATTCTGCAATACCTACCTATAAAGTAGCTTGAATGTTTCTTGTCTATAGCGCTGGCCATGGCGTCATCACACTGATATGTCATGAGTAATAACCAATTTCTTTAAACTGTTTTTATTAATTTTGTAGGTAAAAGTTATAACCCATTTTGAAACGCTTAGGTGAACTCTGATATCTGGGTTTATTTGATATCGGATTTCAGTAAAAAAAATACACATTTTTTTAAGGAAGTGACTGATTGCGGTTTTTTTTTTTCAAGAAATTGTCATACTCTGCCCCATAGTCCAGATAGCCGCCAGTGGGTGGGCCAAGTCTTATAAGAGATGTGGCTTTCAAAAGCGCAACAACAATAAAGCACAAATTTAAGAACAGCCAGGTCACATTTGTATCCAGCTTTAGCTATTAGTAACGTCATTAAAGAACACATACCATAATATTTCTGGATAAAAATCTTAGAGTATTTTGTCACAACCAATGCTTTTTGTTGCTAGAGAAGCACTGACTATTGGAGAAATTCTCCTTGTCTTTATGTAAGTGAATCTCCAAACCGTAAACAATCTGGTTATCCACTAAGGGATTTTTTTCAAATGTGGACACACAGTATACACTTGCTGCAAGTATATGAATTATAATAAAAATGTCATATCCTCAGTGACATCTAAAACCTTTGAAATTAATACATGTATATACTGCAATACTTCTTATGTAGTATAATTACCTGCAAACACTGCAACTTACAGTATGTAGGCTGCACAACCTATGCATTGAAGATAAGAATAAGGAAACATTTATCCGATGCAATTAATAAGATATTGTTCAAGAGTTTCTAAACAACTTGCAACCATAACATAATGGGGGATGTGTTTTCTTTGAAGGTACAAGACATTCAAAAATGTCAAACAACCATATAGAGGGAGTGATCTCAAGAAAAAAACTCTTCGAACGGGAGACTTGGTGGATATATGTGCTAAAAACAAAATCTCTCTTAGGGCCACGTCACACACACAGATATTTGTGCAGATATTGGTCACAGATCTCTGGTTGCAGTGAAATCACGGACACAGTGTTCCATTGTACACAGCCACAAAATGGTACAATGTGTCCATGATTTCACTGCAACCAGAGATCTGTGAACAATATCTGCCCAGATATCTGTGTGTGTGACCCCAGCCTTTGGTATCAATGTGAGAAAGGACTTGATCTACCATTACAAATAAATTAGTGTAATTAGGAATCACCGATGTATACATTTTCTCTTAACCCCTTTATGATCTATGACTCACTTATGCATCATAGATAGCCTCCCACCCTTTGATGCAAGCTCATGCTGTGAGCCCGCATCATCTCCCCCACATCTCAGCTGAGATGTGTAGCTAACAGAGGCAATCAGATCCACAGTTAACACTTTGGATCGCGCTGTCATTCACTGACAGTGTGAACCAAAGCAGCGGGTGTGGATTGTGCTGTTTTCCACCGTAATCGGAGGTCCCGTGAAGTTATCACGGGACCTCAATGATTTACCTGGAAAGCCCGGGGTCCTCTGATCACTCCCAAAGCTGTCTGGGATCACTTCCTCTGGATGCCTGGTGAGCGCCGGCATCCACAGACCGTGATGACTTTCCGTATGTACTGAAATGCTCATCAGTACATAGGACAAGTGAACACAGTGTGCAGCACTGATCCCCTCTAGGGGCCAGCGTAAATGAAAAAAAAAGTAAAAAAAAAGTTCAAATGAAAAAAATACACATATTTGGTATCGCTGAGTTCAGAAATGCCTGATCTATCAAACTATAATATAAATTAATCAGATCTTTAAACTATGTAACAGAAAAAAAAAGTCCAAATGCCACAATATGTTTTTTTCTTCCCACAGCAACATTGCAATAATGGGCAATCAAAATAGCGCATCTATTCAAGAATGGTATCATTAGGAACGTCAGCTCAAGCAGCACAAATAAGCCATCACAGCCCCATATCCCAAAAAATGAGAACTCTACGGGTCATGGAAAATGTGCAAAGTGCAATTCTTTTTTTTTTTTTTTCAAATTTTTTATTATTATTAATTGCAAGAGTACCAATATAATAACATCATCCAGCACAACAAGAGATAAGCAATGCAAATATATATAGCAAATAAGCAACCAAATATAATGGTCGTTACCAAGGAGTACGTTTGAAAAACCTGAGAAAAAAAATAATTCTACGACCTATGCTTGAATTTGGCAAATACAATAAACAACTGTGTTCCCTCACATCTTCGTGCAGACAGTGAGTACTCCATTTAGAAAACAGTAAGAGTATAACACACAAAAAAAGGCATATAATATATCAGAGAGTAAAAAAATACAAATGAAAGGGGAAGAACAGTAGAAGGGGAAGAAGGGGGGGTCCTAGAAGGAGGGGTGGAGAATGATATTACTATAGATGAAAGGTATCGTCAGCTGCGACAGTTTAGACTTCAGGTGTTTATGATAATGAGAATATATTATGGTAAAAAAGAGAATTTTGTTTACTTACCGTAAATTCTTTTTTCTTTAGTCCGTAAATCTGGGAGACCCTGACATTGGGTGTTATATGCTGCCCCCTGGAGGTCACACCAAATATAGAAGAGATTTACTCCTCCTTCTCCCCTGCAGCATATACGCCCTCTACAGGAATACTGTCAGTTTGGTATATGAGCAGTAGGAGGAAAACATTGCACTGCAAACCAAATTCCCGGCCAACGGGCCGAACAGGAAGATATAAGGCCAGAACCATGGCCAACAGTAAGATTATGTGCTGAAAAGAGCCACAGGTATGCCCGAAGGGCAAAATTAAAGGGGAGGGTGCTGGGTCTCCCAGATTTACGGACTAAAGAAAAAAGAATTTACGGTAAGTAAACAAAATTCTCTTTTTTCTTGTCGTCCAAATCTGGGAGACCCTGACATTGGGACGTCCAAAAGCAGTCCCTGGGTGGGAAAAAAACCACTGCACCCTGAAAGGCAACTCAGACATTTACAGGTGGGCAACAGCCGCCTGGAGAACGCGTCTGCCCAGACCTGCATCCGCTGAGGCATGAACATGTACCTGGTAATGCTTTGAGAATGTGTGGAGGCTCGACCAAGTGGCAGCCTGACACACCTGTTGGGCCGAGGCTTGGTGCCGCAAAGCCCAGGAGGCGCCCACGGCCCTGGTGGAATGCGCCTTGAGACCCGTTGGGGGAGACGTGTGCGAGGCCGCATAGGCCTCCAAGATAGCCGACCTGATCCAACGGGCAATCGTGGCCTTGGAAGCGGAAGAGCCCTTGCCGCGTCCGGTCGTGAGAATGAACAGGGAATCCGTCCGTCGGAGAGGAGCTGTGCGAGACAAGTACACCCTCAGGGCCCTGACCAAGTCCAGAGTGTGGAGGGCCTTTTCCACCTTGTGGACTGGGTTTGGGCAAAAGGACGGAAGAGAGATATCCTGATTGAGGTGGAATGGAGAGACCACCTTCGGTAGAAAAGAGGGAACGGGGCGCAGGACCACCTTGTCCTGATGCACCACCAAGAATGGAGGCTTGCATGACAATGCCGCTAAATCCGACACCCGCCGGAGCGAGGTGATAGCCACCAAGAATGCCACCTTTTGTGACAAGGTGGACAAAGAGATACCTGAGAGAGGTTCAAACGGAGGTTTCTGAAGAGCCGAGAGAACCAAATTAAGATCCCAAGGATCTAGAGGACGCTTGTAAGGAGGGACAATATGGGCCACCCCTTGCATAAATGTGCGAACCTGTGGGAGCCTCGCCAGCCTTTTGGAATAAAGTACGGAGAGAGCCGACACCTGTCCTTTCAGGGAACTCAAGGCAAGGCCAGAGTCTAGCCCTGACTGGAGAAACAAAAGTAATGTCGGCAAGGAGAAAGGCCACGGAGAATGGCCCTTAGTAAAGCACCAGGAGAGAAAAATTCTCCACGTCCGGTGATAAATCTTTTGCGAGGCAGGCTTACGCGCTTGCGTCATAGTGTCCTGAACTTCCCGGGGAAGACCCGATTGTGTCAGGACCCAGGATTCAAGGGCCAAGCAGTCAACCTGAGCACCGCAGAATTGTGGCGGAAGAATGGACCTTGAGAGAGAAGGTCTGGACGATCTGGCAGACCCCAAGGTTCGCCGCCGGCGAGGCGGATTAGTTCCGGAAACCAGGCTCTCCTGGGCCAATTGGGTGCGATTAGAATCACCCGGTGACATTCCGCCCGAATCTTGCGGAGCACTCGAGGCAACAGAGCCAGCGGTGGAAACACGTATGGCAGGCGAAACTGAGACCAGTCCTGGACCAGAGCATCCGCCGCCAACGCCCTGTGGTCGTGAGCCCTGGCTATGAACACCGGAACTTTGTTGTTGAGGAAAGACGCCATCAAGTCGACATCCGGAGTCCCCCACCGCCTGCAAATGGCTTGGAACACGTCTGGGTTGAGAGACCATTCGCCCGGGTCCATACCCTGACGGCTGAGATAGTCTGCTTCCCAATTGTCCACCCCCGGGATGTGGACCGCGGAGATGGCGGAGCCTGTGGCCTCCGCCCAGCACAGGATCTTTTGAACCTCCAGCATCGCTAGGGTGCTGCGAGTGCCTCCTTGATGATTTATGTACGCGACGGCCGTCGCGTTGTCCGACTGGATCCTCACTTGGCGGCCGCATAAGAGCGGCTGAAACTCTAGGAGAGCCAGGTACGCTGCCCTGATCTCCAGAATGTTGATGGGAAGGGAGGACTCCAATGGAGACCAAGTACCCTGGGCCCTGTGGTGAAGAAACACCGCTCCCCAGCCCGAGAGACTGGCGTCTGTAGTGACCACCGCCCAAACAGGTGGGAGAAAGGAGCGACCCTGAGACAGGGACTGATCTGTCAGCCACCACTGGAGAGATTCCCTTGTTTCGGGGGACAGGGAAATCTTGAGATCCAGGGTCCTCGGATTCTTGTCCCAGACCCGAAGGATCTCCAGCTGAAGGGGACGCAGATGGAGTTGTGCAAATGGTACTGCTTCGATTGAAGCTACCATCTTTCCCAGGATCTGCATCAGATGCCTGATGGAGAACAAGCGAGGTGGGAGGATGGAGCGGACACCTGCTTGGAGAGAGATTACCTTCTCGAGAGGCAGAAGTACCAGCGCAGCACGAGTGTCGAACAGCATGCCCAGATACACCAGGCTCTGGGTGGGCACGAGAACCGACTTCGGGAGGTTGACAATCCAGCCGAACCTCCGGAGAGTCGACAAAGTCGCAGACACTGCTTGCTGGCATTCCTGCTGTGAGGGAGCCTTGACCAGGAGGTCGTCCAAGTAAGGGATGACCAACAGACCTTGTGAGTGTAGTAACGCGACTACGGCGGCCATCACCTTGGTGAATACTCGTGGAGCGGTGGCCAAGCCGAAGGGGAGAGCCACGAACTGGAAATGGTCGTCTCCAATCGCAAAGCGCAGGAACCGTTGGTGAGCTGGGGCGATTGGGATGTGTAGATATGCATCCTTTATGTCTATGGATGCCAAGAATTCCCCTTGAGACATTGAGGCTATCACAGAACGAAGCGATTCCATGCGAAAATGCCTCACTTTGACGTGATTGTTGAGGAGTTTCAGGTCCAGTACAGGGCGGACGGACCCGTCCTTCTTGGGCACAATAAAGAGATTTGAATAAAATCCCTGAAACCGGTCCCCGGGTGGCACCTGGACAATGACTCCTTCCCGCTTCAGAGCTTCCAGCGCTTGGTGAAACGCGTGGATCTTTGCGGGAGGGGGAGACGTCATGAAGAATCGGCTTGGGGGAACTGAGTTCAGTTCTATGAAGTAGCCGTGAGAGATAATATCTCGCACCCATTGATCTAGAACGTCGGAGAGCCAAACGTCCCGAAAGAGGGACAATCTGCCCCCGACTCTGGGTGCGGAGCCGGAGCCATGCGAGTCATGCAGAGGCAGTCTTGGACGGCTTCTGACTAGAGGATTTTTGTTGGCGAGAGCGCCAGGCAGACCCCTGGCCTCGGGAGGACTGGGTCTTGTCGGAACGAAACGGTCTGTTGGTCGAGGATCTGGAAGACCAGCCAGGGGAACGAAAGGAGCGAAAGGAACGGAACCTGGCAGACTTTTGCTGCGCCGGTTTTCCGCCTTTTTGTTGGGGCAGAAGAGTACTTTTGCCTCCTGTTGTGTCTTTAATAAGTTCGTCAAGACGTTCCCCGAAAAGATGATCCCCGGTACAGGGAATCCCTGTGAGATGCTTCTTGGAAGAGGCATCACCTTTCCACTCCCGGAGCCAGAGAATTCTCCGAATGGCGAGGGAATTGGCGGCAGCCACTGCGGAACGCCCGGCTGAGTCCAGCACGGCGTTAAGAGCATATTTCGAGATCATTGCCATTTGGTCTAGAAAGGGAGACACCTCAGGAACTGTATGGCGCGTTTTGGCGTAGACCACGTCTGTGAACTCAGAGAGTGCCTTAAGAGACCAAGCCGCTGCGAAGGCAGGAGGAAACGCAGCGCCGACCGCGTCATAGATAGACTTGGTCAACAGTTCAACCTGACGGTCTGCCGAGTCTTTTAAAGACGAGCTGTCGGCAATGGAGATTGTGGTTCTAGTAGCCAATCTGGCTACAGCCGGGTCTACCTTAGGAGGTTGAGACCAGCCCGATAGTACTGCCGGGGCAAACGGATACTTGGGATCCGTGGACTTCGGTATAAAACGTTTGGCCGGAAAAGCCCTAGGCTTTTGCACCGTGTCTGAAAAGTCAGGGTGATCGGAGAAGATGTTGGCAGGTCTTTTCGGATCCCTGAGTGAGACTTTGGCTCGCTGCTCAGACTGAGTGTCGGGAGCAGGAATATTTAAAATGTCATTAATAATGGAGACAATATTGTCGGCCAGAACGTCCCCTTCCGGGAGAGAGTCCGAGGCCGCCTCTGAATCAGAGGAAGAGTCCTGTTCCCCACCCTCCTCCAGAGGAGCCCGAGATTGAGATCTGGGCGAGGAGGGGGAAGGGTCTCGGCGTTGCCTTTTGGAGCTGGGCTCCCCAAGGGACGGAGAGAGTCCGTGACGCCCAGGAATAAGAGACGGACCCGGGGCCGAGGGGGAACCCTCCATGTCCTGGTCCGGACTCTGGTTAATGGCCTGAATAATGGACTTAGTCATGGAGGCTACGGATTGCGACATAGCTCGTGACACAGCCAGGGCCACTGAATCAGACAATGACTGAGATAAGACGTCAGTCCATTGAGGGGCCGGTGTTAACACCGGGGGCACAGAGGCCTGATCCCCAGAGGGGGCAGGGACATCCACCTGGGGCCGGGTGCCAGGGAGATCAGGCGACCCATGCTGCTCACAGGTCGTGCAGAGGGGATTGACACTCTGCGCAGGCAATGTGACTTTGCACACTGTACAAGTTGCATACAACTTTGCAGCCTTATGGGCCTTACCCTTGCTCTTTGCAGAAGACATAGTCTGACCCAGTCCTGTGTACAAACTACCAAAAAGACAGAATAAGCGGCAGGGATATGCCACAGAGGAGAATCCACACCAATGGTGTGGCTTACCGCACTTTCAAGTCCTGATCCCAAGTCTGAGTCTCCCAGTAGCAGCTCTCCCAGCAGCACGTGTGTGAATCTGCAGCAAATGAGGCCAAAATGGCCCCCACAGAGAGAGAGGGGGGAGTCAGAGAGGGGAGGACCTGTAAAAACGCGGGCTCTGTGGCCCCATTGTGTACATAGGAGGGGGAGGGCGAGCCCAGTGAGTGGGAGAGGCCAGAGACCAAGCCCTGAGCTCCCAGGGCTATTCAGAGCAAATCCCCGCCCCCCGCTGCTGATAGACAAGCAGGGGGCGGAATCGCGGCCTAGGCCTCCGGCGAAGCCGGGGACTAAATTTGAGGCCGCGGCCGGCCTGCGTGAGGGGTCCGGCGCGGAAGTCCCGCGAAAACGCCCGCGGATGCGGGAAAACGGAGCCCCATGCCCTGAGTCCTATGTCCCGTCCCCCTGCTGTGCTAAGACAGGCAGGGAGGGACTGCTGGAGGACTTACAGCCTGGCTAGGGCCTGTTGCAGGGATACTACAGCAGGTCCTTCTGGATCCTGCTGTGGATGCAGGGGGCCCCCAGTGCACAGCACATACCTGGATCCCCGGAGGGGGAGAAGATAGGGGGCCAGCTCGGTACCTTGTGGTGGAGCATGCATCCTTCACCTGTGACCACCGGGAGTTGAACTCCATCACAGGGGCCACACAGTGACTGTGTATTGGCCAGGGGCACAGAGAACTGTGAACCCCTCAGTCGGCTCCCACCTCACCAGAGGCTCTTTGAAAGAGTATGGTGAGGGAGCACGGCATATGGGGCCGAGGGCCCATGCCGGGGGACCCCGATGGTCCCCTAAACTTCATCTGTAGCAGGAGCTTCAGTGTGGAGATGTGCCTCCAACAACACCAAATAACAAACTGACAGTATTCCTGTAGAGGGCGTATATGCTGCAGGGGAGAAGGAGGAGTAAATCTCTTCTATATTTGGTGTGACCTCCAGGGGGCAGCATATAACACCCAATGTCAGGGTCTCCCAGATTTGGACGACAAGAAAAGGGTGTCCGCAATCTCAGGAGAGTCTTTAAACATTATCCATTCCTGCCAAGAAGTGAAACATTTCCACTTGGGCCTCAGAGTGAGCGGAGAACATATCCATTCTGCAAATATAGCCCATTTCACCAAGTCAGTCAAGTATGCTCGGGATCTGATCAGTTTTCTACTTTCTTGGGATCACTGCTCTAGTGGCCACTATACAATGCCTAAGGAATCCGCATTTAATCACTTTGAAGGACCCCCGGGATCATGGACAACAATCCAATCTGTGGGGTACTCGGGATAGACTGACTGTGACATGTTCGTGAATTTGGAAGACCTTCCTCCAAAGAGCTTGGATAGGGGGACATGTCCACAAAGTATGAATCATCGAGCTGCCCGCTGCATTACATCTCCAGCAAATGTCAGGGGTGGTGGGAGAGATCTTATGTATATCTTGTGGGCATTTATACCATCTTGTGATAAGTTTTGAAATTTTGTTCTTGCATTTAAGGGGTAGTTTATGGCCACAGAAAAAAGCTTTACTCCATTCCTTATCTGTGAAAGTGCATCCACGCTCCATCTCCCATGCCTTTACAAACCAGATCAATCTCAGTTCATCAGGCGTAGACAGCAGGGAATAAATATGTGAGATCAAATGAGTCGAGACTGAATCCTGCACTAAAGGTGTCTCAAAAGGCCACTTCAGACACACAGATATCTGAGTCCAATATCTGAACAGATCTCTGGTTGCAGTGAAATCATGGATACATTGCTCCATGTTGTACACAGACACAAAATGGAGCAATGTATCCATGATTTCACTGCAACCAGAGATCTGTTCAGATATTGGACTCAGATATCTGTGTGTGTGAAGTGGCCTAAAGCCAGAGCATTCCTTGGCCAGATCAGAAGGAGACCAGGAAGAGGAGATAAATGGAGCTGGAGGTATTCAAACCATCTGACTTGACAGTCTGGAAAACGGAGCCGAAACTCAGATAAGGTTGGGAGGCAGGTGGCACCTACCAAAACCTCCGTAACCCTCGAATTCTGCTACTTCGACCATACCATGAACTTCTTAGCGTGGACCTCCGGCAGGAAATCAGGGTTATCAAATAGCAGGGTCAAGGGTCCCCATCCATCAGAGAGGTGATATTTAGCGCATACACCATCCCAGACCCGTAAAGTGTCTTTCGCGAGAACGGAAAAAAGGATGCTCTCTGCTCTCTTAAATTTAGTTATCCATGGAAGGGATATCAAGTTCCAGCATAACAGACTAGGCTCCAGATCCACCCATTGCTTCATTTCTGATCCGCGAAACCACAGCACTACCCTAGTGCTGCGTGGTAAAGCCGGAAATTGGGAAACCCAGCCCCTCTCACTTGTTTACACTGTGTTCCAAATTATTATGCAAATTGGTTTCAAGTGTCATAGGGTTTTATTTTAATTTTTTCTCAATGAAACCCATTGATGGTATTGTGTCTCTGATTTCAATGATCCAAAGAATCCTATCTCAGATATCTGTGATAAATAGTTTGGCAGGTGAGCCCAATAAAATGAAAACTGGGTGTTCCACAATATTACGCAGGCCACAGTTTTCAAGTAACATGGGAAAGAAAAAGGACGTCTCTGCTGCCGAAAAGCAACAAATAGTGCAATGCCTTGGACAAGGGATGAAAACATTTGATATTGCACGAAAAGTTAAGCGTGATCATCGTATTGTGAAGAGATTTGTGGCTGATTCTGAGCACAGATGTGTTCGTGCAGATAAAGGCAGAATGAGGAAGGTTTCTGCCAGGCAAGTTCATCAAATTAAGAGAACAGCTGCTAAAAAGGCCTTACAAACCAACAAACATATTTGAAGCTGCTGGTGCCTCTGGAGTCCCTCGAACCTCAAGGTGTAGGATCCTTCAAAGGCTTGATGTGGTGCATAAACTTACTATTCGACCACCCCTAAACAGTGCTCACAAACAGTTGCAGTGGGTCCAGATATACATAAAGACTAATTTTCAAACAAACAGTCTTGTTTACTGATGAGTGCCGAGCAACCCTGGATGGTCCAGATGGATGGAGTAGTGCAGGGGTGCGGAACTCCAGGCCTCGAGGTTCGCACACAGTGCAGGTTTTCATGATTTCCTTAGTATTGCATAGAGTCTGGAATCATCACCAGTACTGGTGATTATACTATCACCTGTGCAATACTAAGGAAATCATGAAAACCTGCACTGTGTGCGGCCCTCGAGGCCTAGAGTTCCCCACCCCTGGAGTAGTGGATGGTTGGTGGATGCCACCATGTCCCAACAAGGCTGCGACATCACCAAGGAGGTGGAGGAGTCATGTTTTTGGGCTGGAATCATTGGGAAACAGCTTGTAGGCCCCTTTAAGGTTCCTGAAGGTGTGAAAATGACCTCTGCAACGTATATAGAGTTTCCAACTGAGAACTTTCTTCCATGGTACAAAAAGCAAAAACGTGCCTTTAGGAGCAAAATCATCCTCATGCATGTCAATGCACCATCTCATGCTACAAAGAATACCGCTGTGCCATTGGCTGCTATGGGTATAAAAGGAGATAAACTCATGGTGTGGCCACCATCTTCTCCTGACCTCAACCCTATAGAGAACCTTAGGAGTATAATCAAGCAAAAGATCTATGAGGGTGTGAGGCAGTTCACATCAAAACAGCAGCTCTGGGAGGCTATTCTGACATCATGCAAAGAAATACAAGCAGAAACTCTCCAGAAACTCACAAGTTCATTGGATGCAAGAATTGTGAAGGTGATATCAAAGTAGGGTTCCTATGTTAACATGTAACTGTTAGGATGTTTTGGAGTTAAATAGCTTTTTATTTCAGTGAATCTGACCTCCTAATGCTGCAAATTCAACAAATGAGCATTTTCAGTTCTTTCAAACATATCAAATGTTTAGAAACGCTACCGTGCCTAATAATTTGGAACAGTGCATTGAGTTTTTTTTTAATTTTGAAGATTATACTGATTATACTGTTATCATTGGGAGGTTTCTTCAATAAAATTCAATGTATACTCTAACGGGTGATGACTTTTATTACACTGTTATTTGCACCGACCATTTAGGAAAATCAGAGAAAAAGAACATTTGCATAATAATTTGGAACACAGTGTAGGTCTCGACAAAAGTCTGTAGGCTAACCGGGATCTACCATTGGGCTAGATAAATTTACCAGTAGCTGCTTTCAATTGAGCAAAGAATGTGTGTGGCAGGGCTATAGGAACTGTTTGAAATAGATATAGCAATTTCGGCAAAATGTCCATTTTAAGGACATTGATCCTACCAAACCAAGACAATCTTTTCCGTGCAATTCTTTTTCTTTAAAAACATCAGAATTTTCACCACTTAGATAACAGTAAAAGTATACATGTTTGGTATCTACGAATTTGTAACGACCTAAGGTATCATACTGACATGTCAGTTTTACCATATAGTGACTATGGTGAATAAAAAAAAAACAAAAAACAAATGTGTAATTGCAGCTTGTTATGCAATTTCACCTCCCTTAGAATTTTTTTCCCATTTTCCTGTACACTATATGTTGTGCCCCACGAAGGGGTACTGCACCCAGGCCA
The DNA here is from genome assembly GCA_033576535.1 of Allobates femoralis. Lineage (NCBI taxonomy): Eukaryota > Metazoa > Chordata > Amphibia > Anura > Aromobatidae > Allobates > Allobates femoralis. Next base: position 51,096,483 of record JARQOC010000007.1, on the reverse strand, counting down.
GCGTGTGTGGTATCCCAGTGGCCAGTGGATGAGGAGGTTTGCATGTGGCTTTCAGTACGCATTCACACACTCTAGAGCAGGGGACTACAGGGTTAAATCCTCTGCCAAGAGACCCAGTCACATTGCGAGGAGTTTCAGGGCAGAGCAGTGTGAGAGCAGGAAAAAGTTAGAGCAGAACGTCTGTGGAGAGAGACAGAGGAGGACCCTTCAGGGGAACGTACAGGGAGGGCACGCAGAAAAAGCGGTGACCCAGACTAGAAGGGGGAGTCTGAGGGTGTATGCTAACACCTGGCGTCAGACCGTCTAATGATCTGGGAGGATCCCAGTCCACGGAGCGGAGTACCGACTCCGAGTGCGGTGCAGGCAAGTTAATCTCTGAGCCGCCAACACCGGTTGGACCAAGGAGTCTTCAGCCTCCAGGTCACCTGTAACCATAACCAGTCAAAGAGCCAGGACCCACAAAAAATCCCCAGAGGTAGTGGCAATCCAGAGAAGGGTCTTACCCGAGCTCAGTGTTACAGAGGAGAGTGCAGGAGGTCAGGCCAGGTTCCATACAGGCCTGGCTTCAACACTAGTGAGGACAGAGGGCGAAGCCGAAAGAAACACTTTTGAAAGCCACAGGAAGACGCCTCATCCATTGGTTACTACCCAGGCCAGCTACCCGAGACTGTAACCGGTTTGTGTGCCTAACAGTAACCAGTAAACCAGTTCAGAGACGCAGTTACGTGTGGTGTGTTGTTCTTTCCCGCTGTGGGATCATACAGCCTCTCGCCTGCAGAGCCGCTTTCCAATTAATACAGCAATACTGCCCTGGGGACACTGCTCCACTTGCAGAGTGCAAGACCAACTGTCTGCAATAACATCATCTCCAGAGGTCTGAAGCAGCGCTGGTGTCATCATCAGAAACTGCAGGTGGCGTCACGAACAATACACTTTTATTAATTTTCTTTCTACACTTTTCAGCGACCAGCAGGGCCACGGACCCGGGCACCGACCACCAGTGACAGCATCCAGCATCAACGCCCGGGATCCGAGTTCCTAAACCCCTGGGTGAGTCATATACGGACAAATAAATGATTTGATCTGAAAGTACAAGTCGTCCCGCAAAAAAACAAGCCGTCATATGTCTTTATGGCTTATGGAAGAAGGGAAGGGGAAAACTGAAAACCGCTGTGGGGTAAAGGGATTAATGGAGGAGGGAAATGACAAAACACGCTGTCTTTTTTATTTGAGACAGTGAAATAATTAAGGAAACATTGTTGGAATTTTTCTTTACCCTCCTAAGTCTCCCAGAAAACAATTTCTAAAGTGGAAAACAGTGAAACAGGGTATCCGAACCGCACTACCGCCTGAAGAAATTATTCACTTCCAAAACTCAGAAAATGTGATGGTGATTTTATATTTTCTATGCGTTTCTGGGGTACAAGCCCCCTTCTTCAGGAAAAAAAATCACAGATGTACCACATCGGGGGGGGGGGGGGGGGGGGTTGTTGTTTTGACCCATCAAGAGCAAGATGTATATGATGCAGTCCATTTTAATGGTGCTTCATCTGCGCCGGCCAGATGCCCTCTGGGGCTTTGGTGTTGAGGTGAAGCTGTCTTCCTCATGACCTCTTCTTCGCTCATTGCTTTTTGCGTTGCACAGTATTTTTTTCATTTCTTTCTCTGCATCGCTTGCCAATTTGTAGATGAAGGGTTATCACCGTCATTTTGGAAAATCCTCAGTGTCGCCGGTATTGCAGTGCAAAACTTTTCTTAGCTTGATAGAGTGCTGCACGTATTTCACTAAAAGCTGTCCTGCATTTTGCCACCTCTGCAGTATAGTGTTCTAATTATAGGACTTTCATCCCCCTCAAAGTCACTGCCTGGGGACATCCTCTATATGCTCTCATTATGTCAAACTTATCATTATAGTCCAGGAATTTCATGATTACTTGATGTGGTCCGTATGTCCGGTCATCAGATCTTTCATTGTGAGATCGTAGCTCTTGCCCAACTCTGTGAACCCTTTCGACCCTACAACCGTGATTAATTCCCAGGGCCATTGTTAAGTCTTTTTCGCAAAGTCTTTGTAGTTCAGCTGCAGGGACTGACTCGAGGAGCCCCACTAGCCTTAGGTTGTTGTACCTTGACCTGTTTTCCAGCTCCTCAACCTTCTCAGACAGGCGCTTTGTTTCCACAGTTGTCTCTTTCAGCTGCGAGGAGAGCTGTATGTTAGCACCCTCCAGTTGCGAGATCCTCTGTTCCAGCTCCACTAATCTGTTCTTTATATTTGCTCACTTCGTCTTGGAGGTGCTGGAGGGCCTTCTTGATAGCCTGTTCCAGTTTCTTTTGGATGTCTGGCATGATGTTACTTGCCACGTCAACCACCAGTTTGTTAAAGTCTACTGATATCAATCTTGAAGGGTCTTTCCTGCTACACTCATTTAGGCTGCCTTCACACTTGCAGATGCATCTGCAGCGTTTTGCAGATGCATCTGCAAGTATCAGCATGCAGACCGCGGTCCCTATGTTTATAATAGGGCGCACCGCGGTCTGAATGCTCTCATTGATTCCTATATGTGAGCCGTAAGCAGGCGTATGCCTGCTGACAGATCACACACTCCCGCCCGCACCTTGGACGCAACATCTCGCGTCCATAGTGCGGGCGGGAGAGTGTGATCTGTCAGCAGGCATACGCCTGCTTACGGCTCACATATAGGAATCAATGAGAGCATTCACACCACGGCCGTGGTCTGCATGCTGATACTTGCAGATGCATCTGCAAAACGCTGCAGATGCATCTGCAAGTGTGAAGCCAGCCTTAGGTCTTCAATGTACTCATTTGGGGTTTTCTGTTGCAAGTTTGTTGCAGGAGTGTCCTCTCCCGCAGGATTGGGTCCCCAGTGCCCTCGGGTCTCCGACGGCTTTTGTGAGCTGCGTGACATGTAGCGATCCATTTGCTGACGTTTTGGCGTAGATGAAGTCAGAGTCAGGTCCCTCTGTCTCTGCCGTTTGGCCTTTCTCCTGAGATTATCAGTTCTTATGTTTCTTGGCAGCTATGGAAATATGTTGTGCTGCCATACACAACAACAGGTATTTGCAGTTGTTTATTTATATATAATTTTTTTTTTTTTGGTGTGTGCTTATTTTTTTCATCCACTAGGTGGCAGCAGATTGATTCCGTGACTCGGTTCACTATGGCAACCACCAGATGTCACCAGTTTTCCTTTTGAGCTGGCACCAAGATAAATGACCAGTCGTATGTTCTTAGAACCCCCTCCCTGAGACTGTGTGTGTGTGTCATTGTTGGAGTGACTTTATTCTCTTTTAAGGCCACGTTACACACACAGATATATTGGTCACAGATCTCTGGTTGCAGTGAAATCATGGACACATTGTTCCATTGTACACAGCCACAAAATGGAACAATGTGTCCATGATTTCACTGCAACCAGAGATCTGTGACCAATATATCTGTGTTTGTAACGTGGCCTTTAGTGTGATCACAGACCCACTTTTAGGAGCCCCTTCACAGGCCTCTTTGCATGTGTTATGGCGGCACCGGAGAGAAGTCCTGTAAAATCTGCCCTGACCTCGGATAAGTAGATCCCTCAGTGTATGTGTGTGGCTTGTAGGATTATATCTTTAGTCAGTGAATTTTTGCCATGTGAATAGTAGCCAATTCTGGCCTTGGTGGCAGCAGGCTTCAGGACCCTCCAGGTCTCAGAAATGATCCAGGATTGAAGTGACTGACCTTTATAGGTGGGGTGGAGTGGGGGCTGGTGGTAGCCAGCCTTTCTTCTGTGTTGGGGTGGTGGATGGCTGCAGATTTATCAGTAGGATTCTTGTGGTGTGAGAGCTGCTGTTCCTAGGTGTTATCACATCCCAGCTCAGACCTACTCCCTCCTCTGTATTTTGAATACCAGTCAGGTAAAACTAGGCAGCTGGGGGGTGGTGACAGCATGTACCTGCCTACTATACCTGGGCTGGTGCCAAAAAATACAGTGGAGCCCCACGTCACATTATGACATCTTGAAACCTCTTTTGTTCCCAACCTAACCTAGCTTTATTCACAGTCACAATTATTTAAAAAAATGCAGCAAAATCCACATGAAAAAATGCGGCAAATACACACCCTTGGCACAAGGATGTTTTGGGTGCGTTTTTCTGATGGTGCAGATTTTTGAAGTCCAAAATCTGTAGCACACAATCAGCGTAGGCACATAGCCTAAAGACCACGTCACTTGCTTCAATATAGATTGTCCAAATGATCTCCCGTGAACGAGATCATTTGGACAATCTTTCGAGACCGTTGGTGAGTTGTCACACGTCTAGGTATCATGAACGAGGCGCCAACAATGTGACGAGCAGCTATCGTTCGCACAACCTAGGAACGATACTTGTTCAATGTTATGAATAGGCGAATCTTTCACAGGATCGTTATCGCGATGTCAGACACAACGATGCAGCAGGTTGAACATCGGATTATTGAATGACGCACAATGGATTTGAGGTCAGGATCTCAAATCTGTGATGAGCGATCAAACTTTTTTCACCATAAGATCGCTCGGTTACACGCAACGACGCACAAACGATATAGTTTAAGTGATTAAAAAAAAGTGACGTTTCAGCGATATCGTTAACGATATTGAAGCGTGTGACGTGCCCTTTAAAGTCAGGCTTTCCATCTCTGTCAGTGATTAACCCACATGGCCTGATTGTATACGTATAGAATAAAGCAAAGCGGATAATGAGGATATTAGGGTTCACACTGCAAATACTGCTCTGGCATAATCCCAAAATACCAGAATTTAGATTAGAGGAATTTAGTCCACAAAACATGCTGGCATCCGTCTAGCCTACAGACTACTCAAGACTCCTGTAGTTATGCTACATTCACACCTACCATTTTTGCATCCTTTTTTTGCCGTGCACTGCACAACAGTTAAATGAAATCCCAGTCAAGTCAATGGGTTTTCATTTTTTGCCATTCAGACAGTGCACTTGTAAAGTGATCTGTTTTTTCACTTTAACAATGCTACATTTTATGTATGAGCATGTTCGTTTCTGTGGCATTTTTTCTCTTGCATTTTTGCCGTAGGAGCCATTGTTAATGGAGAAAAAAAAAAGCAGCAAAAAACTAATCAGAAAAGGATGATCTGTTTTTTGGTGTTTTTTTGAGGACAGCTCCCATTTTGCAGCCAAAACGCAGCAGAAAAGAAAGGAGAAAAATGGTGCATCTGAATGTAGCCTAAGGAGAAAAGGGAGGCTGATGAGGGGCCCTCTGACAACCGAGCAATGAGTCTTTATCACCACACTTATCAATGAAAGAAGTTTGCTGTTCTTTTCAAGGCATAGGGTGTAAAGAACTGTGTGGTTTTGTAATAACCCAATTTTCTTGGCACCTCAATCACCTCAACACTCATCTTCTCTCACAGAGAAGATGCAGCGAGTACACTGGGGGAAGCTTATTTCAAGGCAGCCATTCAGTCGAAAGCATCGCAAAGAGCCATCCTATATGACATCCATGTACCCTTTTGTGATATCGCAAATAACAAAATGAACAATGACTAAATACATTTATAAGGCAAAATTAATTTTTGTACCACTGATGATCCTCTCTAACTGGTTTTAAAGATTTTCCCAATTTTTATTTTTTGGCTTATCTTAATTAAAGGGAATCTGTCAGGTGATTTTTATATAAGATATTAATGGTATCCTGATTCAGTGTTTGGTCAGCTCTTTCTGAACATGTAAGTTGTATTATTGTACCTACTTTTGTTTACTTCCTTACCTTATAAGTAAATCATGTGAAGGTTACCCAGTCTGGCCGGCTAGCTCTGCATGTGCTAGTGAATGGCTTATCTACTCCGCTATTATCTGTCACACCTCTGTTGTACATATAACTAATTGTCAACATCTTTGACACTCGAGATACTAGGTCTACATATGCACCATTTTATTTCCTCGAGGGCTTAGGCTGCCTTCACACTTGCAGATGGATCTGCAGCGTTTTGCAGATGCATCTGCAAGTGTGAGCATGCTGACCGCGGCCCCTATGTTTATAATAGGGCGCACCGCGGTCTGAAAGCTCTCATTCACTCCTATATGTGTACTGTCAGCAGGCGTATGCCTGCTGACAGATCACACACTCCCGCCCGCAGCATGGACGCTACATCTCGCGTCCACAGTGCGTGCGGGAGAGTGTGATCTGTAAGCAGGCATACGCCTGCTGACAGTACACATATAGGAATGAATGAGAGCGTTCAGACCCGGTGCGCCCTATTATAAACATAGGGCCGCGGTCAGCATGCTCACACTTGCAGATGCATCTGCAAAACGCTGCAGATCCATCTGCAAGTGTGAAGCCAGCCTTACACTCTAAAGCAGCTTACATGAAAAATGTACAATTATTGACATTGAGGACAGAGGGAATATATGGTGACACAAACTACTTGATTCACGTACTGAACTTGCATATTGATACCAGAATCAAGACTTTGTGTTGTCTGCCTATAAAAGACAGTTATAACAAATTGTTGGTTTGTTTTTTTCTTTAAATAAAAAGAGATCTGTTTTACAAGTAGAAAATAGCAGTTCTTCACCATACAAAAAAAATGTTGGATTTTGTGTCTAAGGGGCCTTTCACACTTGTGTTTTTTTCCCGATTTGGAAGATCAGGAAAAAACCTGATTCTTACAGGATTCATTTTTTTTGCCCATTCTCTTTAATGATTTCAGGAGAAAACATGAAGCAACAACATTCTACCTGACAAAATTAAAGTGAATGGGCAAAATACTGTAAGAATCGGGTTTTACCTGATCTTCCAAATCAGGAAAAAACCACAAGTGTGAAAGGCCCCTTACACAACAGTTAAATGCAGGTCTAGGCCTGTTAAAGAACTGGATTGTGCAAAAACAAATCTGTTGTCTTCATGTACTGTTTGTTTTCCCAAGCACAGCAATTTTAATTGTGTTATGCAATTTACAAAATGAAAGGTTTTTTTTTGCATGATGAAGAGCCGCTCATTTCATTCCATTTTTGGATTTCAAGTTGCCTGGTGTTTGTAGCAGCGCTCCACCATACTGCCAGCCAAACAGTGATCCTCTTACAGGTGAGCCATGACAGTGCCAAGTATTTTTTCTATTATTGTAAGAACAAGGTGTTTCTCATGTATTACAAGTTTTATTACAGATTTAGAAAAGTTATCAACAATTATACAAAGTTACAATTCGCTCCTGCACACTCCACACTGGCAAATGTTAGCACTTAGTGTAAAGCTATGTGGACTTTCTGCATCATCTTGTGATACTTTTGGTTCAGTAATCAGAAAGTTCTGTCCAGAGGGTGAGAACATGTGTAAGCTCTGTTTTCTAGGACGTGCTTTGCAATCTTCTTTATACTGTCATCTTGATTTTCTGAACAATCTGAATAAAACAAAAATTTTGCATAAGATTCAACTAGGTGAAAATAATTGTAGAAGTGGTTAACTACTAATGCCAGCAAAAAAAAGCATTAAAGGGAACCTGTCACCCCTTTAGTGCATTATAACCTGTGCCCATAATCTATGTTAGTTTTTTTAGGGGTTTATTATTCCCTGAATATAAGTATGTGATAATAAAAAATTGCAAATTGTCTCCGTAAAAATTGCGATTGCTATATAAATAGTAATGATTAGTTCTTTTTGAGGCTGGTGAAATGGAAGGTTGCAGTTTTTTGTCACCACATGGAATATCATGTTGAGATTCATTCATAAAGAGGATATGTCCTTTTTAACAGACACACTGATTTGGATTTTAACCTAGATGTAAAGCCTTTTTAGATAAATGCATACATTCAACTGCTCTTCACAGTTTTTAGATCGTTTACTTTTACTGGAAATATGAGGTCAGTCCTCATTGTGCCTTTGACAGCAGCCGAAACTCTACTATCGAAGGAGCGAGGGAGTGTGGATCTCGCTCTAAAGAAATCAAGAAACAAAAAACACAAGTATCTATTAAACAATCTAAAAAATGAAGAGCAGTCGAATGTGTGCATACATCTAAAAAGTCTTAACATCTAGGTTTAAATCCAAATCAGTGTATCTGTTAACCAGTCCACTGATGATCTGACAAATCTATTTAAGGTCATGCACATCTTAATCCTTAGATCGTTTGTTAAATACTACTGGTCTTAATACATGTTTACAAATTTTCACAGTGTTCTACAAGTAAACGTACCCGCTATGGTGTTCGGACCCTTGTAACCCCTATGGTACTTTTGCCAATACATTAATGCCCCAAATAAGTGAATATCTGAATATGGCATATGCTAAACACAGAGATATATTGTACCAACGGCTTTAGGACAGGGGTCAGGAACCTTTTCGGCTGAGAGAGCCATGATCGCCAAATATTTTAAAATTGTATTCTGTGAGAGCTGTACAATATGTTTAAAACTAAATACAAGTAAATGTGTGCATTTTATGTAAGACCAACCGTTTTAAAAGTACATTAAGTCTGTGAATTCTTTTTAATAACGTTCTTATGCTAAAGCTAACCAATGATGAATCTTCTTGCAGCCCCCAATATGCTCCCTCCCCCCCCCCCCCCCATCATCCCTTTGCAGCCCCCACCATGGTGCCGGTACCAAAAGAAGAAAAAACAAAAACACACACTCACTGATCCTCCGCGGTCCATGCTGTACGGTGTTCTGGGTGCCGCTCTGTCTCTGCTGCCATACCCATACGTTATTATTCAGTAGCCAGGCAACAGCTGGCCAATCAGATTCCTGCATGTGCCTTCATGCGCCACTGATTGGACCTCAGTCGCCTGGTTTAACGCGCACGGCAGCAGGAACAGAGTGCAGCGCCCGCAACCGCATATGGCGGCGGGATAAAGAGCACTGTGGCAGGTAAAAACAGTTTTACATAGATATGGCTGCAACCCAGATACGAGCATCAAAAGAGCCACATCTGGCTCGCCAGCCATAGGTTCCCGACACCTGCTTTAAGATATGCAATCACTTTCTGATTGAAGGAGGTCGGGTCCTACTGACAGAGCTACTTGTGAAGCATTGCTTCTTTTATTCCTGCTGCGGTTGTACATGAAAAAAATCCCCCCTTCACAAATCTCCCACAATGTTAGTTGTATGGAATCAGGTCTCACGTTTTCCCAGCTGAGCCATCATGTAGCAGTTCTTAAAAAAAGCTTCAGAGCAGAAGATATTTGCAATCAGCACCTATAGTTGAAAGGAAACAAAATGATATTACTAGTCACATGATACAAGAAAAAAAACTTTAGAATAAAGTATTAATCACTGAGAACGCCGTTATTTTTTCTAGACACACGGTAATCAATTTCCACATGTAAAATACATGTAGAGGGACCACTCAGCAGTTACAATGAAGCATGATAGGGGCCTTCTAACAATGGCCCCTTAATGTCTGTGTAGCTGGACTCCCTTCTTAACTTATGACAAGGTCATCCCTCCTGAAAAGAAATTGCGAGAAAAACTGGATTACTAAATGGCGCCGTGTTTCAAAACGTACAACCCCCCCCTCCTAAATGTTAAGTAACATATTTATCACGCTCTACATTGGGTTTTGTTTTTAATGAGTATTTGACACCTACTTCATGATCGTGGTTACGCAGGCCAATACTGATTGAACGGCTCGCTCTGGATATCACCGCCGTCATGGCATACAGATTGATGAGGATATCCGCCACTCGCTTCAGTGCAAGTTGCTCATCCACAATAGTCTGAAAAAAAAAAACACAAAATTACTGATAATGAACATCACATTTTCCACCATCAATTAGATATAAGGATATATTTGTGAGGAACCTGTTCCTCTATAGGAAAGACATAAAGGGTAGTGCTAATAACTTTAAAGGTTATTCCTTTAAAAAAATAAATAAATAGATGTGTATTATCCAATGGCTAGTGGATGACTTGTTGAGATCACTTGGGATCAGACCAGTGGGACAACTAAAAATTCTAAGATTAGGCATCTGCAGCCCTGTTTTGATTTCAGCATTTGGTTGACCTCCGCTCCATTCATGGTCAATGGGACTGATGGAAATGGCCAAGCACAGTAATCAGCAGTCCCGTAGACAATAAATGGAGCGGAGGCTGAGCATGTCTACTGTCACCCTTATGGGCTGCGGAGCTCTTTTCTTCAGTTTAACCCCTTCACGCCCAGGCAATTTTCCATTTTAGTTTTTCCTCCACTTTTTCCAAGAACTATAATTTTTATATTTGTCCTTCTTCAATATAGCTGTATGAGGGCTTGATTTTTGCAGGACGATTTGTAATTTTGAATGAAATCTTTCATTATACTTTATAGTGTAGTACAAAACGGGAATAAAATATCCAAGGGCAGTGCAAAAAAAAGTAACATTCTACAATGAGTATTTTTATTTACCATGTTCACTATATGGTAAAACTGACCTGTTAGTATGATTCTCTTGGTTAGTACAAATTCATAGATACAAAACATGTATAGTTTTACTTTTATCTAAGTGGTGAAAATTTTTTTTGAAGTTTGAAAAAAAAAAAAAAAATGTGCGGATTTGTCATCATTTTCCAAGACCTGTAGCGTTGAGATTTTGCGGCATCTGGGGCTGTGTGATGGCTCATTATTTGCATCTTGAGCTGACGTTTCTAATGACACAATTTTTGTGAAGATGTGCGGTCTTGATTGCCCGTCATTGCAATGTTTCAGTGAACAAAAAAAGGAATTTTGGCTTTTTTTTCCTGTAACGCAATTTATTGATCAGAATAATTGATTTTATATGTTGAGGGATTGTAAATTTCTGAATGTAGCAATACCAAATATATGTATTTTTTATATATAGTTTTATTTTCAATAGGAAAAAAGGGGAGGGAGGGTGATTTGAACTTTTTTTTTCATATTTTTAAAAACTGTTTTCCTCACTTTTTCTTTGCTTTATTAGGCCCCTTGGGGCACCTCAACACTGTAGTGTCCAATCGCTTGTACTGCAGAAATGATCATCTCCTGTGAACGCGATGCTCAGAAAGTGTTCCCAGGAAGGGAGTCATAACAGTGACTGGGGTCATCATCTGACCCCTCACTTTCATGGTAACGCTCTGGCGCCCCCTTGATTTTGTCACAAGGTTGCCGTTGGCGGGAGTGAATTTGCGATATACTCGCCACGACATGTTAGATCACACTGTCAGAATTTGACAGCGTGATCTAATCACCTGCACCTGTTAGCTGCACATGTTGGCTTATCAGATGAGTCAACATGTGCAGGGAATGAGCTTACATCAAAGGAAGGGACATGACCAAGGACGTACCTATACGTCCTTGGTCGTGATGGGGTTAAAGAGCTCCCATCTCGGGATTACTTAGGGGCCAAGTGGTCTTATGACTTTGTAAGTTATCACTTAAAGGATGGAATATAACCTGTACTGTTTGATTTTTCCTTGGAAGATGCAGGAATAACACTTTAACTAGAATTACAAGGCACTGCAATATTTAGTTGACAGGTCTTGTTAGTATTTCATCAGTGATTAAGACAAAATCAGTGGTGAAAACTGCAGAAAAAAACGAGCCCTGTCTTTAGCTTAGGCCGGTTTCACACTGCAGTTTTTTTCCGTGATCAGGTTCCATCAGGTTTGTGTACCAAAGTCAGGAGTGTCTCCAAAACTCGGAACAGGTGTCAATCTTTCAATTATACTTTTTCTCTGGAAGTTCCTGTCCTGGTTCCTCTCCAGGTTTTGGCACAAAAACCGGATGGAACCTGATCAGGAAAAAAACTGCAGTGTGAAACCAGCCTTACAAATACTGCCCAACACACTGTGAATAAAGACTTCTCACCTCTTAAACGATCTGATGAAAAGGTAAGTCAGATCAATGTCCACTATCAATCATGAAATATAGGAATAGGGAAAATGAAGTTCTTACCTTTCCAAACCTGTACAGCAGACTTTCCACTGTGCTGGCAAAATAATATGTATTCTCCTCCAGTTTATTTGCACTTTCCTGTAAAATGTAATAAGTAAAATATAGTTAGTGATATCTCCACCAAAATGGTCAGAGTACATAACTCATTTTGTGTAGCGCCTCTTACTTTTGTTTCACGCATTGAGAGATCGCTGAGACAACTATCAGACACAAAGCATAATAGGACACGAGCACAATACAAGCTGGGAATCTGACTGCTGCGCTCAACGCTCTCCAATATCCTAACACCCAATGCAGAAATGAGAGGCTGCACAGCCGTTTGGACAGAATGGTGCTCAAGAGGCAGGACTGTTGTCCTCTCACTGATGTGAGAGACTCGCGAGAGTCTCACATCGCATTACCCGACACGGCCGCCTTCTGTCAGGACAGGACTGTGTAGCTGCATAGAAATACATGTAGCTGCACGCTTCTCTCCAGAGAGCCGGTGGCCATGATGGGTGATGCATGTCTCTCGCCCAGTGTGACTCCAGACTAACACGAAACACATGCATTAAAGTAGATCTGTCACTAGAACAGCTGGGCCATCTATGATCCCTGCAGTCTCAATGTAATTATATACTACTCACAGCACTTGTAAGAATGTTTCCAGCTCATAAACTATTTACACAGCATTGGATATAAGAAAAAACCACAATGATTCAAGAGTTCATAAATTTGCTACTCAACCTAGAAACAAAGGAAGAAACCCTTAAAGAAGAAAAAAAAAATAGGAAAAGTGGTGTCAGCAACAAGTTTGAGTAGTTTGAGCCCCAGGGTTGATTTCTAGAGGGTTAGTGCACTTCAGATTAGTATTATGCCCTCTTTGAAGTTTCACTCCATCTTTATTGGTACTTATTAGCTTATCGTTGGCCGCATAGTTCTTTAAGTCATATGTCATGTTGATTGATAGTTCTCTATACCCAAGAACTCATAGCTTAGGGTGGGACAATTGCCTGAAGTACCTTCCCACCAAACGCAGGTCTCTGCTGTGGGAGAATTTCTAATTTGCAGTGGTTGCAGAATGTAGTATGGCCTGACCAGGTGGCTGTGGTACATATATGGTCAATGGTGGCCCTGTTCTAGTTGCCCATGAGATGGAAACTGCTCTGGTAGAATGGGCTGTGAAAATTTCAGGGGACACTGTCTTCTGAAAGATACACTATATTAATCATGGACCTAAGCCACCCAGCTAAGGTCGGTTTTGAAGCTTTCTTGCTTCTATCCTTCCCCCCAACTATATGAAAAGTTTAGAGCCTAATCTCCAGTTCCGGGTGGCTTCCAAGTAGGCCAACACTGCTCTGCAGACATCAAGAGAATGGACTTCTCATTCCTTCAGATTTCTTGGATTCTCACAGAAGGAGGGAAGACAACCTCCTAGTACAGACGACCGCAAAGACTACTACAGGGAAGAAGGTCGGAACTAATTGAAGGAGGACACAATCATGTCCAATCGTGTCCAATCTGCATATATAAGTCAATGATAGGGAGTACTCGAAACTCTCCCAGTTGTATTGCCGGAGTCACTGGTTTCCTGCCATCTGACATAGACTGGATCGCCTTACCAGACCAGCCCTTGGCCCTCAGGATCTTCCCCTCAGAATCCAAGCGGATAATTGTAGTCGCTGCAGATTGGGATGAAGTAGTGGACCCCGAGTCAGGAGGACTTCCTTCAAGGTAAAAGGATTGGTTCCTCCAAAGCTAGATGACGTAGTAGGGTAAAACCAGCTTCTCCTGGTCCAGAATAGAATGATTGGTATAACCATTGCACGGTCCTCATGGATCTTTCTCAGGACCTTTGAAATCAGGGAAGTAGGCAGAAAAGAATATGCTGGAATCTCTGCCCAATACCGTGAGAAGGCATCCACAACCAACAGGTTGTCCTTGGTTCCGGAGAGAAGAAATATTTCATTTTCGCATTCTGGAGGCGAATAGATCTAGACAAGGACGACCCCATCTGTTAGTCAGCTCTTGGAATACTGCTTCATCCAGTACCTAGTCTGACGCCTTAATCTGATACCTGCTGAGGTAATGCGTCACTCGATTGGCTGTTCCACGCAGGTGTACCGCTGAAATGGAATATACCATCTTCCCATGTCTTCTCGGCCAGGAATTGCCGAAAGGGTGGTGCGAACCGTTCTGATGAAGATTGAAGGAGATCGCCATAATGTTCTCCGACACCCCATTCACTTGTGCATTCCTCAGGATGGGCTGGCTCTTCTTCAGAGCTTCCCAAATTGCATGCAACTCTCGGAAGTTGGATGACCTGTATTGAATTGATCTGGTTCAAGCTCCCCGAATATACTGGACTCCCACTCGATCTCCCCAGCTTGGCAAACTCACGTCCATAGATACCCGAAGGCAGGGTTCCAAGGTCTACTGTGTACTCGTCTTTAAATTTTTCTTGTCAATCCATTAATCCAGAGATCTGGTGCCTTCCCTGGACAAGGATATCTTCTTTACCAGTGATGTCTGATGTTTGTCAGTCACTGCCAAGATGGAGTTCTGCCAGGGTCTGGAATGAAACTAGGCCCATCTAATAGGAACAATACATGATGTCATGAAGCCCAGAATTGTCATTCCGTCTCGGATCGACAGTCACTTCTCCTGGAAGGTAAGATGTCCCTGTTCTGGAGTCAAGACGGACACCTAAAAAGTCTCTGGAAGGGTTCAGGATGAGACTTGATTTTTTCCCTGTTCAGGATTCAGCCCAACTTGGTTATCATCAATAAGACAAATTCCAGATGCTGCGTCATCAACTGAGGGGAAACATTCACTATCAAGAAGTCGTCCAGGTAAAAGATGATCGTCATACCTCTGAGTCAGACATAAGTCACCAAGCCTGCCCTGATATTCGTAAAAGTTCTGGGAGCAGATGAGAGGCCAAAAGGTAGACACCGGAACTGGTGGTGGAGAACCTGACTTCCTGATGCTAAGGCAGACTTCAGATATTGCTGACTGGAGAAAAGGAACGGCAGGTGGCAACATACATCTCTCAGGTGTAAGGTGCACATTACTGCATCCTTGCTTAACAAGGAATTGGCGATTTTATTGATTTTATTCCATGTGGAACTGTTTGCATCTGATCCAATGATTCAGGGGTTTTAAATTTATTATTGTGCGAATTCCCCGGACTGTTTCTATATAGAAAATAGGGAAAAACACTGGCCAATGTACTGTTCCGACAGGAACAGAAATAATTACCTCATGATACAATAGTTTCTCTACGTCCGCTACTAGGTGACAGAGAGACATGGGGATCCTTTATCAACCCGATTTCTGGGTAATACTGGGCAGAATCCAGGGATTCTTTGTGATCTGACTTCAGCGCCTGTGAAGAATCTCAAACTCACCACTCCGACATCGTCCTATGCCTTTTTGGACGGGCTTGAACTGGGCTGAAATTTTTTATCCTAGCCCCCTTATCAAAGCGGCAATTGGTGGATTTCAATTTAGAAAGGTAGTGATCCTTTCAATTTTCAGGGAAACTCGTCTTTTATTGACCGCCTTTCCTAAGACCTCATCCGAGACAGGTCCGAAACCCTGAGAAGGGAGAGGAACACAGCCTGTTTTGAAAGTTGTATCACGAGACCAGTCTTTGAGTCAGATAGCCGCAATCCCGAACAACAGTAGGACTTAGATTGGGACTCTTGGGGTGCCGTCCCCAAGATGACCCTCAATTTCATCTAGCCAGACCTCATGGATCTAGCAAGAGATGTAGCAGGAATATTTGATCTTATAGTCGCCGCTGAGGCTTGCTTTTGTTCTCCTCCCTGGGGTGATTCAGGGGGGGGGGGGGGGTGTCTGAGCATGACAAATCCTCCATGCACAGCATGATATAGCGTGGCCCAGAGTTGGGTACAACATGGCTCAATATGGCACAGCCTAGTACAGCTTGGTACGGCATGGCACAGCATGGGACGACATGGCATAATATGGAAATGGCTGGGTATAGCATTTTTTACTATACCTGGTTGTCCTGCTATGTTCTCCTGCTACCCTGGCATCCACTGCCGGTGCACGCTTGAATTTCCCGCGTGAAACACTGACCAGAAGTGCTTCACCCAAACTTCCAGTTTCAACGCCGAGCGGTCCCTGAAGCTGGGAGAAGCCGGGCTGCCCCGGAACAGGATGCAGAGACACCCAGCAAAGGGGAAGCGGCACCCAGAGGCTCCAGCCACACAGGTGGGCTGGGGGACTCCCCGACGGAGTGTTGGCCCAAGACCTGCTTGACGGCAGGAAGGAGAGAGCCGTGTGCCCCCCGACCCTACCTGGTTCTGTAAGTGGATCTTCAGCGTTCTTTCTCACACCATTGCTCCCCACGCACCAGTACTCCTCCTGTACTCCCTGTCCTGTGTAGGGTCAGAAAGAACACTGAGGAAGTTGGGGGAGAGCTTTTAACCTCTTGTGCTTCCTGTCCCTACAGAGGATATGGGATTACTCCTACGGTGCTGTCATGCGAACGTACTGGAAATCGACTTTTCTTTTTGAGGAATGTATTTTCCATCTCTGATATTTGCACAATTATATGTATTATTGCTAACAAATGCATATTTGTAACTTGCATTTTGGGTTCATTATTTTTGTTTTATTGTTAAAATTAACATAAGTTCCAATAAAGATATATTGAAGACTAAAAAGTGTATTCCCATTTCTTGCTAGTAAATCTGTAATTACTGTTAAGGGGATATGTGCCTCATCAATACTGAATTTCACCTCCTCCCTGCTCTCCCAAGAAGCGTGAGTGTCAGCCAACATCATCCTTATGCCTGCACAAATCTACCATGTTCTAACACATTTGTGTGGAAAGTTTGTGAACCCTTCAGAATTTGTTTCTATGTTTGCATAATTTTGACCGAAAACTACATCAGGTATTCACAATTCTAAAAGTAGATGAGGGGAACCAAATAAAACAAAAAAAAAAAAAGTCAAAAATATTAACCTGTGTTTTTTTTTTTTAAGGAGTAAAATGATCCAATATCAAATGAATGGGATGGCAAAAGTATGTGAACTTTTGCTTTCAGTATTGGGTGACCTTTACATTTTCTGCAGCAGAAACTGCATCTAAAAATTTCTGGTAAATGCTGATTATCCCTTCACATCAACTAGGAGGAACTTTAGCCCATTCCTCCCTACAAAGCAGCTGTTATGTTGGTGGTTTTCTCCCATACAAATCCACTTCTGCATACCTATAATACTCAGTATGCACGAAACCTTTGTCACAGGACCTCTGAGAGACTAAGGAACCACCTTTTGCATGTTTTCTACAGCATCAAAAGTAACATCCAGGGGGAATTGGAAACACGGAGGAACACACTTACACAAGCTATGGAACAGAAATTATAACAATATTACCATAAATTACAAACTCGTCTGATTCATAACAAGGAAAATAATTACAGAGATTGTATGGAGTCCTGAATTGATGCGCAAACAAAACAAAGACAAATCCTGACAACATAGACAACTACTCCTGTCAAAAAGCATCTAATTGTGTCATGAACCTTTCGGATTACAAAGCCAACAAAGTGGAACTTGCTGTGCTTTCTAAGGGACTCTCATTTTGTCCTACTAAGGCTACGTTCACACATTTGAGTATTTTGCTGCGCTTTTTTGCGCGCACTTTTTGCCGCGTTTTTCGGCCCGCGCAAAAAAGGGCAACAAAATACGCAGGGGCTTTCACACACTGTGCTTTCTTTACTCCAGAAAGCGCAGTGATGTCACAGAGGGGAGGAAAAATCCTGCTTCCTCCTCCCCTCTGTGACAGCCCCATTAGATTTCACAGTGTATTAATATACACTGTGAAATCTAAATTAAACAGAGGCAAATGTATGTAAAATAAAAAAGAATCAATACTTCACCTGTCCGATGCCTTCTCCCGCTGTCTGGTGCCTTCTGCCGCTGTCTGGTGCCTTCTGCCGCTCTCCGGTTCCAAGTGAGAGGTGTACCGAGAAGACCTGTGGTGATGTCAGAGGCACCAGACAGTGGGAGAAGGCGTCGGACAGGTGAAGTATTCATTCTTTTTTATTTTTTAATTCACTTGCTTTTGTTTAATTTAGATTTCGCAGTGTATATTAATACACTGTGAAATCTAATGGGCGGCCACAGCTGTCAAAGACGGGAGGAGGAAGCAGGATTCTTCCTACCCTCTGGGAGAATACGCAGAAGTAGCTGCGTAAACAATTGACATATCAATTGTTTACGGAGCTGCGCTTTCTCCCGGAAAATGCAGTGCGTATTTTTACGCAATGTCTGCACTGCAAAGTGAATTTCCCATTCACTTTGCAGGCAGACAAAAGGCACATTGCGTATTTTGAAAAGTGCGCGTAAAAAAACGCGGCAAAATACGCAATGTGTGAACGTATTACCTTACCAAATATTGCAACAATAAGCTGTCAATAAAGAGAATTTTGTTTACGTACCGTAAATTCTTTTTTCTTTAATCATCAATGGGAGACCCAGACAATGGGGTTTAGGACACTGCCCTCCGGAGGTCACACTAGGTACTACAAGTTTGTAGACACCGCCTCCTCCGCTTATAAACCCCTACCGCAGGGAACATCCTCAGTTTGGTCCATAAGCTGCGAGGAGGAAATAAACCACACCCGAAACATCGGGAAGAACGCCGTATACAGACGGTTCAACAACCCGGCAAACACTGTCTCAACAGAGAACAGAACAAATGCAAAACATGCAACGGAACAACTGGGTGGGTGCTGGGTCTCCCATTGATGATTAAAGAAAAAAGAATTTACGGTACGTAAACAAAATTCTCTTTTTTCTGGTCATCATAATGGGAGACCCAGACAATGGGGATGTCCTAAAGCAATACCCCAGGGCGGGAAGAGTTCCTCAACAAGACGGATAACACATGGTTCCCTTTAGAGGTGGGCAACCGCCGCCTGGAGAACCCGCCTGCCCAAACTTGCATCCGCAGAGGCATGGGCATGCACCATATAGTGCTTAGAGAAAGTGTGCAGGCTGGACCAAGTGGCCGCCTGACACACCTGTAGAGCAGACGCTCGATGTCGCAAGGCCCAGGAGGCACCTACGGCTCTGGTAGAGTGAGCCTTCAATCCCACCGGGAGAGGCAAACCAGAAGACCGGTAAGCCTCTTGAATGGAAGCCTTAATCCATCTGGCTAAGGTTGACTTCGAAGCCGCGGACCCCTTACAGCGACCTGTCGTAAGAACAAATAAGGAATCCGAACTCCTAAAGGAGGCGGTCCTGGACACATAAATGCGTACAGCTCTCACAAGATCCAGAGTATGGAGGTCGCGCTCAACCTGATGAACGGGAGCGGGGCAAAATGATGGGAGAACAATCTCCTGGTTCAGGTGAAAAGTTGAAACCACCTTCGGCAAGAATTCTGGCCGTGGGCGCAACACCACCTTGTCTTGGTGAACCACCAGAAAGGGTGACTTGCACGATAGTGCAGCCAATTCTGAGACTCTCCTCAGAGATATAATCGCCACCAGAAAGGCCACTTTCTGTGACAGACGAGATAGAGAAACATCCCTCAGAGGCTCAAACGGCGGTTTCTGCAATGCCGCCAGGACCATGTTAAGGTCCCAAGAGTCCAGAGGTCTCTTGTAGGGCGGAACCATCCGCGACACCCCCTGCAGAAATTGACGGACCTTCGGGAGAAGCGCCAATCGCCTGTCGAACAGCACAGAAAGTGCTGATACTTGACCTTTCAAAGAGCCAAGGGATAATCCCAACTCCAAACCCGACTGTAGGAAGGCCAACAACGTCGGGATAGACAAGGGCCACGGGGACCGTCCACCAGAGGCACACCAGGTAAAAAAGATTTTCCACGTCCTGTGGTACATCTTCCTGGAAACGGGCTTCCTAGCCCGATTCATAGTGGCCACCACTGTAGGGGAGAAACCCCTGGATGTCAGCAGCCAGGCCTCAAGAGCCATGCAGTCAATCTGAGGGCCTTGGAATTGAGGTGGAAGAATGGGCCTTGCGCGAGTAAATCTGCGCATTCTGGAAGAGCCCACCTGTGTCCGCCTGACAGTTGCCACAGGTCCGGATACCAGGACCTCCTGGGCCAATCCGGAGCCACTAGGATGGCTACTCTGCACTCCGACCTGATTTTCCACAGAACCCTGGGAATCAGAGCCAGAGGCGGGAACACATATGGCAGCTGGAATCTGGACCAACTCAGGATCAGGGCATCTGCCCCCAGAGACTGAGGATCCCACGATCTCGCCACGTACTGGGGCACCTGATGATTCAGCCGTGAGGCCATCAGATCCACGTCCGGAGTGCCCCACCTGCCGCAGATGTCCCGGAAGACGTCTGGATGTAGAGACCACTCTCCGGCGTCCATCCCCTGCCGGCTCAGGTAGTCGGCCTCCCAGTTCTCGACCCCTGGGATGTGAACTGCGGAGATCAGGCAGTCGTTTTCCTCTACCCACGACAGAATGCGGTGGACTTCGGCGAGGGCCTGAGCGCTTCTGGTCCCTCCCTGATGATTTATATAGGCGACGGCCGTCGCATTGTCGGACTGTACCCGAATGGGCTGTCCTGTCAGGAATTTCTGAAACGCCAGGAGCGCCAGATAGACCGCCTTGATCTCCAGTACGTTGATCTGCAACGTCGACTCCGACTGAGTCCAGAGGCCTTGAGCCCTGTGGTGTAAGAACACCGCCCCCCAGCCCTTCAGACTGGCGTCGGTGGTCACCACTAACCATGACGGTTTGAGGAATGACCGGCCCCGTGACAAGTGACGTGGCTGGAGCCACCACTGCAGGGAGTCCCTGGTCGGTTGTGACAGTGCCACCAACCGATTCAGAGAGATCGCTCTCTTGTCCCATCGGCGAAGAATCTCCAGCTGGAGAGGACGGAGACGAAACTGTGCAAAGGGCACCGCCTCTATCGCCGCTACCATGCGTCCCACCAGTCTCATCAACGCCCGAAGGGATGAGTGAGGTGACAGGAGAACATTCTGTACTCCTGAGTGGATCGCCAGCTGCTTGGCCTGGGGTAGAGACACCAGAGCCGAGTCCGTGTGGAAGTCCATGCCCAGATATGTCAATGACTGGGTCGGAACCAGGGTCGACTTCTGAGTATTGAGAAGCCACCCGAACTGTTCCAGAGACCTCATGGTCACCTCCAGGCTCACCCGACAAAGGTCTTCCGATGGCGCCCTGACCAATAGGTCGTCCAGATAGAGTATGACGGCGTGACCCTGCACATGCAGGAGAGCCATCATAGAGGCCATCACCTTCGTGAATACCCGTGGTGCTGAGGCCAACCCGAAGGGCAGGGCCACAAATTGGAAGTGTTCGTCCCCCACTGCGAATCGTAACCAGCGCTGATGAGCCGGTGCAATGGGCACGTGAAGGTAAGCGTCCTTGATATCGATGGACGCTAGGAAGTCTCCCTGCGACACAGCCGCGATCACGGAGCGCAGGGATTCCATGCGGAATTTCCGAACCAACACGTGACGGTTGAACAATTTGAGGTCCAGAACCGGGCGGAAGGATCCGTCCTTTTTCGGGACAATAAAGAGGTTGGAGTAGAAACCCCTGAACCTCTCTGCCGTGGGCACTGGGACCACTACTCCGTCTCTGCGGAGTCCCTCCAACACCAGGTAAAAAGCCTGAGCCTTTTCTGGGGATGGAACAGACCGATGGAATCGGGATAACGGTCTTGATGTCAGCTCTATCCTGTAACCTCGCGAGACTACGTCTCGAACCCACTGATCTTGAACGTGACGTAGCCACCTGTCCTGGAATCGAGACAGGCGGCCCCCCACCTGTGGGGAGGCAGGATGAGAGAGCGAGTCATGTCGAGGCGGGCTTGGGGGTGGCAGCTGCTGCCCCCGCCGGCTTCTTCTGACGACTCTTGGAGCGCCACTGAGTAGCTGGCTTGCTCCCTCGGTCCGCGCGAGCGGACGTCGTGGATGACTGTGAGCTGGAGCGAAAGGACCACTGTTTAGGGTTCCTTTTAACGGTATACCGTGGCTTAGGCATATTCTGCGGTATCTTAGACTCAGCAGAATCCTTTATCAGCTTGTCCAGCTCGGTGCCAAAAAGCCTGTCACCAGCGAATGGAAGATTCTGCAAAATCTTCTTAGATGTGGCATCTGAGTCCCAAAGACGTAGCCACAACAACCTGCGGATCGCTATCGCATTGGCCGAAGCCACAGCTGAGCGAGTGGCAGTTTCCAAAGATGCCGTCCTGGCATAGTCCGCATAGGCCCTTGCCCTCTCAGTAAGCGCCAGGACCTCTGGACTGGATCTCGCCAGGTCCGTGATACCATCCAAGCAGGTAGTAATCGCTTGTAAGGTCCAGACCGTGGCAAAGTTAGGGGCAAATGAAGACCCCACAGCCTCATAGGAAGACTTGGCGAGTTGCTCGACCTGTCTATCAGTTGCATCCTTCAATGAGGAGCTATCAGAGGCAGAAAACAGGGAGCGTGCAGCAATTCTAGTCATGGAAGCGTCCACCTTTGGAGACTGCGACCATTCCTGAAGCACCTCCTGGGAGAAGGGGAAGCGATTGTCCTTAGGTTTGCGGACATAGCGCCGCCCAGGATGTAACCTGGGTGCTCTAACCACCCTTCCAAAATTAGTGTGGTCCATGAAAGAGCCACTTGGTGTAGCCTCTGGCCGCACCCATTGATATACCTCCTTCGGGTGCACGATAACCTCTTCAGGGGGAGTCACGAGACGTAAGGTCTCATTGATGGAGGACACCAGATCCTCCACCCCATCTGGAGGTTCAGACACAGACCCGAGAGTAGACCCCCCATCATCTTCCTCACCATCAGAGGAACGCTCCTCCTCAGAGAGAGCCTGGAGCTCGGGTGACTCCTCACGACGAGCTCGCTTAAGGGGTCTCACAGCAGAAGAGGGAGACACCCGGGGGTAACTGGAAGGAGTAGCTGGGTTTTCCAGTCTCCTATGAAGTGCCTCCAGTGACTGCGACATGGAGGACATCTGGGACAGCAGGGATTCATTAATCCTATTCTGCGTTTCCCATGGTCCTGGGATCACCTGAATCTCAGGATACAGTGCCGGAGCTGCTGCCTCAGCAGTGCCAGTTCGGGCTTCTGGGCGTCCGCAGTTATTGCAGGACCCCTCCACCAGTGTACCATTGCATGTGGAACAGGTAATGGTGGCATCCGCCGCCTTAGCAGCAAGCTTCCTAACTGAGGACATAGCCACAGTAGGGGAAGTATAAGCCAAGTCGTACAGACAAACAAACCGGGAATCCCGGTGGCTTACCGACCGCAGTAAAGCGGTGGGAGGAAGCGGTGTGTGTGTGTGACCTCCGCGAGTTCCGGTCTCCCTCTGAAGTGCAGACACGCGCTGCCGTAGATCCCAGCCGGGAAGTGAGGGAGAAGATGGCCGCCGCCAGTAAAGTTGTGGGCGGCGCCGAGAACACGCGGGAAGCACACACACACGCCCCCCGGTGACGTCACCGCAAGGGCTGCCTCCTCTCCTCCAGGCAGCCTCATAATGGAGGTGCTGGAGCCCGCAGCGCGGGAAATTAGTGTAAAACACACATTACACACACACAGACTGCAATTACATCCAAAGATCAGCAGTCTACGGCCTCAGCCCCTGTGACACACAGGGCGGTCAGCCAGGGTGACCCCAGCACAGGGTACACCTCCAGATCCGCGGACCCGAGGGTAACGCGCGGTCTGAGTGTCAGGACACATAAAGTGACAGACACTACCCCCAGGCACACAGGAGACACACAAGGTGCCTCAGTGCCGGTCCGGTCTGTAAGCACCATTTAGGGAGGCCTCGGACGGGGGTTCAGCCCAGTCCGGAGTGTAAGCACCATTTAGGGAGGCCTCGGACTGGGCTGGCTCCAGTCCGGTCTGTAAGCACCATTTAGGGAGGCCTCGGACGGAGCGGAGCTGTGCAAGGCTCCCATCTCCCACTCTCCAGAGCCCCCCAGAGAGGGATGGAAAGGAGCGCGACAGCGTACCGGGAGAACACCAAGTGTCCAGGCTCTAGGCCCTCCGGTACCTCCACCAGCGTGTGCCACAAGGGTGAGCGGGGAGGCTGACGCAGGTCCCGACCAGGACCATATTACCTTGTCTTCAGACGCCATCACGTAAGTAGTGAGAATGCAGTGAAGTGCAAGCACAGCGTGATCCTCCGAGCACACTAAGTTTAAAACTGAGGATGTTCCCTGCGGTAGGGGTTTATAAGCGGAGGAGGCGGTGTCTACAAACTTGTAGTACCTAGTGTGACCTCCGGAGGGCAGTGTCCTAAACCCCATTGTCTGGGTCTCCCATTATGATGACCAGAAAATTTATGTGAATCAGCACATCCAAATTTTTTTATGGCAAAAAATTCACTTTATTATTAAAATTAATTCATATTAAAATATATTCATGTTTTTTTCCCTGTGTGTTTATGCTGCTACTTATGTATTCTTTATAGCCCACCCCATTATTGTTTGTGCATGTTAGGGACTGTGTTCCCACTTAAAACGTGTATTGTAAAATGAATATATTTTAATATGAATTAATTTTAATAATAAAGTGAATTTTTTGCCATAAAAAAATTTGGATGTGCTGATTCACATAAATATTGACAGCTTATTGTTGCAATATTTGGTAAGGTAAAACGTGTTTTTTGGTGAAGCACTTATTTATCTGTCAAGGGGACCCCTTTTATGTGAATGTGTGAACGTAGCCTTAAGCTCTGGATATAATTGAACTGTGCAGCGACATGAAGGATTACTTCAGGAGACTATGCCTTAGGCTGGAAACACACTCTCCTAGTTACATGCGAGTCTCTCGGACGAGACTCTGAAGAGGCTGGAGCAGTGACCCTGAACGGGACTGTCAGCTGATTGTGGTTTTGTGCAGCTCCACACTCCCCGTCCAGAGAGGAAGAGGCTGTTCAGGGTCACTGCTCCAGCCTCTTCCGAGTCTCGTCTGAAAGACTCGCATGTAACTAGGAAAGTGTGTCCGAGCCATAAGGAAATTTTACAGCGACAAAGAACTCCAAACCCAACTGGGCCTAAGGAAGAGGGATCCTGTCAACCAAGAAAAGATCAGACTGGACACCTGAATCTAATCATAACTGCCATTTGGAAAAATATATAGACACTTTCAGACATTTGGTAAAATCCACTATTTTATATACACACAAGAGTCAACCATCCAACGTCAATGCCCAGGAGAGAAGGGCCATACAGTCTTTGAAAACCAACAAAGAAATCATCATGAAACCTGCAGACAAGGGTGGTGCAATAGTCATGATGAACAAATCTGACTACCTGAAAGAAGCAAACAGACTACTGAAATACACACGCTACTACAAGAAATTGGAGTCTGACCCCACACAGGACTATCACAAGGAATTGAACAGGCTGGTTTCTTGTCTACCTCACACATCCCTAAAGGGATCCTGACCTTGCAAAATGTGCCCCCAGGCTCTTTATACCTGTCCCTGCACCATATTAATAGATTTCTAGGCATCCCTTTCTGCTTCTAAAGCAATACAGTAAACTTTAGATAAGTTGTTCTCATACCTTATAATCTGCGGCTTTTCATTATATGAGAAACCGCAAAAGGCGTTCCTTTCTGGGCCTCCCCGCCGCCTGCTTTGTAATTATTCACGCCCCTATGGGTGTGCTACAGAGCAGGGACAGTGCTCATCATGTAAGGGGCGTTAAGAGCCGTCCAACATATCTCCAATGGGACAGTTTTGATCCAAAACACATAAAAACTCTTGTGTATATCTAGGCCGTCAGATACAATTGGATATGTTCTAACCCTACAGATAGAGACAATCACCTTGAGGACCTCAGAAAGACCTTTTTGAGCCAGGGCTACCATCCAGGAGCAATCGAGAGCAAGATTACAAGAGCCACCAGAATATCAAGGAACCACCCCCTACATTACAAAACTAGAAGAGAACAACAGAGTTCCTCTCGTAGTCGTAGAGGAGCTGCATGGAAACGGCAACCACTCTACAAAAAGATGCCTGACTAAAATCAATATTTCTGGATCATCCACTGTTGTGTTTAGACAACCTCCGAATCTAAAAAACATCATTGTCAGAAGCGCCCTGTCCTCTCCAGCAGCAACAGGATCCCTTCCCTGCAACCAGAACAGGTGCAAAAAAAGTCCATCTATAATGACAACCGACAAGATAAAGATTCCTTGGACAGATCAGGACTACAAGATCCCAGGTAACTTCAGTTGCATGACAAGCAATGTGGTGTATTTAATAATATGTACCAAATGTCGAACAGGTGGCATGTATGTAGGGGAGACCGGACAAAAATTTCAGAACAAGAATGAATTACCATTGCCACTCAATAAAAGAAAAGTGTATGGATCTACCTGTAGCAAAGCATTTTTGCAGCCCTGACCACAGTAAAACCGATATTAGTCTGCTCATATTAAAAAACAACTTCAAATGTCAGAAAGAGAAGAATTTGGGAATACAAATTGATAACGACCTTTGACACATGCAAAACAAGATTAAAGGTCTCACATGGATTCATGCGTTTTTATATAAAATGAAAGGACATTTGGGGATACCACATTTTCCACCAGACTCAAGTTAGAGGACAATGAACTTTTGACACTTCTTATGTGAACTGTCTCGCTTAGATTTATGGCTTCCTACAACTCACTGAGGAATCTTCAGGTCTCCACAGGCCACTAATCATAGAATAATACAATCGGTTCCTCTTATCTTAATTTTGACTTTACTTTCCCAGCACCTCTCCCCCTCCCTAGCCTGACTCTGCTTTACATCACCTGTCGTGTCACCTGTCGTATTTACTACAGCATCTGACCCTGCTTATGGATATATGTATGTGTCTTCAGAATTTGTGTCATTATCAGCCTGACGAAGGGACCATAGTGTCCCGAAAGCTTGCTATGCATACCATCTTTTCAGCCACTGATAACTCTCAGATTCCAATATTTTTCTATCTACTGGCTAACGCGGTACAAACATTTTTGGCCCTTCCACATAATTTCTATAGAATTGAAGGGACACTGTCAGGTCATTTTTTCAGTATGATACTAATATTACCCTTGAATAGTGCCTGGGCAGACATTTTAAAAACATGTAAAATCATTATTGTACCGTTTGTAGTTTCCATGTTATCAGCATTGTCAGACCCTGCAGTGAGCTCCTGGATTAGTCTATTATAAGCAAACAGGAATAGTCCGGCTACTGTATAAACTGTCATGTAATTATACATTCCCTCTCAGCAGCTCTCTCTTCCCTGTGCTCTCAGTGCAGTGTAGTTTCAGTTCCCACTGGAGCTTCTGCTCTGATGAGGGAGAGAGCTATTGCCGATATGGTCATCTAAATTCTATTTGTTTCTGTAAGCAGGAATCCCTGCTGTGACGGTTTCTGTGTTGTATTTCACCTCTTTCCTGGCTGTAGGCACAGAGAGCAGAGAGGAGAATACAGCCCCCAACACCCCCCCATCCCCAATGTCCAGTGCAGTGATGTAGTGTGAATATGTGACATGCATATTCATCCTAAGGGGAGGGGACATCAGAGAACTAAGTGGATCATTCACTGTGAGTGACAGATGGAATGACTCGCTTTATTTGAAGTTCACAGGAGATAGGAGGGAAAAAAGAAGATTTGTGTGTACTCACTGTAAAATCCTTTTCTCTTAGCCTTTAATTGGGGGACACAGGACCGTGGGTGTTATGCTGCTGTCCACTAGGAGGCGACACTAGGCAGAATCCGCAAAAGAGTTAAGTGACTCCTCCTCTGCAGTATACACCCTTGGAGCAGGCATTGCCTCACCAGTTTTGTGCTAAAGCAGTAGGAGAGTTAACAGATAATAACAGTAAAAAGAGATATAGCTAACAAGGTAACAACAGTGTATAAACATGTAAGAGTTAGCAGAGTAAAATTAGTACATAAGTCCTGCAACTAAGCAGGCATATGTGTAAATCGTGAAGAGGTAAAGGAGTAATAATCGTATAACAAGTCCTGTAACTAAACAGGCTCATAGTACTACAAGGCCTGTAAACGAACAGGCAGGCGCCTAAACAGTAAACAGAGTGATAATAGGGAAACACGTGTAAACATGTTCATCATGTAACAGCTGAGAAGCTATATAAGAACTGTAGAAAAGGCCCATAAGGGCAATAGGGTGGGTACTGTGTCCCTAAATTAGAGGATAAGAGAAAAGTATTTTACGGTGAGTACACTAAAATTTTCTTTTCTCCATCGCCTCATTGGGGGGACACAGGACCGGTGGACGTCCCAAAGCAGTCCCTGGGTGGGAAGAAACAATGGAACTAACAACGCTGAAGCTGGTCAGGGAAGAACCATGCACCGACAGGCGGGCTGCTGTCGCCTGGAAGGCGTGCCTACCTAGAACTGCGTGTGCTGAGGACTGAGTGCAAGCACTGTAGTGGCTTAATGATGTGTGGGCTGGCCATTTGGCTGCCTACACTCTTTCTGCGTAGACACCTGGTGCCGAACGGTCCAGGAGACCCCCACGCCCGTAGTAGAATGTGCCATGACCCTGCCGGAAGGCATGAGGTTTGATGGTATAAGCGTCTTGTATGGTTAGACAAATCCCCGTGGTTAGGGAAGCTTTAGAGACAAATGTAACTATTCCTGCCCTCTGGAAGAAGGAAGAGAAAAATACGATCTCTTCAAAGAGCACTGTGTCGGATACCTAGATGCGTACGGTCCTGACAAGATGCTGCATATGTAGGTTCATAACGGCCGGATAGACTGAAGTCAGGTGCAGCGAAGAAAGAGAGATGTCTTCATGTAGGTGGAAGGATTATACCGCCTTAGAAAAAAAAAGGATGGAACCACCCATAGGGCAATCTTGTTCAGGTGGAAGACCAGAAAAGATGGATTACCTTACAGCGATGTAAGGAACGCTACCTCTGCAAGGAAAAGTTTTTGCCACGGAAACCTACCACTGTTTGGATGGGAATGCTAAGGGTAATATCCCATAGAGGCTGAAAAGTGATTCTTGTAGGGCCGTGAGATTGAAATTCAGATCCCACAGGAGTAGCCTTGTTGTATGGGGAACGTAAACGGCAAAACCATTGAAAGAAGGGTTTTTCTAGAAGTTTGGTGGCAATTTTTTTTTTTTTTGGAAGAAGGTGAAACGGACTGCAACATGCTGTGTGAGGTACCTTAAGGACAGACCTGAGTCTAGGTCTGAAAGGAAGAGACAGAGAGTTCATGGTATGAAATAGGGCCAAGGGGAATGACCTCTAGAGGAGTCCTAGGCAGAAAGAAAAACAAAACGAATACACGTGTGATGGCATATCATCGATAAGGCTGATTCCCTTGCTGTGAATATGGTCGCTACAATATCATGGGAAAACAACTCTTGGGTAAAGTTCCCTTAAGTTCAGAGTTGATGACTTCTGAGGGAGAACTGGCCCTGGGAGAGCAAGTATGGACTATCTGTTAGTCTTCATGGTACTGCTGGTATGAGTTGGACGAAATGTGTGTCCAAGCGCCTCCTGGGCCAGTCTGAGACCACAAGGATGATCCGGCGACATTCTTGTTTGACATTCCGCACTATCCTGGTAGTGGGGAAAGAATACAGGGGAGCCGGAAAAAGGTCCAGTCTTAGACTAGTGTGACTGTACTATTGACTGCGGATCCTAGAACCTGACCAAGAAGGATGGAACCCTGCCATTGAGGAGTGACACAGTCAGGTCCACATCTGTAGTTCCCTGGCGGTGGCAGCCTTAACAGAGGACATGTAGAGGAAGGGACCCTTTCCTTGAGTCCATCCGGTGGCGGGTTAGGAAAACCGCTTCCCAGAAGAGTACACCAGGTATGAGAACAGCTGACAGTACAGTGTGCAAGGATTGCACTCGGGGAAGGATGTGGCGAACGTCTCATCCTTTGGAGACTGCGTGTTCCACCCTGGTAGCTGTCTTTGTAGGCTGGGGAGGGAGGCCGGGTAGGCCTTGTGCAGTCACAGATTCAACCCGAGTACCCAACAGTGGCATGTTGAGGAAGGAATATGGCATATAGCAATCTTGGCTGCAGCCCAGCGCTCGCAACAGTGGCGAGCTGAGGAGGGAGTATGCTATAGTTCGTAGATTCCAGAGGCCATTAGCTGAATTATCCGTGCAGCTGTGGATCACGGTGTTCCAGTCTGCGTCTTGTGAGACTTGACTGTCATCTCCGCCAGCCAGAACTCCAGCTGTGGGGTCTGGAGAGGATTGACGAAACACTCCTGAGACGCCTTAGATTTGTCGGGTAATTGTAGGTTGCATAAACTTTAACTGGGCTGTCCAACCATGAGGGGCCGAGGAAGGAACCTAACAGTTAAACTCGTAGTGAGTCCACTGGAACTCAGTTGTCCCATCTGTGTGGGAGCCAGTGAAGGGAAGTGTTGGACGAGTATTTGAGACGTTTAAGTAGCAACTGAGCTCCGCCAACGTTGGGGGACCGAGGAACGGGCATGTGGGTGTTCCACTGCAACCTAGCCGAACAATGGGAAGGTGAGGTGAGTGTCAGGCAAGGGTGAGTTATCTGAATTGCAACAGAGCTCCGCCGTTATGGGGGAAATCGAGGAATGAGAATGGCGGGGAGTTTGAGTCATCGGAACTTCAACCCAGCTCCCCCAACAATGGGGGGGGGGGCGAGAAATAAGAATGTCGGTCCATCTAGAGCAGTGGTTCTTAACCAGGGTTCAATCGAACCCCAGGGGTACGATGTGTCGGTCTCTTGGTTTCGGCTGAGCCTCTACTATGGAGGTCAAAACACTCCTGACGGCTGCATGTAGATTTATCACTAAAAATATGAAACTGGTGGGTTGGGTACCTCAAACAAGGTTAAGATCACTGATCTAGAGGTATCTTAATTCCAACCCAGGTCCCTTCTATGGGGGTCTAAGGGTGTTTGCTGGAACGCAGTGTGCTAAGGATCAGTAGTGGGACCAGTGGCGGGTCCCTGTACAGCGCTTGAGGCCCCAGCCTGGCAGGGAGAGCACAACCGCCAGTTAAGAACGCTCCGCAGCAACATAGGAAATAAACAGGAGAGGATTGAATTGCCTCCTGTTATAAAAGCACAGCGTAGATGGAACATGTTCTGCAATGTTCTGTACCGCTTGTGAGGAGTATAGCATCAGCGCTCTGCAGCCATGTATGACAGAAACAGGAAGGGATTGAAGTGCTTTCTGTTCTATGAGCACAGCGTAGAGGGAACATGCTCTGCAAGTTCCATACTGCCCGTGATGCGTATTGTACCAGCGCTCTGTATGTATGACCTAAACAGCAAAGGGTTAAGGTGCTTTCTGGTGTAGAGCACAGCATAGGTGAAAGCATGCTATGCAGAGTTACTTATTGCTATAAGTGGTCCTCTGGTTGCACTACAGTAGGAAAAACAACTGCTCATTGAACTTGTATAACCATGAACAAAGTGACAGTATCATCCTGCTATGCCATGCAGGGTGGCTTTTGTATGAGGGCTGTCATGGCGACAGTGGAGAAGGGGGACGGGCCAGTGAAAAACGCGGGCCAATTAGGAGAAAAGGCGCGCAAGAGAGTGAGATGCGGCCAGAGAAGCCTGACCCGCCCCCTTTGTGATGCGGCCGGGGCGTGGACTACCCGCGCTGAAATCAGCAGAAGGGTGGGCGGTAGGTGGGGAGGGGCGGTACTAGCAACGCTAGGCGGGAGCCGGGGCCTCAAGTAAATGGTGGCCCTGGAAAAGTGAGGAGGCCGGCGCGGAAGTCCACAAGCCCCACCGGTTCCACCGCGCAGGACCGCCGCCGCCGGTCAGCCCAGCCAGTCTCGCCGCCCAGGAAGCCCCACCGCTGCCCTAGCAAGGGGGCACAGCCTGAAGGTACAGAGAAGCTGGGCCCACAGTGCTGCTGGGGAATCTCTGCACAGTCGGAGTGTATAAGATGGCATGGTAAGTGCATTCTGTTGTATCTTACAAAAAGACAGAGGCAGCGTGTCCTCAATCCAAGGCCCCTGTATAACTAGGGGAAATAAGGAGGGTGGCGATGCTGATCCTACTAGAGGACTAGGAGTCTTCTGTAAACTGTGTAGGCTCTTTACAGCAGAGGCTGTGAGCAGCCTTGGGGGGCCCTGCAGCCGAGGGAATAACCATGTACCAGACAGTGCTATGGAAGGCACCTGAGGCTGGTGACTTAACCCAAGTTCCCAGCCAGGGGGAATTGGGAGGGCGTCTGTTGATCCCATGGGCCCCAATACTGCAACCCAGATGTTACCTGGTGCCAGTAGGGAGATGTTGTAGGGTCTCCATTTTCCCATGGGAGCCGAGGATCGGGGCCCCCTTTTGTCGGTTTTTGTTTCCAAGTGTCTTGCTGCTTTTGGTGGGGACATGGAGCATTACTGCGACCCAGAGCCCCATCTGTGGGGACTGGGGAGGAATGCATGCCTCAGAACCGGCAAGTCTGGAAATCGCTTCAACCCTGCACCTCCAACAGTGGAGGGCGAGGAAGGAATAGCCCTTATCTGACAAAATAGCTTGACCCAGAGGCTCAACTATGGAGTCTGGGGAGGTACCTGTGGTTGACATGTCCCTTCAAAAGTAAAAGTAAAAAATGCAGCTTCAAAAAAGTAAAAATAATAAAGAGATAGTAAGAATGTGTGCGTCCTACAGACACTAAGCAAAAACTGGTGATGCAATGCCTGCTCCAGTGTGTAGACTGCAGAGGAGGAGCCACTTAACTCTTTTGTAGATTCTGCCTAGTGTCGCCTCCTAGTGGACAGCAGCATAACACCCACGGTCCTGTGTCCCCCAATGAGGCGAAGGAGAAATAAATAAAAGAAATGCATCAATAGAGAGAGCTTAGAGTGAGGAATTAGAAAATAATACCAGTTACATATGGACTTTTGACCTGACAGTTTACCTTTAGGTCAGAACTATGATTCGGCCATTCGAAAACTTAGATTTTATTCTTCTCTATCCACTCTTTTGCAGAAAGTCTTTCTCTTTAGATTCAGCTCATGGATAGAGGTCCAGACATTTTCTTCAGAACTTACTGAAATTCAGAATTCATTGTTTCTCCAATGATGGATATTGCAAGACAAGCTCACACCATGATACTGCTACCTATGGGTCACAGATAGTATGAGGTTTTCATTATATAATGCAGAGTTCCCTTTCTTCAAATATAAACACTTCTCATTTAAACAAAAAAAGCTCCATTTTGTTTTCATCCAATCACAAAACACGGGGTGCAGTAGCCTTCTGGTAAACTGCAGACGGGCAGCAATGTTCTTTTTGGAAAGCAGTTGCTTTCACCATACAATCCTACCATGCACACCATTGTTATTCAGTGTCCACCTGATGGTGGACACATTACTATTAGCTAATGTGATAGAGGCCTTTAGTTTCTTGCAGGTTTCCTTGGGTTCGTGACCTTGTGGACCTTTATATGCTTTGCTCTTGGAGTGATCATTGTTCAATCATCCACTCCTTGGGAGAGTGATATTGGTCTTGAATTTCATTCATTTGTACACTTTGTGACTGTGGATTGGTGGAGTCCAAACTCTTTGGAGATGGTTTTAGATCCTTTTCTAGCAACAATTATCATGCCATTGATTGAGGGTGAAATTAGAGTCTGGCGTTTTTAAAGTATCTGCTGATCCCTAAAGATTCACCTACGTTTGCCACTCACAGACATGATATTGGATCACGTTTCTCAATAAAAAAAAGCAAAGTAACAAATTTGACGACCTATTTGGTTCTATTTATATACTATAAATACTTGTGTAAAAATTCTGATGTATCTAAGTTATATGTATGAAAAAAGATGGACCATTCTGAAAAGTTCACAAACTTTCATGCATAACTGTAGGTTTATTGTACACATACCGTATATACTCGTGTATAAGCCGACCCGTGTATAAGCCGACCCCCCTACTTTTGCCCCAAAAATCTGGAAAAACCTATTGACTCATGTATAAGCCGAGGGTGGACCTCAGCAGAGGTATACAGCCCCCAGCAGTGTGGTATACAGGCCCCCCCAGTGGTATACAGGCCTCCCCAGTGGTAGTATACAGCAGCCCAGTGGTAGTATACAGCAGCCCCAGTGCTGTATACAGCAGCAGCCCAGTGCTATATACAGCAGCAGCCCCAGTAGTATATACAGCCCCAGTGGTAGTATACAGGCAGCCCCAGTAGTATATACAGCAACCCCAGTGGTATACAGCAGCCTCCCCAGTGGTATATACAGCAGCCCCATGGTTACAGAGCCAGTGGTATATACAGCAAGCCCCAGTGGTATATACAGCAGCCCCAGTGGTATATACAGCAGCCCCAGTGGTATTACAGAGCCCAGTGTATATACAGCAGCCCCAGGGTATACAGCCCCAGGGTTATACAGCGCCCCCAGGGTTATACAGCTCCTGCAGTATACAGCAGCCCCCAGGGGTTATACAGCACCCCCCAGGGGTTATACAGCCCCCTGGGGGTACCAACAGCCCCAGGGGGTACCCAGCAGCCCCCTGGGGGTACCCAACAGCCCCCTGGGGGTACCCAGCAGCCCCAACAGGGGGTACCAGCAGCCCCCATGGGGGTACCCAGCAGCCCCCTGGGGGTACCAACAGCCCCCAGGGGGTACCAGCAGCCCCCTGGGGGTACCAACAGCCCCCAAATGCTGGCACTCGGCCCCCTTGTAAGGCTTCCCCCCCGCTGCTTATACATTACCATCCCGGTGTTCTGATCCGCGCCGCTCCTCGGTGCTTCTTCATGCTCCGTCCTCGCTGGCTGCATCCGGGATCTCCATTCTCCGGCCGTCGCGCGATGACGTCATATCGCTGCGACAGCCGGAGATCCCCGGATGCAGCCAGCGAGGACGGGAGGATGAAGAAGCACCGAGGAGCGGCGCGGATCAGAACACCGGAATGGTAATGTATAAGCAGCGATGGGGGGGGCCTTACAAGGGGGGACAGTGCCAGCTTTTGGGGGGAATATATGAACTGCTTCCCCCTGCCGCTGATTGACAGGGGGAAGCAGTGCATATATAATGAGCGGCCCCACGTGATGGGGCCGCTCATACAGCAGCCTCCCCCCGCCTCCTCCAGCCTCCACAGCCCCGGCCCCACAGCCCCCACCACAGCACATACCGTAGTGACTCGTGTATAAGCCGAGGGGGAGACTTTTCAGCCCAAATTTTGGGCTGAAAAACTCGGCTTATACACGAGTATATACGGTAGTTATACTTGGTGAACTTCGTTCTTGCAGAAGATTTTAGTAGGAAAAGCAGTGAAAACAGCTGATCAATCAAGGTAGGAGGGGGAAATAGAGCCGCAGGCTGGACTCAGAAAATCCTGAATGTTTAGAAAGTCTGTGGCAATTAGCCAACACATCAATCAGAACTTAGGGCAGTTTTGGTGGTAAAAACTAATTTTGTGTAATCACTTACTTCAAGGCTTGGATGCACGACTCCATCTTTTCCAGTTAGTCCTAATTTAATTTTTCTCCCGAAAGCGCGGCCTAATTTTTTGCCGATAAGTTCAGAGGCCACTGAAAGACTCCCCTTTCTTAGCTCCCTGAGAAAGGATAGACAATTGATATTATACATCTCCATAGCACAGATTTATCCAGAAGATCAGAAGATCCCTTTATCTGCAGTAAGACTAGAGACTTGGTTTAAGATCCCGCTGTAAAGACGTCAATCTCTGTGTGCAATGTGACAAAGGCTAATGGTAATCAATGCGCATGTGATAATGGACATCTCCTGCACCATCCACAGTGTGAACCCAGTCATGTGTGCAATGACAGGAGATATGCCGCTTACTCAGTTGCATAGTTGTGTCTCACCTCTATTGTTTGCGAGAGCAGAAATGACATTCACAATGATAATTGTGTCCACAGCAAGCACTGGCAGCATCATAACAACTGGCTGCACAGATCTTGGAAATACAATGAAAATAACAAATAATGACTGGTAAAAAAATAGTAAAAAGGAGGGCACCACCAATAATATTTACAATCAAATAGGGATCGCTAGGCTAACAAGGGAATACGAATGAAAGAAATAGGAAAGCCTGAAGAAGCGATACAACCATAAGAGGTTAAAGTGGGTTGCAAAAATTTATTGTATAACAAGAAGAAAGACATGAATCACAAAAACACTTAAAAGCAGATTAAAAAAGGCCAAAAATCAGCCATAACCTTCTGGTAAGGATATATTAATCCCACAGAAACCTCCCTGCTAATCACAGACTTCCGTTAAACCAGTAACAGTTCTATAAATTTCTCAAGGTACCTTAATACAGACTAAGTGGGAACAATAACAGTACAGTACATAAGGACAGAAGTATATATGAAGGTAGTAGGAAATTTGCTATGAGTACTCCAAAAAAAATATAATGATCACATAGATATTAATTTTATGGGTGATATTTCCCCAATACTTCAGGGCAAAGTGGAAAAAAAAAAAAAAAGAATAATGGTGCATATTCTACAGGACGAAAAATCTTCTAGGAATAGTTTTATATATCCAAAAATTCTTTTTCTATTTAGAATAGTTTTATCCACCCTATTATCATAGGGTGTGGTATGGGTCAGAAGTGATGGGATCTCATAGTAATTATCATTTAGGTATGGGGAAGGTTCACTGCTCCCCATGCACTGAATGAGGTTTCACATCACAAGGGCTCACTTCACTAATATTTATACTGCTTACTGCTTTGGGGGTATTATATTCCCATTTGGGGTGTATTAGAACTCGCTTACAATCACTTTATGGGACTTTATTCATCTGCATATGTTGACCATATATATTTATGGGTTTATTGAATCTAGATATATCTCCATTATTGTGGATAATAGGGTGGATAAGACTATTCCTAGAAGATTTTTGGTCCTGTAAAATATGCAGCATTATTATTTTTTTCCCACTTTGCCCTGAAGTATTGGGTGAAATATCACCCATAAAGTTAATATCTATGTGATCATTATATTTTTTTGGAGTACTCCATAGCCAATTTCCTCTACAGGTATTGTTTGCCTTCATATATACTTCTGCCCTTATGTACTGTACTGTTATTGTTCCCATTTAGTCTGTATTAAGGTACCTTGAGAAATGTATAGAACTGTTACTGGTTTAACAGAGTCTGTGATTAGCAGGGAGGTTTCTCGGTCATTATTATATCCTTAGCAGAAGGTTATGGCTGATTTTTTGGCCTTTTTAATCTGCTTTTAAGTGTTTTTGTGATTCATGTCTTTCTTCTTGTTATACAATAAATTTTTGCAACACACTTGAACCTCTTCATGGTTGTATCGCTTCTTCAGGCTTTCCTATTTCTTTCGTAAATAATGACTGGTAAACCATGGTGGGATCATCAAGTGTGCAGGCGGACTCAAACAGGTACTTTTCTGTATTCATTCGGAAAACCCTGTTATTTTTATCAGTGTAAAGATATATATTCCCGCATGGCACAACTTAAGTCTCACCATGGGTGGTAGTTAAAATCAGCTGTGAATATTAACTACAGATGGAAATATTTACATTACTCCTCTTTTTAGACTTTTTAATCATGCTTTTTTTCTTAATTCAAAATTCCAACAGATAGTAGTGCCAGACTTTACTCGTTTTCACCGGGCGCCCCCTTTTCACCTGTCGACAGAACGGGTGAGAATGTATGAATCGGGTGAATCTGACAGCAGGGATCTGCATCGATTAGCAGATCAGGAACTTTTATCCCCGTTACAGAATAGGGTAGAGGTGCACGTTTGACCGCCGCTCCATTCATGCTCTATGGTGCTACTGAGCGCTGTGCTCGGCTTATTCTGGCAGCTCCATAGAGAATGAATGCAGCAGGGATGAGGCGTCTGACCTGCCGCGCTACTTTAGAATAGAAATGAGAGTGCCCAGTCAGGATATAAAGTCACGATTTTGCCGATCAGTGCAGGTCACAGCGGTCAGACCACCACCTATAAGTTATTAAGTTATTACCAGTCCCATGGAGACATGATATAGGGATTGTCCGGTTGAAAACAAATATTTGCTTACTGACTAATTTACCATTATCTCACTTACTTTATTTTATCAGTTAAAATTTTTCCTGCATGCTGCATCCCTGTGAGGGCAATATACATCCGCAGGATTTCATTTGTTCCCTGAAACGAGGTTACATTCAGAATTACAATGCACAGCATGTATATAATAATCTACGGCTGTACGTTAACAAAGAGGAGTATTTAAGCAAAAAAAAATTAAATTTGGCCATGTACAAGAGCGATGAATCTGAAGAGAAGGAGAAGTATTCCTCTAATGCGGCACATACTGTATATGCTTCATCTGCACTGAATGAGGACCGAATCAGGGCTGTCTCAAGGTATCTTCAGGAGCGCACTGCTCCCCCGCCTCCTGCTTGCCAGCTTATAAGTACACTCCTTCCCGAGGAGGTGGCCAGTAACCTTGACAACAAGCAGTACAACTATAAAATTAAAAATCCCTCCGATCTTCAGAACAGCAAGGATTTTTAATAAAGGGCTAAATTGCAAAGTTGCTTGTTTTTACAGGCACTTTGCAATTTCACCCATTTAATAAAGATGAGACAACCCCTTCAGATACACAATCAAGCTCCAGTAATAAAGCTGTGGAGAGCCTGGACATAAAAGTATCTGGCTCTGAAGGGATAAATGTCCAGTGTAAATGGAAGCAGACTAATCCAAACTCACCTCAAAAATCAGAAGAATGCGACTGTCCCGTAGATAGCGTTCATATGGATAATCCTTCATATAGCCCAAGCCCCCAAGGATCTGCAGGGCTTCGCTGACACATTGCCATGCCCCCTCAGAGCTAAACACCTAACACAAGAAAAGAACACTATTAGGCGCCTTTCACATCAGCATTTATCGCTGATCGCGGCAGTTGCGGTGAAAAAAAAAAACGCAACTTCCGCGATTACCGCATAATGGCCGCACTTGCGGTTCACCTGCGGCAAGCCCCATGCAATGTCTATGGGGCTTGCAGCAGGTGCGGCAAGTAAGGGACAGTTGCGGTTCGGCAGATGCGGTCGCGAAAAAAATGCGGTCAGCCGCGGCCGCATCTGCCGAAACCGCACTTGACGCACCTGCCGCACACTTACAATGTCTATGGGGCTTGCGGTAAGTGTGCGGCAGGTGCGTCAAGTGCGGTTTCGGCAGATGCGGCCGCGGCTGACCGCATTTTTTTCTCGACCGCATCTGCCGAACCGCAACTGTCCCGCACTTGCCGCACCTGCTGCAAGCCCCATAGACATTGTATGGGCTTGCCGCAAGTGTAATCGCGGCAGTTGTGTTTTTTTCACAGCAACTGCCACGATCAGCGATAAACGCTGATGTTTTTATTCCAAGAAGCTCCAAATGTAAAGTTCAAATGAATATTAATGAATTGTGTCTAAACCAAAAATAGCTAAAGAGCAGTGATGCGTTATCTATATTTCTAGGTTTCAGAAAGGACTAATTTACTTATCCAGAGGCTCGGTGAGGGTGTCTTTTCACCAGACAACCCTTAAACCTTAGGAGAATGACTGTGTGACCAGCTCTCTGGCCAGATGAAGGAGCCCCTCACTGTCAACCCTACAGTAACAAAGACCCGTCACCATTCCTCTATGTAGTAAGATTTCCCAACCGTCAGTCACTCTACATCGAAATGTTTAAAAAAATTGGAGAAATTTGCATCAAAAGAGTGCAATTTTTTTCTGCCCAACTGTTACAAGTCGGACATTCCAGAATCTGAACCATAAAGATGACATTAAATGCCAGATTTAATTTTTTTTGCCACACAGCCAATAATGTCCTTTATTAGATTGTCCTAAAACCGCAGCTATGATCATCGTCCACTAAAATCATTGATTCACTCTGTGAAGTCCTGATGAATGAGATGAGATTGTCACACAATTTCTCCCCCAATACAAATTGATCCAGTAATGAGTATTTTTTTGGAAGCAGTAATTTGTGAGGTGAGAAGGGATTGTCAAATCTGAAACTTACTTTAACCATGGCGGCTTCAACTGAGCAATCAGGGAAGCCAGGCCGGTCCATCATGCCAGCAGTGAGGTACGCCATGCTTTCCATTACATAGGCCTTTTCAGCCATGAGAGCAAATTTCTCCTATGGAACCAAAAATGAAAACAAAAGTATTACAAATAAAAGCAAGAAAACAGGTCTATCCACACACATGTAACCTGCACATTATGTTAGGGTTGTGCTCTGTCCTGTTCAGGTGATAATTATAGTAAC
Organism: Allobates femoralis; assembly: GCA_033576535.1. Taxonomy (NCBI): domain Eukaryota; kingdom Metazoa; phylum Chordata; class Amphibia; order Anura; family Aromobatidae; genus Allobates; species Allobates femoralis. The sequence continues at coordinate 51,056,379 of JARQOC010000007.1, read as the reverse complement.
GGCCATATTACATATAGAATATTGTGTGAAACCTCAACCAACCCCTGTAAATTACTGTTGATTGCAGATTTCTTAAGTGAAACCGAATGCGGTGCACTCACTGTCAGGATTCCCTGGTGTTGCCAATGCGGATCATGAATACAATTTTCACACTGGTGGTCACCTGCTGACTAGACATGCGTGACCTCTCTCATGCATTGAGGGAAGTAGGATACGTCTAGTTGGTGCAAAACCACAAGAATGCAAATTGTATACATGCAGTCATGTGACCACTCACCCACACGGGAAATACAAGGGAATCTTGAGTGTTCATACCGAATGCAGTTGCAGGTCAGGTATCTGCAGTCCCAGAGAGCAGCACATGTTACTGCAAAGAAAGATTCTCTCTTCCTCTGTGCTTTTCTGGAGCTTTTGGAGGCAGTTGCACACACAGACATCAGGCTAGAGATATTTCCAGTCCCAAACTACCACAATAGATGCCTTAGTATTGGCACAAATATGGTTATAGCACGGACCTGTATTAGCTCAAAGTCGCTGAGCTTCTTGTTGAACTGTTTCCTTGTACAGGCGTATTCTGCCGTCATCTCTAGATCATATAAAAAAGGAGGAAAGTTACTATGAAAAAGGTAAAACGTGTTAGAATAAGTTTGTAAGGTTTTCTGAAAACAATACAAGATATGACATCTTTAATAAAATTTGCTATCACTTTCCTGATCCAGACACATCAGATCATTTATTTCTTTGCAGCTGTCGTGCTTTGGTCAGGAGAGCTGCCAGCCAGTCTGTGCAGTGCACTCTGATCTCGCTCCAATTTATACAGCCTGTCAGGCGATTCATGCTGCCCAAACCACATGTATTGCAGCAACGTACATCATTCTCTGACAAGCTCCGGCATTTTAGAGCACACACACTGTTAAAAGAGCAGCATCAAACTAGTCTGGTCACTAGTTGGGAGCAGCAGTTGACTAGTCTGGTCTCTGGCCCCTGTCCGGGAGCAGCACCAGACTAGTCTGGACTCCAGCTGGGAGCAGCACCTGCTTGTTGGCTATGGCCACTGGCAGCACCGGACTAGTCTGGTCTTTGGCTGTTGCCCCCAGCTAGGAGTAGCACTGAACTAGTCTAGTCTCTGGCTGTGGCCCCCGGCTGGGAGTAGCACAAGCCTAGTATGGTCTCTGGCTGTGGCCCCTGGCTGGGAGTAGCACAAGCCTAGTATGGTCTCTGGCTGTGGCCCCCGGCTGGGAGCAGCACCAGATTAGTCTGGACTCTGGTCTCTGGCTCCCAGATAGGAGCAGCACCGGACTAGTCTGGTCTCTGGCTAGGAACAGCGGTCCCTGGCCGGCTCCTTTCAACGATGCTATGAATGATTGGTGGGTTTCTCACTTGTGTGTACAGAGGAAACCTGTAAAATCAACTCCAGGATGGAGCCATGCTACTGTATCCCAGCTGGATCTTCAGAGTGGCTTCAATCTTGCTGAAATGGTTGGGCAACATAGATCACAATATAGCTTCCCTTTAAACACTTAAAGCACACCCAGTGTGCATATATATATATATATATATATATATATATATATATATATATATATATATATATTATATATATATCTTTATCTTATACATAAAACCCGAAGGCCACTTCCGCCCAAAATCCGCTCAACTTCCGTGATGGCCTCCGTCCTGTGTCAAACACAGGAAGTACCAGACCCACAGAGCCCCAGCCACATCCGGGAACCGGCCCGGCCCACAGCCCTGCAGCTCACCGCCCACTCTCCTCCTCCATCAGGCACAGCCCGGTGTATGCCCACCAACATCCGGCAACCGGCCCGGACCGAGTGTGGCGCCTCCGCCAGCACAGCTCCCAGTCCTGCCACGCTCTCTCCACACACCCGCTGAAGCTCCTCCATCACGGAGCTAGCCCCGCCCACACTCCGCCCCCGAAACCGCCGCCAGCACTGCCGCTCACCGCCGCTTGCCAACAGCCCAGTAAGTGTTCCGCCCCCCTCCCTCCGCTCTCCTCTGCCACCTCCGCTCTCCTCTGGCCCCTCCAGCCCTCGCCGCCCTCACTGCTGACCACCGAGCCACGGCCCTCACTGCTGACCACCGAGCCACCGCCCTCACTGCTGACCACTGACCCCCTGCCCTCACTGCTGACCACTGAGCCACCGCCCTCACTGCTGACCACTGACACCCTGCCCTCACTGCTGACCACTGAGCCACCGCCCTCACTGCTGACCACTGAGCCACCCCCTCACTGCTGACCACTGAGCCACCGCCCTCACTGCTGACCACTGAGCCACCGCCCTCACTGCTGACCACTGAGCCACCGCCCTCACTGCTGACCACTGAGCCACCGCCCTCACTGCTGACCACTGAGCCACCGCCCTCACTGCTGACCACTGAGCCACCGCCCTCACTGCTGACCACTGAGCCACCGCCCTCACTGCTGACCACTGAGCCACCGCCCTCACTGCTGACCACTGAGCCACCGCCCTCACTGCTGACCACTGAGCCACCGCACTCACTGCTGACCACTGAGCCACCGCACTCACTGCTACCCACTGAGCCACCGCACTCACTGCTACCCACTGAGCCACCGCACTCACTGCTACCCACTGAGCCACCGCACTCACTGCTACCCACTGAGCCACCGCACTCACTGCTACCCACTGAGCCACCGCACTCACTGCTACCCACTGAGCCACCGCACTCACTGCTGACCAATGAGCCACCGCACTCACTGCTGACCAATGAGCCACCGCACTCACTGCTACCCACTGAGCCACCGCACTCACTGCTAACCACTGAGCCACCGCACTCACTGCTAACCACTGAGCCACCGCACTCACTGCTAACCACTGAGCCACCGCACTCACTGCTAACCACTGAGCCACCGCACTCACTGCTAACCACTGAGCCACCGCACTCACTGCTGACCACTGAGCCACCGCACTCACTGCTGACCAATGAGCCACCGCCCTCACTGCTGACTACTGAGCCACTGCCCTCACTGCTGACCATTGAGCCACCGCACTCACTGCTGACCACTGAGCCACCGCACTCACTGCTAACCACTGAGCCACCGCACTCACTGCTAACCACTGAGCCACCGCACTCACTGCTAACCACTGAGCCACCGCACTCACTGCTAACCACTGAGCCACCGCACTCACTGCTAACCACTGAGCCACCGCACTCACTGCTAACCACTCAGCCACCGCTCTCCTCTGACCCCCCCCAGCCTCCGCTCTCCTCTGACCCCCCAGCCTCCGCTCTCCTCTGACCCCCCAGCCTCCGCTCTCCTCTGACCCCCCAGCCTCCGCTCTCTTCTGACCCCCCCAGCCTCCGCTCTTCTCTGACCCCCCCAGCCTCCGCTCTTCTCTGACCCCCCCCCAGCCTCCGCTCTCCTCTGACCCCCCCCCCCAGCCGCCGCTCTCCTCTGACCCCCCCCAGCCTCCCCTCTCCTCTGACCCCCCAGCCTGTGCTGCACTCACTGCTGACCACTGAGCCACCGCCCTCACTGCTGACCATTGAGCCACCACCCTCACTGCTGACCACTGAGCCACCGCCCTCACTGCTGACCACTGAGCCACTGCCCTCACTGCTGACCACTGAGCCACCGCCCTCACTGCTGACCACTGAGCCACCGCCCTCACTGGTGACCAATGAGCCACCGCCCTCACTGGTGACCAATGAGCCACCGCCCTCACTGCTACCCACTGAGCCACCGCCCTCACTGCTACCCACTGAGCCACCGCACTCACTGCTACCCACTGAGCCACCGCACTCACTGCTACCCACTGAGCCACCGTACTCACTGCTACCCACTGAGCCACCGCACTCACTGCTACCCACTGAGCCACCGCACTCACTGCTGACCAATGAGCCACCGCACTCACTGCTACCCACTGAGCCACCGCCCTCACTGCTGGCCACCGCCCTCACTGCCGACCACTGAGCCACCGCCCTCACTGCCGACCACTGAGCCACCGCCCTTACCGCCGACCACTGAGCCACCGCCCTCACTGCCGACCCCTGAGCCACCGCCCTCACTGCCGACCCCTGAGCCACCGCCCTCACTGCCGACCCCTGAGCCACCGCCCTCACTGCCGACCCCTGAGCCACGGCACTTACTGCTACCCACTGAGCCACGGCACTCACTGCTACCCACTGAGCCACGGCACTCACTGCTACCCACTGAGCCACGGCACTCACTGCTACCCACTGAGCCACGGCACTCACTGCTACCCACTGAGCCACGGCACTCACTGCTACCCACTGATTCACGGCACTCACTGCTAACCACTGAGCCACGGCACTCACTGCTAACCACTGAGCCACCTGTACACACACAATTAATTTCACCGCACTCCCCTAACTATTACTAAATAAACTATATATACACATTCTAGACTACCCGATTCTTTAGAATCGGGCCACCATCTAGTATATATAAGCAGTTTGAGATTCGGGCGTTGTCGCCGAATCCCAGAATGCTTTGCGGTACTGCGAGCGATGGCGCGCATGCGCCATCGCAAGCCGCAGATTCTGCCCGCAAACCCAATCATCCTGCCGCCGCACTACACACACATCCACCAATGCTACACACCCCGCCCGCCGCTCTCCCGCTCCCTCAACCCATGCTCCCGCTCCTCCGCCGCCAGGGCCGCACCGTCCATTGGACAGTGCGAGCCCTCAGGCCCCATCGCCAGCAGCCAGGGGAGCGCCAGTACAAAAGCCACCGCCGCCCGACGCCGGCCTCTATGACGCGGCCCGCAGCAGCGGACCACGGTAAGATGGCGACCGCGCCGCAGCGTACCACAGTAACATGGCGCCCGCGCCGCAACACCATTGTAGCCTCCAGCCCCGCCGCCCCTGCACACTCAATCACCCGCTCCACCCGGTCCTCAAGTCATGGTTACAGGGCCGCCGCCCCCCACATCTCCACCCCCACTGCCCCTGCTTAACTCCCACTCAACCACAATGCCCCTCCTCACTACTCTTACCCCTCCCCCCCCCCTAATCTCCTCACTCCCCGCACTGCCCCTCCTCAATCCTCTTAACCCCCCCATCTCCTCACTCCCCACACTGCCCCTCCTCACTCCTCTTAACCCCCCCATCTCCTCACTCCCCACACTGCCCATGCCTACCACCCCTATCACCCACACTGCCACCATTTAACCCCCACTCACCCACACTGCCCCTGCTACCCCCCCCAATCACCCACACTCCTCCTGCTTACCCACCACTCACCCACACTGCCCCCACTTACCCACACTGCCCCTGCTTACCCCCTACTCACCCACACTGCCCCTCCTTAACCCCCACTCACCCACAATGCCCCTCTTCACTCCTCTTACCCCCCATTTCCTCACTCAATCCCCACACTACCCCTGCTTACCCCCCAATTACCCACACTTCCCCTTCTTACCCCCACACTGCCCCTCCTTAACCCCCAGTCACCCACAATGCCCCTCTTCACTCCTCTTACCCCCCATTTCCTCACTCACTCCCCACACTGCCCCTGCTTACCCCCTACTCACCCACACTGTCCCTGCATAGCCCCCCACTCACACACACTGTCCCTGCTTACCACCCCCCCCCCCATCACCCATACACCCTCCTTACCCCTCTCACCCACCCCAACTGCCCCCAATCACCCACACCGCCCCTGCTTAACCCCCACTCACCCACACCGCCCCTGCTCACTTCTCTTACCACCCCTATCTCCTCACTCACTCCCCACACTTACCCTGCTTACCCCCCCAATCACCCACACTGCCCTCCTTTCCCCCCCACTTACCCACACTGCCCATACTCACACACACTGCCCCCACTTACCCACATTGCCCCTACATAGCCCCCCCACTCACCCACACTGCCTACTCACTCCTCTTCCCCCCCATGCCCTCACTCACTCCCCACACTGCCCCTGATTACCCCCTACTCACACTGCACCCACTCACCCACACTGCCCCTGCATTGCCCACCCAACTCACCCACAATGCCCCTGCTTACCCCCTACTCACCCACACTGCCCCTGCTTACCCTCCCACTCACCCACACTGCCCCTGCTCACCCCCCCACATGCCCTCACTCCCCACACTGCCCTGCTCATGCCCCCACTCTGTACCTGCTTACCTCTCTCACCTCCCCCACATGCCCCCACTCACCCACACTGCTCCTGCTTACCCCCCCTCACCCACACACCCTTCTTACCCCTCTCCCCCCCCCCCCAACTGCCCCCAATCATCCACACTGGCCCTACTCAACCCCCCCACTCACCCACACTGTCCCTGCTCATGCCCCCACTGACCCCACACTGCCGCTGTTTACCCCTCTTATCCCCCCCACATGCCCTCACTCCTCACACTGCCCCTGCTGATGCCCCACAGGGTGAAGTCACAGCTGATGCCCCCAATGTCAAACAGCCCGCCCCCATCTTGATGTCACCCCACTCCCGATGCAATAGCATTGGGCCTTTTTACTATCTATTTATATAATCCGCAGTTTGGGATTCGGGCGTTGTAGCTGATTCTGCCCGCAAACGGCCGCTACACGCACCAGCCGCCACCCCCCGCTCCTCCGCTGCTAGGGCCGCACAGTCCATTCCATAGTGCGAGCCCTCAGCCAGCAGCCAGGGGGAGCGGATTTACACAACGGCCCCCCACCCCCGCAACCTCCACCGCCCGCCTTCATTACACACGCTGCCTCGCTCCCCCGCCGCCAAGGCCGCACACTCCACTCCACGGTGCCAGCCCTCAGGCAGCAGACAGGGAAAGCGGCTTTAAACTACGGACCGCCGCTAACTACACCGCCCGCCTTCAAGAGACCCCAGCTTCCCCCAAGCTAACATGTATTTCCACCCTAACCCCCCCCCCCACTAACCTTAAAGGGCCGCCAGCCCTCAGATCTACTACCACACTGACCCTACTCACTCCTCTTACCTCCCCCATGCCCTCACTCTCCACACTGCCCCTGCTCACTCCTCTTACCTCCCCCATGCCCTCACTCTCCACACTGCCCCTGCTCACTCCTCTTACCTCCCCCATGCCCTCACTCTCCACACTGCCCCTGCTCACTCCTCTTACCTCCCCCATGCCCTCACTCTCCACACTGCCCCTGCTCACTCCTCTTACCTCCCCCATGCCCTCACTCTCCACACTGCCCCTGCTCACTCCTTTACCTCCCCCATGCCCTCACTCTCCACACTGCCCCTGCTCACTCCTCTTACCTCCCCCATGCCCTCACTCTCCACACTGCCCCTGCTCACTCCTCTTACCTCCCCCATGCCCTCACTCTCCACACTGCCCCTGCTCACTCCTCTTACCTCCCCCATGCCCTCACTCTCCACACTGCCCATGCTTACCCTCCACTCACCCCACACTGCCCCTGCTTACCCTCCACTCACCCCACACTGCCCCTGCTTACCCTCCAGTCACCCCACACTGCCCCTGCTTACCCTCCACTCACCCAACACTGCCCCTGCTTACCCTCCACTCACCCCACACTGCCCCTGCTTACCCTCCACTCACCCCACACTGCCCCTGCTTACCCTCCACTCACCCCACACTGCCCCTGCTTACCCTCCACTCACCCCACACTGCCCCTGCTTACCCTCCACTCACCCCACACTGCCCCTGCTTACCCTCCACTCACCCCACACTGCCCCTGCTTACCCTCCACTCACCCCACACTGCCCCTGCTTACCCTCCACTCACCCCACACTGCCCCTGCTACCCACACCGCCGCCTCTACACTCTGCTACCCACACCGCCGCCTCTACACTCTGCTACCCACACCGCCGCCTCTACACTCTGCTACCCACACCGCCGCCTCTACACTCTGCTACCCACACCGCCGCCTCTACACTCTGCTACCCACACCGCCGCCTCTACACTCTGCTACCCACACCGCCGCCTCTACACTCTGCTACCCACACCGCCGCCTCTACACTCTGCTACCCACACCGCCGCCTCTACACTCTGCTACCCACACCGCCGCCTCTACACTCTGCTACCCACACTGCTGCCTCTATACACACAATTCATTTCACCGCGCTCCCGATGCAATTGCATCGGGCCTTTTTACTAGTGATATCATAATTTCCAGTAGATTACATCACCGCCAGCTCCTGGAAATCTCACGTTTCATTCCCGCAACATTACTGAGCCTCTGTTTCGGGTGTACAGTCTCGGCTTCAGAGGCGCACTGCGCATCATCAGGAACCTTCTGCACTTCAGACCATCCGCAGTGCGGCCCTGAAACCGGATCTGTACACACGACACTGAGGCATGCTGCACATAGATGAAAGTGCAGAAGACTCCTGATCTTGCGCAGTATTGCCCTGAAGCCGGGCTAGTAAACCTAACGGAGAGGCGCAGTGACACTGCAGGCATGAGAATCGTCACCATCAGCTCCTGGAAATCAGGTTATCACGCCCACACGGAAAGAGGGCAGACTAGCCGGTGGAAACAACGCCCCCTCGACTAATCAAAGCCCTCATCAGTATGGAGAAAACCATCAATAAAAATCTTTTTTTTTTTTTTTAAATAAAAAAAAAAAAAAACATTGAATTTGGAGAATATCATGAGACAGGGATGGTAAGGTAAGGAATTTTGTCCCACACATGTCCCTGCTGATACTTGGGCTTAGGGGACCTGACAGGTTCGTTTTAACTCTATTTTCTCTTCTTCCAAAAATAATCAATTGCAGTTATTAGAAACACCACATGATAAACTGGAGAAAAAAAAAATGATGTAAGAAGAAGTTATGTTACCTATCAGCTTCTTAATTATTCCGGCAGAGGCGCTGCCCATGCTGAAGCGCCCGCTATTCAGAATATTCATAGCAACCTGAAATATACAGTTATTGTATCAGGACAATGGTGGATGTGATCAGTGATGTGTGATAAAGCGCACACAGAATGGAGATTTGTGACTCCTATGGAATACATTGCTGCCATCTAAAGGGTTCAGTTATTTTTTAAGGTAACAAAAACTCACTTTAAATCCTCCTCCAACTTCACCGATGACGTTCTCAATAGGGATCTTTGTGTTCTCAAAATGGAGCTCACAGGCTACAAGGTAATTTCACACATGGGAAGAGAACAACACATCACATTTACTGTATAAAATGCAATGCATTATAAACTGCATCAGACCTTTTATGCGGCCCTCGCGAACCAGCACTTACCCTGTGAGAACGCACACACCGTGTTCACTACTGAATGATGCTCCTCTTCATCTATTCGACAGGAGCGCATTGCCCGCTAACTTCGCCCAGAGACTACATCCCTACAATGGCCAGTACCAGATAAGAGAATGCAGTCTCCGGGTGAAGTTAGCGGGCAATGCACTCCTGTCCAACAGATAAAGAGGAGGGTCGGCCCCAGCATCCCCCAATACTATATGTGCCTCCAGTGTGTACATGCTCCCAGCCCTCCCCAGCGCTGTATATACCCCACCATCCTCAGTGATGCATATAACCTCATCTCCAGTGCTGTATATGCCCCCAGCACCGAATACTCCTCCAGTGTCCCCAGTGATGTATAGACCCGCATCCTTCATGCCCCCACACCGATGTATATGCCCTCAGCATCTCTAGTGAGGTATTTACAGCAGTCTCAGTGTCTCATAAGTGATGTATATACTTTACAAAATGTATTAATCACAAAGAGTTGATTGTGCTCAAGGCCAACGCAAACCTGGAAAAGCAGTTGTGAGAAGCAACAAGATCAATATCACTTAACATCACAGCTGCACCAAAGACCAGCAGCTGCAGCCACCACAGTAGGGCGAGTTAATTGACCGTTTGGCCAAATATAGCAGCAGAATTAACAAGGTGATAATTTTGTGCAACCCCCAAAGGTTGAGAAAAAATTCAAAATGGCAGAAAAAAATGTTCCCACCCCCCGATTTAAAAGATTGCGCTTAACAAGGACATTGTATGCAATGAGCCCCCTCTAGTGGTGGCTGCAGGATGACAAAATGTTACGCTTTTTTATCCAGGGTTATGCAAAGAATTTTTGAGAAAACTAAGCTCTAACCTGAAAAAAAGAGAAGAAGATTAAAAATAATCTGCACGCAGCTGTGACATGGATTCCATAAATAAAATAAATGGTCACCAATATTGTTTCAAACAGATAGTATATTAAATATTATCGGGTCACAGAGAGGTACTAAGGGGTTTACTTCCTTGTTGTATCGGGGCTTGTTAAAGACTTTTCTGGGCAAACACCCATTGACGGGTAAATCAAAATGGGCTGAAGACCTGGGACATATATCAGACACAGTGGGAAGGTATTCTACAGTACATCCCTAAAATATTGATGAGTTAATCCGGACGTATGTCACATTTGTTTACTGTCTACAGAGTATAGAGCTGGGTTGAGGGGAGACTCAGGTTGTCCTCGGTGTGGGATGGAGGAGGCGGATATGATTCACATGCCCTGGTCCTGCCCTCGACTACAAGCATATTGGATAGTTGTTTTGAATCTCATACAAGGGGTGATGGGAGTGGATGTGTCCTGTGTATCGCTGACATGTATTCTGGGACACGTGGAAGTTTTGATGACGGATAACTGGGGAAAATTGGCAGTCGCAAGGATGCTGTACGTTGCAGGTAGGATAATAGTACTACACTGGCTTTCTGAACCCCCCCCCCCAACGAGACAAGAATTTATAAAACAAAGATAATTTCATAGTACTCATGGAACGTAACATCTATACTAAGCAGGGTAAGCCGAGTCAGTTTGAAAAAGTATGGGGGAGCTGGCATCGATTACCCAGGCCTGGCATCCTTGATCTACTGGGGAACAGAGTGCTCGGACTCTAATTCAGAGTGGATGTGGAGCAGTGTAACGCTATGTATGGAAACAGATGTTATGGATAACCTGAGTCCTTTTAGGGTATTTGCACATCAGTCGTTTTGTGGGCTGTTATTGAGCGTTTTCCGTCAGCGGTTTCCGCTAAGTTTTATGTTAATTTATGTTAATCCTAGCCAACGGTTGGATTAACATGCTAGTCAATGGAATTTAGAAAACGCTGTGTACATTACGTTTTTTTTTGTCTCCTTTCCAGTTTCTTCACCGGTTTTCCACCGGTTTTCAAAGATAGAGCAAGTGACTTCTTTTGAGCGTTTTTCCAGCGGATCTAGCTTACAAGTGCACCAAAAACCAGTCTGGAAAACGCTAAGAAAAACCGCTGAGAAAACGCTGTATAAAACGCTAAAAAACCGATCGCAAAACGTTAGCAAAACGCTAACAAAATGAGGGACACTGCTGAGCTCAGAAAACTCAGTTTCTGCCATTCTCCACCGGTTTCCGGACGGTCTGCAAAGATGCAGAAACGTCAGATGTGCACATACCCTTATTGTTGAACTGACGCAAAGAGTTGTGGGAGGGTGGATGGGTGGGTTAGTTCTTTTGCAGCAGGGTTATTTGTTTATTTTTCTGAAACATTGGAAAATTACTATATCCTGTTACTGTATTTGTCTGGAATTTTGCAAATAAAAAGTACTTGCTTTAAAAAAAAAAAAAAAAAAAAAAAAAATCTGCAGAGGAATACAGTGATCATAAAAGGTGGACATTTCCTTAAAGGCTGTTTGTTGAAACTGGTCAAACTGACAAAGTTCTTTGTAGAAGATCCGTTATAATATATATTGTGTTACAACAGGTAAATCCTCCAGTCCATCACATTATAACCTCCTATGTAGTAACTTTAGGGGTATGAATGGCACCATGAATTAAGGCTCTAGAATTCCCTGTTTTTGAAGATAATTTTGGTTTTAAAGGGGGTCACCCCACCAATGGCATTTGTCACCCGAGCACAAAAGAGGTGATATATACATGATTATAGGGAGATCAAGAGAACCAGACTCCTGTGTGAAGTGAGCAGTAGTTCACAGGCATGATCATATATATGGATTGATAAGTAAATGAAAGCATATAGCCACCTTCTGCAGCACTAAGGCTGCATTCAGGGAAGGTGGCTATATGCTTTTGATGCCCTATATTCAGTCAAATATGAAGTTATATAAAGCCTTACACTTAAGACCGGGAGGCGGGGTTTCGCGCTCCTCCAACCCGCCTCCTCTTGTCAATCATTCAGGTCGCCTGCTGCTGCCTCCCCTCACAGTCGTTCATGAACGCGCGGCTCCGTTCTCCTCTATGGAGCCGCGCATGCGCTGTGCACCGGGTGTCCAGGAAGTCGTCGGGCTGCGCGTGTTGACTGAATATAGGGCATCAAAAGCATATAGCCACCTTCCCTGAATGCAGCCTTAGTGCTGCAGAAGGTGGCTATTATAGCTTTTGATGTCCACGGGGGGTGACAGGTTCGCTTTAAAACGATGGCCGTTTCACGCTCCTACACAACGCTTCCATGGGTTCAGACAGACACCCTTTGTAGGGGGCGTCTGTCTGAATGTGTGGAAGCGCTGTGTAGGAGTGTGAAACGGCCATCGTTTTAAATACTCCCCACTAAAGCCCCTTCCCCGATGTAAAGCCTTGAAATCTTTTGCAAATAAAGCTGTATTGTACCCGATCCGGTGAGTTCTTCTTCTCTTCAATCTATACATTTCATGTGACTTTAAACTGGAAGAGTGCACCTGGGGAGCCAGAAGGAGAATACAGCAGGAAGCCATCCATCTCATCAGCGGTGCTTGTCCCATTGAAGCTGCATCTCCAGGAGCGACAAGCGGTGATGCCTGACAACATTTTACTTAACGGAGTGTCACAGGCATGACCAATAACTTCTATGAAGGTTGCAGTGACCATGTGACCACCGCCCCAATACACTAATAGAGAGCTGGTCACACACATGCACTGCCACTCTATTGACGCCATCAGCTCTCACTTGTAAGTTTATCGTTTAGATCACAGCAAGTCCTGCTGAGCCTTCTGTTTCCACAGAAAGATGAGGAACTACAACACTGACAATCCCAGCTCAAGGGGGGGGAAACACCATACTACTTCTAATTGGATGTAGAAGCTCCAGATCATTATATTGCTGAGCAGTAGGGAGATCGCTTACTGTTGGATCCTCGGATTCCTAGCTTATCTTCAGGTTTTCCATGAGAGACTCCCCCAAACCCACGCTCCACAATGAAGGCTGTTATTTTATCCTTTGTAGCACCATCTTTATCTACAACTTCTGTCCTTGCAAATACCGTAAAAATTTCTGCCAGGCCTCCGTTCGATATCCAGATCTGCAGAAGGAACACAAGATTTAACAACCCACATCTAATAATATGAAGGAAAACCATCTCCAACCAACCAGTTCAGGACCGGCCATTTACCCCCATTCCTGACTAGGCACATTTTGATGTGTTTTTGTCATTTTTGTTAATATGCAATTTAAGAGCTATAAAATATGTTAATTCAGATATTCAAATAATTCTTGCATTTTTGTTGCGATACACGAAACCTAAATTGTTATTTTCCAATTCCCTCTCCCAATATAGGGAATCCATGTATCTGTTTTTCTCTTCTTTTGTGACCAAAGAGGAGCACTAACACAAACATACATTTTACAATGTGTTCTACTTTCTGTGCCTTAGGGTACCAATACACGCAGAGATATCCTGAGAGATATCGCTGATACTTCACGGGTTTTGCATTGCTCAAACGACATCGTTAGGATGTCATTGCGTGTAAAACCGAGATATGGGTGGGATAAATCTTTGGATCGCAGATTGCAGAGTTGAGATCATGTTGCTAAATCAAACGAAACAGCGATCTCGCTAATGATCTCACTAGGTGTGACGGGGGCTTAAGTTAGCACGGCCGCTCTACTATGCGGTGACATTTTGTAATGCGCATTGCCTGGACGTTTAAAAGTATAAGGTCCTTGTGGAATTATTGATTTAATTACACTGCATACACCAAAGACAATGAGATGCCTGATCCTTGGTTGCAGAGATGAAAATGGTTTTGTAATAAGTTACAGGAACACTCTTAGCACAAAACAGGGACTTATCCAGTAAATAAGTTTACACTAATAGTGTTTGGTTTTGCTCACCTTAGCAGGTTGTGAGTCAATGACAGCCACCACAAAAATTCAGAGGCTGCTGCAAGGATTCCACTATTTCAGGAATAATGTTAGAAAAAGATATGGAATTAAATCCTGCGCTGCCAATTAAGGAGACCAAGGGTATTCTTTGGGTAGTTTATTGGCTCACAGCTGTTAGTCTTTGGTGCTATCATTAAGCCCCTCTCATTCACAACTGTCAACTGATAACTTTCACTTTCTATTATGTAGATAGGGGCAAAATTGTTTGGTGAATTGGAACGCGCAGGGTTAAAATTTCGCCTCACAACATAGCCTATTACGCTCTCGAGATCCAGACGTGTGACTGTGAAACATTTTGTGGCTGTAGTTGCGACGGTGTAGATGCCAATCCCGGATATACACACACATTCAGCTTTATATATTAGTTTATTAGGAACACTCATGGCACATAAGATGCAATGTGTTAGTGCCACGTTTGCAGATGTACCATGTGGCTTCTCCTGTACTGAATCCACTATGACACCATGTACAGCGCCAGCAGGGGTCGGCCATTTTTCTGGGAGCGGCCCTTTAACTGAACATGTTGTAAGAGATGAAATCTACAACTTTTTTGAACGCATAAAACTTTCCCCATAAACCCATAAGAAATCCTCACTTTCATACTTCTATTTTCTTCAACATCTGAACTTAAAAAGATGTACTTTTTATATAAAGGTTCTGAATACAAGTTATTATCACCATTAATGATCATAATCAAATGCCACAGTATTTTTGAATAATAAACGTAATGTATGGGAGACCGGATACTGCAGGTAAGAAGGAAGTGATCATTAGGCCGATCCTGCATTAGTCAGTGGCTATTAGTCCACATAATTCTACTATTTTACCTTTGAACCGTTCAGGATGTAATGTTTGCCATCATCACTTAATGTGGCTCTAGATTTGATTGAAGCCGCATCACTCCCACTGGACAGGAAAAATATCAGTATTAGGGATTTAATGTCTATTGTGTTCAATATAAATATATTTCATGGATGAATCACTGTCAGAATAACAAGCTTAAGCACATCTATAACAACTTGTCAATGCCACAATATCCTTACAATATATAGAATTTATTTTTTGTACACGATTTAAATCATAGTAAGAAAAAACGAAACAAAGAACAAGATCTTTGTATTAAAGATTAAACCCACTTGTTCCTGAAAGAAAAATTATATATAAATAAATAAATTTTAAAAAAAAGATCACCCAAACAAGCAAAGCCCGCCTGTAAATGAGTAGATTAAGGCATGAATATACACAATAATCCTATATGGCCACTTTACACGCGGCAACAGGAAGATAGAAAACGGCAGGTGTCGGAGACAATTGTACCTTTTACCTGCAGAACACCTTGCAGATACCTGAATTACACGCAGCCACTTCAAGGTGGTGTTTTGAAGGTAAAAGGTACAATTGTCTCCGACACCTGCCGTTTTCTATCTTCCTGTTGCCGCGTGTAAAGTGGCCATTAGGCATGTTGTTTATTGCTGAACGTGCACTTTTCTAGTTTACGCTCCTTTACAACCTGCTTTGAGCTGCTGCTGCTGCTGTAGCTAGAATTGGTGCTGAACATTTACAAACTCTTCTTACTCCGGTAAGGAGAGAGGAGCAAAAAAGATCATTTAGGAAGAGCGATTGTAATTCAGTGTGCAATTTTCCTGCCAGAACTGCAGGGCAATGCTGCTTGTAATGGGCAGGTGCTGGGCAGTTATAGGGGTTGTCCTTCACCAATAGGACCACTGGGACCCCCACTGATGTAAAGAACCAGGGGCGTAGCCCTAATCCTAATTTGCACCTCTGCCAAATTCATTCTTAGCATTTCTTCTTGATATGAACACACCCCGACATATAGGCCTGCTGTGACATTATTGGGGAGGGCACAGCATATACATGATTGCTCCCCACACAGTGAATATGTTGTAAAGCTTTGCACATATCATATACTTACTGTCACTGACATTTGCTTTCTTATTTCAAGATGAAACATTCAAATAAAGCAAAAAAAAAAAAAAAAAAACATAAAAGCAAAACAGTGTTTACCTTCCAGGCTCTGTGAGGCAGAATGCAGCAATGTGTTCTCCTGACGCCAGTTTCGGCAGATATTTTGCTTTTTGCTCATCATTACGGCAATCAGTATTCCCTGAAGAAATGACAATAAAGCAGAAGAGGTCTACAAATCTTTGCCTGGGATGATCTCCCGTCCTTCAACCAATCATAATAAATCAAGTGTCCGTGTTATTGGGGAAGAGAAGCGGGAGAAATATCACATTTAAGAAATAACTTTACAGCCCATCATCGTATGACAGAGCGATGGACAAGGGAAGGTCCCATCCTCATCACCCTGGAGCGGCTGAAGGGCACCGCAGTCATTATGATAAAGGCCAACGCTGCGCTCGGAGATTGGATCTCACCATTATACACTAATACATTGGGACATTGAGTTCTCCTAACAATCACAACGTGCTGAAAAAAGGTTCCAGAACCGGCAACTCATACAGCGCGATTAAAACAGTGCAACTAAAGGCTGCTGGAACCACAGCAAACTCAGTCAGTATGGACAGACTTGAGCAGCATTCACGTTAATGCAGACATACACAAATAAAAAATGAAGAACCTTCCCATGGAAACCCATTTCCAATCTGTCGCTTGATTAAGCTTCTCTTCACATCCAGATTGGAGAACTGGTAACTAATTTGCCCAAAAATACCAACAAAATAATTCAGTCTGCGATGAATAGTCAGGTGCCACCAGCTATGATGATGGAGAACATGGATTAATACATCCAGGTGTGAACACAACCTTACACCTAGCTGTATGGAGCTCTCTGTTAATTAAAGGGATCCTGTCACCCCCAAAACACCTCTAAACCTATTAAAAGCTGTCCCTAGAGCATATTAACACTTTCCCTACACTCCTTTTAGCTCCTAAATGACATAGTCAAGTGAATAAAAACGTTATTATAGTACTCATTACTGATGATAATGAGTGACTATGCTATTCATAGTCACTCAATCCAGGCTGCCCTCTTCATCATATCACGCCTATTCAGGCGTGATCTTCATCCTAGATTCAAATTCGCGCCTCCCTGCGCGCCTCCCCGCTCTCCCATAGCGTCGGGCTTCAGTGTGGGGCTGTATGACGCGAGCCGCGTCATTCCCGGCGCTGTCAGCTTCAAGTCCCGCACTGCGCATGCGCAGTGCGCATTTTGAAGCTGACAGCGCGGCTGTAAATACGTCACCCGGCGCCGGGAATGACGCGGATCGCGTCATACAGCCCCATACTGAAGCCCGGCCGGAATAGGAGAGCGGGGAGGCGCGCAGGGAGGCGCAAATTTGAATCTAGGATGAAGATCACGCCTGAATAGGCGTGATATGATGAAGAGGGGCAGCCTGGATGAGTGACTATGAATACCATAGTCACTCATTATCATCAATAATGAGGTACTATAATAACGTTTTTATTCACTTTGACTATGTGCATTTAGGAGCTAAAAGGAGTGTAGGGAAAGTGTTAATATGCTCTAGGGACAGCTTTTAATAGCTTAGGAGGTGTTTTGGGGGTGACAGGATCCCTTTAATCCACTTTCACAAAAAGAACAGTACAGCATGAATTTCTTTTTTGTTAAATCCAAGGGCACTTCAGCCCAGGGCTGTGGAGTCAGAATCAGAGTTGGAGACGGTAGAAAATGGTCCAACTCCTAAAGTATACAATAAATTGGGTGCAGTAGTTCAATGCAGAATGTGCTGAATATTATTATTATGTTCTATCCAAATATCTTGATTATTGTATCATAATGATTAAAACCTGATGTTACCATTGTACTACAACAAATTTATCACTTAAAAATGAGCCATGTATGAGGGAGTCAGAGCCGAAGGAGTCGGAGCCAGGGTCGGAGTCATTGGTTTGACTTACCGACTCCACAGCCCTGCTTCAGCTGGCACCTTGGCCACTGCTCTCCTTCATCTGACTGAACCAGCACTGCATTATGCACCAAGGAGGGGGCACAACATGGACTTGGCAATCATGGGTGTCTACATGGTCATAATCATTGCTTCAAATTAAATATCCACCAAAGCATGTTCTATACACAATGCTGGTCAAAATCATGGCTGCACATCTCTGCCTTTGTTTTTTAGGTATTCTCAAATAAGACATTTATTGCATACGCCCCTCTTAAGAGGAGCACAGGACACATTGGTGGGAGCCATACCCATCCCAAGAGAAGCAGGTCTTGGGCACTGGGAATGGAGCGCTGGCCTTGTCCTATGGAGATCGGTGCAAGTCTCCCGTAGGCAATATAGGAAGTAGGTTATTGTTAGTGTGAGCCGATTTTGCAGGATTGTGTAGCGGTTGTTCATGAAAATATCCCTATACCGTTTCATGAATGAATATATATATATATATATATATATATATATATATATATATATATATATATATATATATATATATTATACACACATATACACACACACACACACTTATACACACACACAGACAGACATACACAGACACAATACCTCCAATGTAATAATTAACATCTATAGAACATGTGTGCTAGAGTACAGGCTCCAACATTGTGCAGGTAACAAGCTGACTGCACCGGTAGAGATAGCCCCCAATAGAATTTGGGCCCGGTATAAAGTCCTAGCAGTGTCCTAGTGTCACCACAGAGTAGTATCAGCACATGGTGCGGCCCAGGGGGAGGGTGGGGGGGGATACATGTGGTTCCTTAATCCAGTAGTTTGGTAAAACTCAGCTAAAACAATTAGTTTATCTCAAATACATAAGTTACTGAGCCAGTAAAAGCAAATTGTAGTCATAGAATACAAGCCACCAGCACACACACTTTTAGTAATACACACATCTGTACATCTTACCTTCAGCCCTATGGCCTGGTGAGCCGCCAGTGTCACGGCTATTGCTCCATCCAGAGAGGTGATCTCCCCCAGCCGAGCGTACATGGTGTTGGATAAGCCCAGGCCTCCTGCACAAATCATTATATAGAAAATACTCAGTACAAGCGCAGCCCCCCACAGTAAGCACAGAATGTTTCTTGCCCCTTGTGAATGCCAGTAAATATGAGGGGCGCGAGCGGCACCTATAAGATACTTTATCTATAATGAAGGACCGGTATACTCCAAGTGGGGAGAGGCCAACCTCTGGGGGTACTTAGTCCAGGGTACAGGATACTTTTTGGTGTGTATGCAAATGGTTACAAGTGATCTCACAACAGATATGCGCTTTAAATGTCAGAACCACTTTTCCCGCTGATCTCCAGGATGGGTAACAATTCTGAGCTTGTACCCCAGTGATGGAGAGACAGGCCTGGGGGGGGGGCTGGCATCTATTACACATTAGTGGTGTATCCCACATTGACAGTATACACAGGGCACTCAGTCTTTCAGAGCACCAGTTGCTTCCTTTCCTATGGTGACACTGAAGCTTCAATCATATCTTCTAATGAGGATGCTCGGTGCGCCATTACCAGAAGTGTCTGCAGAGGAGGCTGTCTGCAACGACGTTCAACAATGAGGGCAGCCGGAGCAATAAAGGTGGATCTGTATACAGGCCACATGCCCCACAAGGCAGTGTTCTTAGTATGTGTCAGTATGGCCAAAAGAAAGGAGGTCATGGACGCTAGGACAGGGCTTGTAATTGGAGTAGTGAGAGAAGAAGATCACCTTTGGATCTGCAGAGCACCAAGTGGACCTGTACTTACCATACTCTTCAGGAATTTGAATGCCAAACAGTCCAAGGTCCTTCAATCCATTCAGTGTTTCGGGAGGGATTTTAGCATTTTGATCTATTGCTTTAGAATCAACTGCAAGATGTCAAATATACGGCAATTAAAATATGGTTAAAGAAATAAATAATCCTCAACAAATGTAAATTAATGGGTGGATGGCTTTGGTTGCGGGCACCATATAGAAGCACGGTGCTGCCTTATATTCATGAAAATATTTTGTATGTACACACACACACACACATATACACACACATATATATGTACTTGAGAAAGGTGCCTAGTGCACCGAAACGTCGTGCCACATGGGCTCTGAATAAAAAACAGACCCTTTATTCACCTGAACTGGAGTGCTGCCTGTTTTCCTTGATTTATTTGAATTGGTTTGGACACAATACACAGGACTTGCACCGCGGATGAGTATATTATTGTGCTGTTCCATTTTCTCTCTCTCTATATATCTATCTATCTATCTATATATATATATATATATATTCAAATACAAGGAACAGCACCACAAAACTTTACCCAAAAAGACGTTTCGGACTAGATCTCCTTTCTCAAGGCTTTAGAAAGGACATCTGGTCCGAAATGTTGCCATGCCACATACAATAAATGTCCAACATTTTGGAATCACTATTAACCTGTAGATGTGGAGATAATCTGCAGGTTAATAGCGTTCGGAGGCCATGCATCCACCGCACAGAGAGCCCCGGCTGCCAGGAGGAATTGAACTTTCTTCCTCCCGGCAGCCTCTTCTTCCAGTAATAGGGGAGGGCCGGCGCGGCTTCAGTTACTGTTCAGTACATTGTGAGCCACAGCTGAAACCGCGCCCGACTCTGACCGATAGCCAGATCTGTACTGAAGTAATGCTGACTCGGCTGTCGGTCACTGCCAGGCGTGATTAAAGCAGCCGCTCACAGTGTACTAAGTGCTGACTGAGGCCATGCCTCCATGACTGAAAGCTGCTGTGAGGAATAAAAAAATTTCAGTGCAGTGTCCGCAGGGCATGAGAACACTATTTACCCCAGATCTGAAGATTAATAGTAATTTTTAATTGGCATTTCAGTCTTTTGGTGTTGTCTTACCATGGGCGATCTCTTGCAAAGTGCAACTATTAGGGTACCGTCACACTAGGACATATCGCTGGCGACGTGCATGTTTTTGGCACCCAGCCAGCGTCGCCGTAGCATGTTTACACACGGCGATACCTCCGGTGACGCACCCGCGATGTTACAGGCGACATCACCGCTGGGGTGTCTACAAACCCCAGCGGCAATGCTGTAACATGGGAGCCTATGGCTCCCATCGCCTGTAACATCGCCGATCGGCATGGTACATGGGGCGATGTGTACACATCGCCCCACAGTGAACGCCTAGTTTCAGAGCAGTGCACTGCAACCAGGCAACCACTCAGAAGTGATATTTTACCTCATTATCACCCCGTTACACTAGGCAACGCAGCAGCGCTGTCACCAGCGATAGGCCACGCCCCTGCGTCGCCTATGTAATCGGCGGCGATATGTCCTGGTGTAACGGTACCCTTAGAGCAATCAGCAAGGGATTTTGTGCCCCACAGTGGAAACTACAAAGCAAATGATTACAGGACTGCTCAAACCCACCAGAATATGAGCTGCTTGCGTACAGAGAGGAGCCCCTCCATGGCATCAATACACCCAAATACATCCATGGACAGCAGTGAAGATGGAGATGGCCACAAGTGACCACTGCTCCAATTAATCTTACAGTAGTTCCCAAAATGGTTTAGAGGGAACAATATAGAAAAGTTTAAATAATTTCAGATGATTTTTTTTCAGCTTTGTAATAAATCTTCATCATCTCACCTTCCTCACTAAAGAACTTCTCCACCGGTCCCACAAGCTGATTGATCTCTTCCAGCTCATCATTGCTAATCTCTGGGTATGGGAAGACTTCTTCCTGATGGACACAAAAACTCTTGTAAGCCATGAAAATAGTGACGTTCTCCAGCGCACTATGACGTCTGCAGGGCTCTGGAGCAAAATCATAATGGAAGCGTCCTTCAACATTTCCAGTAATGGAGGCTGGATCCAACAGGCAGCATTCAGCACTTAAAACTGGACGATGTCCCACCAGAGTTGAGTCAGTTTAGTGTCCCAATCAATGACAAAGGAGAGAGACTATCCGCATGGCGAAAGTTGAACCTACACAGTGTATACTATGGAAAACTTACACATGTAAATCGCTCCATTGACTTTAATGATCCACCGTTCAGACTGAGTGCTGTCTGATCAACACATGACCAAGACAGATAAACACAGCAGAAAAAAAAAAATCTAAAGAATCAGCCATGATGTTAAAGAAAAAAGTCAGATATCTGTCACCAGTTGGATGACAACGCTCAGAGCGTAGACCCCAACTCATTTCCTTCAGAACAGAGCAAATCCCAACATCCGGGCAGTGAATGTTCCTAGATATTTAATAGATTATTGTATAATAATAACAATAAGGTATTTACACCGAATGTCTGTTGTATAGGATGTATTAACACCATACTGACATAGGGAATTATATTTGTTAAAAGGGAATGGATTATGGTGTAGAAATGTAAAAAAAAAACGTAACCAAGAGAAAAGACTCTTGATGATACAGGTAGCAGTTTTCCTTAATACAAAAACTGAATAACTATTAAAAATAGAGGAGGTATTTATATTATATGTCTTTGGCAGAGAGAAGAAAGAAGAATCCTAATCTAAACCAAGCACTCATTAGAAGGAGTAATGATTTCTAAAAAGGTAAAAAGGCCATTTTATAGATAAACAGAGGAAAGCTGAGATCTATCGTATTTTTCGGATTATAAGACGCACTTTTGTTCCCCCAAAGTTTGGGGGAAAGTGGGGGGTGCGTCTTATAATCCGAATGCAGCACTGCAGGAGGCTGGGGGGCAGCTCTGCAGCATGTCCGGGGCTGGAGTGGGCTGGCTGCGGGGCTGCAGAGAGAGCGGGAGATCTCCTGCTCCCGCTCATTTAATATGCACTGCTGCTGTCCACCTCTCAGTGCTGAAGTTGCAATGAGATGTGGACGGCGGGGAGCAGTGCATATTAAATGAGCGGGAGCAGGAGATCTCCCGCTCTCTCTGCACCACCCTCCATACGCCCCATGTCCTGCATACCGCCGACCCACATAATACACCCACCCCCTCAATATGCTGCTCCCCCCTCCATTACAAAGATGGTCCCTCGCTCTGCACTTCCCCATCATTAATATGCCTCCCCCCTCGCCGACGCTGGCCGGCAGCAGATAGAGTAAAAAAAGCCTCCTTCCTCACCCTCCGGCGCCAAGCTGAAAGCGTCACCGCCGGCTCCTGGTCTCCATGGTGCTCTTCTTCTTCAGTGATCGGGCGATAATGTCATCGCTTATGCCCGATCACATGAGCGGAAGAAGAAGAGCACCATGGAGACCAGGAGCCGGCGTTGACGCTTTCAGCTTGGCGCCGGAGGGTGAGGAAGGAGGCTTTTTTTACTCTATCTGCTGCCGGCCAGCGTCGGCGAGGGGGGAGGCATATTAATGATGGGGAAGTGCAGAGCGAAGGACCATCTTTGTAATGGAGGGGGGGGCAGCATATGGAGGGGGTGGGTGTATTACATGGGGGGGCATCAATAGGGAACATGTGCCAGCACAAGGGGGGGGAAACGTGTGCCAGCACAAGGGGGGGGGGGAACGTGTGCCAGCACAAGGGGGGGGGGGGGAACGTGTGCCAGCACAAGGGGGGGGGGGGGGAACGTGTGCCAGCACAAGGGGGGCGTGTGCCAGCACAATGGGGGGGGAACGTGTGCCAGCACAAGGCAGGAACGTGTGCCAGCACAAGGGGGGGGAACGTGTACCAGCACAAGGGGGGGGAACGTGTGCCAGCACAAGGGGGGGGAACGTGTGCCAGCACAAGGGGGGGGAACGTGTGCCAGCACAAGGGGGGGGAACATGTGCCAGCACAAGGGGGGGGAACGTGTGCCAGCACAAGGGGGGGGGGGGAGGAACGTGTGCCAGCACAAGGGGGGGGGGGGGGAACGTGTGCCAGCACAAGGGGGGGGGGGGGAACGTGTGCCAGCACAAGGGGGGGGGGAACGTGTGCCAGCACAAGGGGGGGGGGGAACGTGTGCCAGCACAAGGGGGGGGGACCGTGTGCCAGCACAAGGGGGGGACCGTGTGCCAGCACAAGGGGGGACGTGTGCCAGCTATGGGGGACGTGTGCCAGCACAAGGGCGCTATATCCAATATAAGGGTGCCATATCCAGATTAAGGGGGCTAATTCTAGGATGGGGGGCTGTATCCCAGGATGAGGGACCACGTACCAGGATTAGGGGGCTATGTGGGACATATACGCTATATGATTTGTTAGACGGACACTGGCATTATAAGACGGACCCCATTTAACATTAAAAATATTTTTTTTCTCTTTTCCTTCACCAAAATTGGGGGTGCGTCTTATAATCAGGTGCGTCTTATAAAGCGAAAAATACGGTATATATAAATACTAATATACTGTATATTTTTAGGACTCCACAGACATCCCAGGGGAACCACAAGGCCATCAAAGAAAGTGTACATCCCTAGTACAAGAATAAATCGCTACCGTGATAATAATCGAGGAATATCTGAATTTTGGTTTTAATATTTTTATAAGTATTTATTAAAATAATTTTTTATTTAATTTTTATAGAGTTTTTTTATTATTCACATGAAAATATAGTTTTTAAATAAACATCCGAAATAACGGTTAATTAATATAGTCTTGGTATTGTTAATCCATAGCCATTGTTAAAAGGGTTTGTTAGCGCTGGGCCCACATCAAATATACTATTAAGTTCCTAGAGATTTACTACACACGACCTTGGGGGTGAAATCTACATCTGCTCATCATACTCAAAGAGAGGAATAATTGTTCTTGCATTTAAAGGGAATCTGTTAGCAGGTACGACCCCCTCATGGACAGATATGTTGTGAGTCCCTCCTGCCGCCGGTGGAGGGGTCCTGAGCTTCCCCTTGTGATTCTATATCTATTTCTCACTGGCTGTAATTATCTAGAGAGAATTATAGCTTAATTTGAGTTCTTGTTCAAATATTTTTATTGAATTAATAAAATGAACATCAACTGGTAATTGATTAACAATAACATTTTCAGTAGGGATTTAAGTTTTTCAATATCTAAGTTGGTAAACTTTAGTTAACATTTGAATTCTGATAAACAACAATAAAGTCAAAGGAAGAAATAATAGTGGGGGGGGGATAAGGTAGGGCACAATGGGGGGGGGAAGGGGGGGGGGGGGGAAGTTTCCAATTCAGTAGTTAAAGCTGTTCGTGTTCCACTTCACGATAGTCTTTATTCGTAGGAAATGCTTTGTTCCAAGGTGTCCATTTTTTTGCATATTTCTTCAGTAGATTGTTTTTTGCTGCATACGTCCATTCGTATGCGTTGTGTGTCGCTATAGTATTAATCAGGGAGTTAAATGAAGGTGGAGTAGTTTCCTTCCACTTTTGTGTTATTAGAGTTTTGGCAGTTAGAATTATATGAGTAATTAGTGCTCTTGATTGTGTAGAAACTTTGTTAATGCCTATGAAGAGTAGAGTGAATTCCGGTGTCAAGTAGATCTCTTCTTCAGATATTGCGTTTATGAGTAATTGAATTTTCCCCCAGTATTCTTCAAGTGAGGGGCAGCTCCATAGTATATGCTCTAAGGTTCCTAAGTTATCACAGTTCCTCCAACACATAGGGGATTGTTTAGTGTCGAATTTGTGTATTTTAATTGGAGTATAGTACCATCTTGTGGTAGTTTTGTAGAAGTTTTCTAGAAGAGATGCATTAGTTATACTTTTGTGGACATTTTTGTAGGCTATTTCCCAGGAATCCAATTCCATTGGCGTGTGAAGTTCTTTGGCCCATGTTTCCATATATGGTAGTTCTGTGATTTTTGAATCTTGGTTAAATTCAGAATATATGTTCCTTAGATTCCAAAAAATTTTAGCTTGTCCAAATCTGAATAGTTGGGTCACGATAAGCGGTAGGTGAATTTTGTCATTAAGTTTATCGAGAAGTATTTTCAAATTATTCCAGATTGGTTGGTCCTCGCTGGATAGTTTGAATTTAGTTTGAAGTAATGACAGAGGTAGAAGTTGGTTTTCGTTGTCCATAATGTCTGCTAGAGTTTTTATCCCTTTGTCTGACCACGGTTTAGTTTTGAGGTTTTTTGTGAAAGCTGCAAGAGCGTCTATTGGGATCCATGTCGGGGGGATCTTTGGTTGGGATTTCGTAGTAACTGAGACAAATGATCTCCAAGCGCGAATTGTTGATTTGAGTATAGGTTCTTTCGGTAGTGTTTTGCTTTTTCCAGAAAGATAGGTCAGTAGAAGCCATCTTAGATCTTCTATTTTCCTGTTGGGTTTTTCGAGCTCTACCCATTTTGGTTTATTAGAGACATCCCACCATTTCTGGCTAAGTTTAATCATTGTAGCGTGATAATAGGCTGAAATGTTTGGTACTGCCAGGCCTCCTTTGTTTCTGCTTTTTTGTGTTGTGGGCAGAGAGATCCTTGGTTTTTTCCCTCCCCATATAAATTTGGCGAGTTGGGTTTGTAATTTTTTACACCAGGATTGCGTAAGATGTAGAGGGATTGATCTAAATACATAGAGTATTTTGGGAAGGACGAATAACTTATACGCTTCGATTTTTCCTATCAATGAAAGTTCAGTTTTGGAGAAATTTATGATGTCATTTTGTATTTTCTTGTAGAGCAATTGAAGGTTTTTTTCGTAAGTGTTATTAGTTGATGTTGTAATTGTTATACCTAAGTAATTTAAGTTTTCGGCTTTCCAATTAAATGGCGTACTTTGTTGTAGAGTTTTCATTGTAATTTCATTTAGATTAAAATTTAAGACCTGGGTTTTTTCTATATTGATTTTGTAAGAAGAGATATTTGCAAAATCTTGTATAGTAGATAAAAGGTTTGGAATGGAGGAGATTGGATTGGTGAGGGTCAGAATTATATCATCTGCAAATAAGCATATTTTGTAATCAATTTGATTTATGTTTAAGCCCGTTATGTTTGGGTGCGTCCTGATCTTCTGTGCAAGTGGCTCAATAAATAGGTTGAATAATGAAGGGGAAAGAGGGCATCCCTGTCTTGTTCCGTTCGTTAGAGGAATTGGGTCAGAGAGGTGATTGTTTGTGAGGATTCTAGCTGATGGGTTAATATAAAGAGATTTAATAGAGTTCAAAATACTTCCCTGAAATCCGAATTTTTGGAGAACTTCGAAAAGGTAGTCCCATTGGACTCTGTCGAATGCCTTTTCGGCATCGACAGAGACCAACACTAATTGGTTATTCGTTATTTCTGAGTGTGATATTAAATTCAGAATTCGTCTAGTTGCGTCAGTTGAGTTTCTGTTTAGAGTAAAACCTACTTGATCATTATTTATTAGGTTTGGTAGTATACGCTGTATTCTTGAGTTAATTGTTTTAGTAATTATTTTTAAGTCAGTGTTTAGTAGAGAGATGGGTCTGAAATTAGTTACTAGATCTTTGTCTCCTTTATTTTTTGGGATGACTGAGATAATTGCTTGTAGCATTTCTTGTGGTAGTTTAAAATCTTTGTCAGTTAGGGTATTTATTAGTTTCGTTAAGTAGGGAGTGAGAATAGTTTCATTATTTAGGTAGTATTCATTTTGTATTCCATCTGGTCCTGGCGATTGCATTTGCTTAGTGAAAGTATGGTTTGTGAAATTTCTTTTTCAGTGTACTGCTCATTGAGCTTAGTTAGTTCTTCCTTAGTTAGAGATGGGAGGGTAATTTCGTCTAGGAATTTTTTAATATTAGATTTTGAAGGTTTTGGTTCAGAAATGTCATCTTTTAGGTTGTATAGATTCCGATAAAATTCCGCAAAAGTTTTTGAGATTTCCGGTGGGTTTTTTTCTATTTGGCCAAATTTGTTTTTAATTTGGTGTATATTAGTTTTGGTTCTGTGAATTTTAATGAGGTTTGCGAAAGTTTTGGTTGGTTTGTTAATGTTTGAGTAATATTTTGATTTGGTAAGTCTTACAATTTTGTCAAATTCATGAGTTAGTAAAGTTTTGAGTTGAATTCTCAGTTTCAGCAAGTTTTGATGATTAGCATCTGAAGGGTTTGTGATGATATCCTCCTCTAGTAGCTTGATTTCTTGATTAATCTTTTTTGTCTGGCTTTGAAGTGATTTCTTATGTTGTGCGTTCAGTTGAATGAGGATTCCTCTAATTACCGCTTTGTGTGCTGTCCACAATGTTGCGATGGATACATCTTTGGTGTCGTTGACTTTGAAGTAACTTCGTAATTCTTCTTGTATTTTTATTTTATATTTGGGATGTGAGAATAAGTATGAATTGGCTCTCCATGGTGCGTTATTATTAAAGGGATGATTGTTAGAAGTTTCGAAAGTTATGGGTGAGTGGTCTGACCAAGTTTTTTGTAGGATAGTGATTGATTTGATTTTATGAAGGGAATGTATATTTGTCAAAACCAGGTCGATTCTTGAAAAAGATCTGTGAACATTTGAATAGTGAGTGAACTCAATTGAGGATGCGTGTAGACATCTAAATACGTCATAAAGTTCTTCGTCTCTGATAAGTCCGTCTATTTGTGTGTTGGTATTTCTGGATTTATTGGATGTGTCTAGTATAGAATTGGGTATTGCATTAAAGTCTCCAAATATTAGTAGTGTGCCTTGTTGACTTTCTTGGACTGTTTTGAAGAATCTTTTTATGAAAGTCGTTTGTCCTTTGTTGGGGGCGTAGATGTTAGCTAGCGTGTAAATCACGTCATTTAGTTTACAGATAATTATTATGAATCTGCCTTCATTGTCTTTGATGGTTTTGATTTCCTCGAATTTTAATGAGTTGCTAATTATGATTGCAACTCCAGCTCTTTTCTTTACATTTGACGAAAGAAATATGTGTGGATACTTTTTGTTACTGAATTTTGGTTGTTTTTCTACAGCGAATCTAGTTTCTTGTACTCCAGCTACTTCCACATGGTTTGTAGTTAATTCTTTCCACAGGTGGAAACGCTTTTTGTGGGAGTTTAGACCATTGGCATTTACAGTCATGAATTTGATAGACATTCTTGCAATTAATATTGCTCTATTGTGAAGTGGGAAACTTTAGTTGAAATAGAGAGGGAGGTAAGTTTAGGGAAAATATAGGAGAGAAAGTACACAAATTAGTACTAAGTCTAATAAATGTAATTTAGAGGAGGAAGTTATCAGTAAGAACGGTTGTGAACTTCCTTAATAGGCTCGTGTTTCGGCCTTGGGTGCCTTCATGTTCGGACCTCTTATTTGTTGGGGATCATAGTTCATTGATGTGGAGGTTTTTTAGTGTCTTTAGTCCAGTTTCGGTGTCTTCAATTATAATGTTTTTCTGTTTGTATGAGAACATTATGGTATTGGAGGGTCTTCCCCATCTGTACATTATCTGATTTTTTCGTAGGATTTCTGTAATGGGTTTTAGAGACCTTCTCCTTTGCATTGTGTCTTTTGAAATGTCCGAGAATATTCTCAAATTCTCGTATGGAGATGGCAGATGGATCTTTTCTCTTGAGTAATTGTTGATTTTTTCTTTGGTTTGGTAGAATGTGAATCTTACTATGACGTCTCGTGGTATCTCGTCGGGTAGACGTTGTGGCTTGGGGAGTCTGTGTGCCCTTTCAATGGAGGTTTCAATCTCTGGTGTGGAAGGGCATATTTTTCTTATAAGTGATTTGGTGTAGGGAATTAGGTCGTGTGGTTTAACCGATTCCGGGATTCCTCGTATCTTCAAATTGGATCTGCGATCGCGATCTTCCCTGTCGATTAGTCTGTCTGTGAGCATTTTAATGTCATTTTTTGCTTTGGTTAGTTCCGTATGTTGGGTTTTAACATCTATTTTATGATCTTCTACTTTTTTCTCAATTGTGTCCATTCTGGAATTTATTGCGTTAATGGAAGATTTTACTTCAGAGAACTGTTCTTTAATCTCTTCCTTTAGAGATGTGAAGAGTTGCATAAAGAATTCTCTGTCTGGTGGGTTTCCTATTTCTGAAGTGGTTGCATGTATAGTGTTTTCTTGAGAGACCTTAATTCTTTGCCTGGCTGGGCTCCTAATTTGAGTTTGATTCAGTTCAGTCTCTTTTTGTTTGGTTTTACTTTGGGGTGGTGAGCTAATCTCTTTCCTTTTTGTGCTTGTGATCGTTGGTTCGAAGATCATTAAATCCTCTGTGTGCTCGTCCTTTTCTAGTTTTTTCCCTTCTTGATGGGTTTTGTCTTTATTTTTAATAACTTTGTTTGGGCTGTAGACAAGGCTTTGAGATTTATTTTTGGTGTTTAAGTTGGAATCCATTTTTAGTTCTGTCAAATTATTATTTGAGAGTCCTCTAGGTTTAGTTGACATGTTATTCTATTAAAAGAGGGTTTAAAAGCCAAATTTACTGTTTAATGTTGATTAGTAACTTGAAGTAATTTATTTAGGATTTAGCTTAAGTGTCTCTTAGAGGATGTTGTTTCCTATTTCTATAGTGTTGAAGTATACTGAGAAGAAGTTCCTGCTTGTTAGTTGGTTCTTTATGTATATTCTCCTAAGTTGTAATTCTATTATTAATATTTCTCAGATGGATCTTTTGTTCTTAATCTTGACTGCAGTTGTAGCCTGATTAGTTTAATTGGGTAATTTGTTGGACTTCCCTGCGAGTTAGCTTTTAGTAGTGCTTTCCTTTAGCTTAGCAGTGATTTGTTCTCACTGCAGTGTAAGCTGACAGCCTGAAATGCCTGCGAGTGGACCGAAGGAGGGGGCGTGGTTTACTTGCGCGGCCTTCTTTCTGTGGGAATATCCTTCCGCCGGGCGCCGTTAAAGTAGTGCTTGTTTATCTGAGGGACCGGAGAGGTGGCTAGTGCGGGAAGCGGGCGATTCACTCACCGGGGACGTCCTTGTGGTCGAGTGCTCTCCTGGGGTTCGTCCACCTCCTTCCTCCGCGTCTGGAACAGGTTTGTAGGTGCCCTTCTCTCCCGGTCGGTGTCCGCGTCAGATCCCGTTTCAGCTCCGGTGTCTCTTTCTCCGATCTGATTCACTGTCGAGCGTCTCCCGGTCTCCTGGCAGTCCTCCCAGGTCCTCTGCGCTCGCGGTCCACTCCTCTCCCCTTCTCCTCGCTCCAAGATGGCGCCGGCCCTCAGTAGCTGGATGGCGAGGCAGGCTGTTGGTCTGCTGTGGGTTCGTTAGGTAGGGAAAGTTTCTATGAGTCACCCCTTGTGCTCTGGGTGAGGTTCTCTAAGGGTCCATAAGCTCTTTTTGGTATTTAGTGACCTTTGAGACACTAAAACCGTCGCTTTTGTTGTGTGGGCACCGGAGCTCCTGGAGATCACGTCCTCATGGGGCAGCAGGCCACGCCTCTTGCTTAATTTGAGTTCTAATCCATCCTAACAAGCAGTGGATAATGCCAAGATTAATAAGGGTTCATAGTAAAGAGTCTTAGCCCATACACCGGTGCATAAAGCTAGTGAATGGCCTGATTCTGCAGGTAAGTCTTAAAGGGAACCTGTCACCTGGAATTAAGGCCCTGACCTATCACTAGCTGTCCCTACACCTTCCTAGGTGCTCCCTAACCTTCCCTGTCTATTCTAAATCCGACTTGTAAAGAGTTTTAAAAAGACTTTAAACTTACAGCACGTCGCTCTCTCAGGTGACTGGAAAGGCGGCTCCAATGTCCCCTCCTTGCAGCTTTCCAGTACGCCCCGCTGGGCGGCATAATTCTTTATTCATGTCCTCTTGAATTTGGAATCTCCCGCCCTCTTTTCATGCGATGATGCACCAGCCGGCACGTCACATCCGGCTGCGGCACATTATGGCCTTGATCACGTGATCAGCCCGGCTCCATGCATGTGCAATGCGCATATTGAAGCCGGGCCAATCACGTGATCATGCCCATAATGCACCACGGGCGATCACGTGATCAAGGCCATAATGCACCGCGGCGGATGTGACGTACCGGCTAGTGCATCATCGCATGGAAAAAGTGGGAGATTCCAAATTCAAGAGGACATGAATAAAGAATTATGCCGCCCAGCGTGGCGTGCTGGAAAGCTGCAAGGAGGGGACATTGGAGCCGCCATTCCAGTCGCCTGAGAGAGCGACGTGCTGTAAGTTTAAAGTATTTTTTAAAACTCTTTGTAAGTCGGATTTAGAACAGACAGAGATGGTTAGGGAGCACCTAGGAAGGTGTAGGGACAGCTAGTGATAGGTCAGGGCCTTAATTCCAGGTGACAGGTTCCCTTTTAGGGCCCTTTCACATCAGCGTTTTTTTTCAAATCGCGGCAGATGCCGTGAAAAAACCGCATCTGCCGCGATTACCGCATACCGGCTGCACTTGCGGCGCGGTTGCGGTTTTTGCCATGCAAAGTATAGGCGGACTTGCGGCAGGTGCGGCAAGTGCGGTTTTGCACTTGCGGCCGCGAAAAAAACCGCGGCTGACCGCGTTTTTTTTCGCGGCCGCACCTGCCGCAAGTGCAAAACCGCACTTGCCGCACCTGCCGCAAGTCCGCCTATACTTTGCATGGCAAAAACCGCAACCGCGCCGCAAGTGCAGCCGGTATGCGGTAATCGCGGCAGATGCGTTTTTTTCACCGCATCTGCCGCGATTTGAAAAAAACGCTGATGTGAAAGGGCCCTAAGGCATTTTTTTGAAAGTATTCCTATTAGAGAAGTTGGAAACAATAATGTCCCCTTGATAGTTAGGCTACCGGCTCCGGATCTGCAGCCTGCGCTACAAAATCATGCAGGCTGCAGCTTTCAGAGCAGTTCTAGCAACCGCAATGCGGTAACCGGATGTGTAATCCTGAGCAATGCGGTTACCGTATACTTTGCTCATCCCTGCGGCAGGGATAAGCAAAGTGTTAAATGTGTATTAAAACATTAAAAATGAATATTAGCTGTAGGCAACATGTCTCTAGGGGGTGCCCACCCCCTAGAGACATGCTGTCCACTCCTCTCAGCATGTTAGGGGTTAATAAGCCATTTACAGTAAGCCGGCTATTGTCGGCTTTGTATAAATGTATGAATTAAGCCGTGGCTCCCCTGACAGTAGAGCAGACACTGTACGTAATGTACGTATAGTATCTGCCGCTGTCCAGGGTCCTGTAACCATTAACATTAGGCCTATGGGGGTGCGCTGCCTATAGACCTAATGTTAATGGTTACAGTACTCGGACAGCGGCAGATACTATACGTACATTACGTACAGTGTCTGCTCTACTGTCAGGTGAGCCACGGCTTCATTCATACATTTCTACAAAGCCGACAATAGCCGGCTTACTGTAAATGGCTTATTAACTCCTAACCTGCCGAGAGGAGTGGTCAGCATGTCTCTGGGGGGTGGGGGTGGGCACCCCCTAGAGACATGTTGCCCACAGCTAATATTAAATGTTTATTAACACATTTAAATATTAACAATTTGCTCATCCCTGCGTCAGGGATGAGCAAAGTATACGGTAACCGCATTGCTCAGGATTACACATCCAGAGCAATCCGCTTACCGCATTGCGGTTCACAGCACACATTTTGGAAACAAAATGTGTGTGAAGGCCATTGCGTTCACCGCATCCGGATCTGGATGCGGTGAACGATATTGCCTGCCCAAATGTGACCCCAGCCTCATACTGGTGCTCACCGATCCCCCACAGAAACTGGGCCAAAGAAGAAACCTCCACAAAGATGATGTAATTCTTGAAGGGAGGGGAAAAAGTGAAGGCGTAAAGCAAACCCTGGATGTCTGCCTAGGCAGCGCTCCTTCTCACCCACCAATGGAGATGGCACCACCTGCGCAGACAGTTCCCTTGTTCTCACATTTTTGTTTATTATCTTATTTATGGTCCTATTTCTGGGCCAAATGATATTAGGGAACAAACATCAACCTTACAGGGGTTGTTGTCATCTTTTGCATACATTTTAGTCTTTTTTTTTTCTTGCATGTATTTGTGCTGAAAAGACTTTTGCAATTGGCTTTCAATGTCACACTGATTGGTTTTAATAAGTTAAGGGTGTGTGCCCACAGGAAGGTTTTGCTGCGTTTGAGATCAGGTTTTGCCTTGGTTTTATGTAAATCTATGCTAATCTAATCCTGAGTATTTGGTTTCCAGCAAACCCTATGTTATTGGGGAAAAGCTTTCACACACATTGGTTTTTTGTTCTCTGGAGACAGTGTAAACACCACAGGATTTGCTGCATTTTTGTTTTCCAGCAAAACCTATGATTCTAGGATTAGCTGTCCCAACACATTGGTTTTTGTTTGGTGAAGAAAGTGGAAACACCTCAGGTTTTGCTGTGTTTTAGAAAGAATGAGCATCTCAATTCTTTGCTGAACTTTTGCTAAAGTGGAAACACTGGTGGTATTTCCATTTTCTGTTGAGAAAAAAAACTGTGTGTGAAAGCTTTTCCCTGATCACATAGGTTTTGATGGAAACCAAAAACTCAGGATTAGATTAGCATAGATTTACATAAAACCAAGGCAAAACCTGATCTCAAACACAGCAAAACCTTCCTGTGGGCACATACCCTAAATCTCAGAAAACCCAATTAACATGAGTGCAAAAGTAAAGCTATCCCATCAGAATGAGGTCACTGACTATTTTCCAATTAATTAGTTCTTCAGCTCAAAATAGATGACTGTAAGGCTGGAAACACATTCTCCTACTTACATGTGAGTCTCTCGGATGAGACTCGGATCAGTGACCCTGAACGGCCTTCCCTCTCTGGACGGGAGTGTGATGCTGCACAAAAGCACAAGCAGCTGACACTCCCGTCCAGTGAGAGAGAGGCTGTTCAGGGTCACTGATCCGAATCTCGTCCGAGAGACTCGCATGTAAGTAGGATAATGTGTTTCCAACCTAACAGAGACTAATAAAGGCAAATGGTGAAAAAAGTTCAGCCCTCAGCTGCCTAGTTTTACCTTGGCTGGCAATTAAAAATAGGGCGCAGCCCACGTATTTTTTTTGCCAGCCAAGGTAAAATTAGGCAGCTGAGGGTGGCAGCTCGCAGCTATCCGCTTTCACTGGGCTAGACTGAAAAATACTGTGAATCCCCACGCATGTTTTATTTTATTTATTTATTTAACACACTTTGATGGCAGGTAGGTTGCCATACACTAATATGTATGGCAACCAAGCACAATCACCGTCCAGATAGAATGTTGCAGACTGCATTTCATCAATCACAGACACTGTGACAGAGTGTGAGCGTCTGTGATTGGCTGTTGCTAGTCAATGCAGTGAATATACATAAGGCCACAGAAGCAGCAGCGGGAGACTGGTAAGCCTGATCTACCTATTCTAGCATCCAACTATCTTTCTATGCTATCTACCATATATTCTCTAACATTTTACTGCATGGAAATGTCCATGCGGTCTGAGTGCGACGTGCGATGTCTAAGTCACACCCATACACTTGCATTAGCGGAATCTCCCTGAGATCAGTAGAAATATGTAGCATGCTTCATATTTTTCCTCGTCACGTTTCTCGCACAGGAAAACCTCATAAGATATGCATGGCACTATAGTTTAACATGGCTGCGAGTGCAATCTGATGTTTTATTGCACTGCACTCGTAGACCATTTCAACAGATGTGAACGCTTCCTACCAGATGCATCCAACATGAAACAATAAATCCAAAACCCAACTAGAAACAGCATCTGAATGAAGGCACCACAGGGTCACTAATCAGTAAATAGCAGATGCTACCAAGGGCAGAAACCAGGCATAGGATGAGCCAAGGCGGAGGGTGGGCACAGTAAGTACCAGCTGACAGCCCAGCAGTAAGGTGCACAGGGCCTAGGGGGGCACAGTAAGTACCAGCCGAAAGCCCAGCAATTAGGTGCACAGGGCAGAAGGTGGACACAGTTGGTACCACTTTATAGCCCAGCAGCCAGGTGCACAGGACAGAGGGTGGGCACAATAAGTACTAGTTTATAACCCAGCAGTCAGGTGCACAGGATGGAGGGTGGGCACAGTACCAGCTAACAGCCCAGCAGCCAGGTGCACAGAACAGAGGGTGGGCCCACTACCAGCTAATAGCCCAGCAGCCAGGTGCACAGAACAGAGGGAGGGCACAGTACCAGCTAATAGCCCAGCAGTCAGGTGCATAGGATGGAGGGTGGGCACAGTACCAGCTAACAGCCCAGCAGCCAGGTGCACAGAACAGAGGGTGGGCCCACTACCAGCTAATAGCCCAGCAGCCAGGTGCACAGAACAGAGGGTGGGCACAGTACCAGCTAATAGACCAGCAGCCAGGTGCACAGAACAGAGGGTGGGCACAGTACCAGCTAATAGCCCAGCAGCCAGGTGCACAGAACAGAGGGTGGGCACACTACCAGCTAATAGCCCAGCAGCCAGGTGCACAGGACAGAGGGTGGGCACTATAAGTACTAGTTTATAGCCCAGTAGTCATGTGCACAGGGCGGAGGGTGGGCACAGACCTGATTCTTAGACAGCAAGACCCCACTACTCACAATACAGATGACGGAGAATTTCACACAGAAGCCCATAAATCTGTTTCAGTCACACGGACCAGGTGGGTACTGGAGACCTGAATGCCAAGCAGTCATTAATCTCACGGCACATGACTGGCCTTATCCCGGTTATGGTGGCCGTGACCTGAACACGTCGTTAAGCATGTAGAAATCTCACATGATAAGAACAAAATATCCCTGCCGAGTCCAACAGCTGCATAGAAAGTTCAAGGACAAGCGAGGAAAAGAATACAGGTCTCTGCCACAGACAAGTTTTGAGTACCCACGATTCAATAGACAAACCATAGGATAGCCCCCTATTGCTGAAAACCAACAGAAAAAGCAGGAAAGACCGAACCGCAAATCCCTGTAGTAAAGAGCGACCCACCTATCAGCCACATCGACAGGTAGGGGCCCCACTGAATGCTGCAATAAAGGGCCCACAGGAATTCTATAACTGAAGCCTTCTATTTTCATACAGTGAAGGAAATAAGTATTTGATCCGTTGCTGATTTTGTAAGTTTGTCCACTGACAAAGACATGAACAGTCTATTATTTTAATGGTAGGTTAATTTTAACATTGAGAGATAGAATATCAAAAATAAAATCCAGAAAATCACATTGTCTAAATTATATAAAGTTATCTGCATTTTGAAGAGAGAAATAAGTATTTGATCCCCTACCAACTATTATGAGTTCTGCCTCCTACAGACCAGGTAGATGCTCCTAATCAATACATTTCCTGCATTAAAGACAACTGTCTTAAATTGTCACCTGTATAAAAGACTCCTGTCCACACACTCAGTCAGACTCTAAACCTCAACAACATGGGCAAGATCAACTTTCTAAAGATGTCAGGGAAAAGATCCTAGACCTGCACAAGGCTGGAATGGGCTACAAAATCATAAGCAAGACCTTGGGTGAGAAGAAGACAACTGTTGGTGCAATGGTAAGAAAATGGGAGATATACAAAATGAGTGTCAATTGACATTGATCTGGGGCTCCATGCAAAATCTCACCTCATAGGGCAGAGGTTCCCAACTCCAGTCCTCAAGGCACACCAACAGTGCAGGTTTTCAGGGTTTCCTTAGCATTGCACAGGTGATAATTGAATCACCTGCACTGGGGATGATTCCAAATTCTAAGGAAATCCTGAAAACCTGCACTGTTGGTTTGCCTTGAGGACTGGAGTTGGGAACCTCTGTCATAGGGTATCCAGGATCATGAGGAAGGCGAGAGGTCACAAAGAAAACCATTGGTAACTCATTACACGTAATGGATTAAAATCCTGTAGTGCCCGCAAAGTCCCACTGCTCAAGAAGGCACATGTGCCGGCTCGTCCGAAGTTTGCCAATGAACACCTTGGTGATTCTAAGAGTGATTGGGAGAAGGTGCAGCGGTCATATGAGACAAAAATTGAGTGCTTTGGCATTAACTCAGCTCAGAGTGTTTGGAGGAAGAAAAATGCTGTCTAGGACCCAAAGAACACAGTCCCCACAGTCAAGCATAGCAGTGAAAATATTGTGTTTGGGGGTGTTTCTCTGCTAAGGGCACAGGACTACTTCACCGCATCAATGCGACAATGGATGGAGTAAGAAAATCCTGAGTGAGAACCTCATTCCCTCCACCAGGATATTAAAAATGGGTCGTGGCTGGGTCTTCCAGCACAACAATGACCCAAAGCATACAGCCAAGGCAACAAAGGAGTGGCTCAAAAAGAAGCACATCAAGGTCATGGCGTTGCCTAGCCAGTCTCGGGACCTTAATCCCATATAAAGCTTATGGAGGGCGCTCTGAGTTGCCAAGTGACAGCCTCCAAAACTTTAGAGATGACCTGCAAAGGGGAATGGACCAAAATTCCTCCTGACATGTACACTAACCTCACCATCAACTACAAGAAACGTCTGATTGCTGTGCTTGTCAACAAGGGTTTTGCCACCAAGTATTAAGTCTTGTTTGCCAGAGGAATCAAATACTTTCTTTGCAAAATGCAAATACATTTTTACAATTTAGACAATGTGATTTTCTGCATTTTATTTTTGATATTCTATGTTTCACTGTTAAAATTAACCTTCCCTTAAAATTACAGACGGCTCATGTCTTTGTCAGTGGGCAAACATACATAATCAGCAAGGGATCAAATAATTATTTCCTTCAAAGTATTTTTAGCTCAAGGATCTCCACAGAAAACACGATCCCCGGCACCACTCCCGTACACATCATATTCTGTAAATTAGAACATCCTAGGTTACCATTAATCAACTTAATTACTGCCTTTTGGACTGTGCGGAGCAGATGGAAAACTATACGTCACCTGCGGCTGAGGGTCACTGATTGTTAGGGTGGTCACAGCAGGACAAATCCTTCCTACTGAACCCAACTGTCCTGGCAAGTCTATTCCCAGGACCCAGTCCAGCGACCGCTCAGTGGGAGCCCCAAGAATTGTCTCTGGCCTTCTGGCATCCACGGCTCTTCCTTTGATGAGCTGGCCCGGTGTGATAGCACAACAGACTGGCTAATCACATGAAGAGTGATGGATGCCGGGCAGTGAGCACAGACACTGCTCTGGACACGGAACAGGCCCTGCCAATCGATTCTCCGGACATGTCTGCCTCAGTAAATGGATCATCATAACAATGTGGAACTGTTCCTCCTATTAATGTATTCTTCAACTGTTAGCTGGGGGGTGTCTGACAATCATTGCCTGCAGTACGAAGCCAATTTACAAATTCAAAATCTACAGTCCAAGTGTGGACTGTGACATGTGCACCGGCGCGGGTCTACATACATGACCCAAACTGAAGTGTCCAGTTCACAGCCACAGACCCTTGCCGGTCAGATGTCACAGTCTACACTCAGACCCTAAATGTCGGATTTGGGAACCAGACGGTGACCATGTGAGAGCACAACATAAAGGCCCAGCTGTCAATTTAGTCACATATATTCAGGATGAATAACTGAGGAGTGGAGCAACACAGAGATGTCTGAAAATATACTGCAAAATTATAAGTCTTTAAACATGATCAATAAACAGATAAGTACCAAAAGGAGACAGCAGGATGGGCAAAAAGACCTACACCTCTATCACCGGGACAGAAGGGACAGTCTCTGATCTTATTCCCGCTGCGCCATGTTGCGTTGCGATGGCTTTACACATTTTTCTTTAATAAAAAACAGTTATTACGAAGTCCTTATATTATTTAAGTGTGCTTGCTTTTTGTATTTTTTTTTTTTGGCATGAGTTTTTTTGGTTGTTTTTTTTTTTAT
Source organism: Allobates femoralis (assembly GCA_033576535.1). NCBI lineage: Eukaryota > Metazoa > Chordata > Amphibia > Anura > Aromobatidae > Allobates > Allobates femoralis. The sequence goes on along the minus strand of JARQOC010000007.1, from coordinate 51,016,786 downwards.
ATTTTTACAGTTGGAGACATAGGAGTCTTTTGGTTAAGTGCTGATGGGCGACGGGTACATCTGAGCAGTGTATATACTGGGGAAATAGCGGGGGTGACGGGTACAAGTGAGCAGTTATATATATATATATATATATATATATATATATATATATATATATATATAGCAGGGTGATGGATACATGCGAGCAGTATATATAGCGGGGTGATGGGTACATGCGAGCGGTGTATATACTGGGGATATAGCGAGGTGTACATGCGAGCAGTGTATATACTGGGGATATAGCAAGGTGACGGGTACATGCGAGCAGTGTATATACTGGGGATATAGCAAGGTGACGGGTACATGCGAGCAGTGTATATACTGGGGATATAGCGGGGTGACGGGTACATGCGAGCAGTGTATATACTGGGGATATAGCGGGGTAACGGGTACATGTGAGCAGTGTATATACTGGGGATATAGCGGGGTAACGGGTACATGTGAGCAGTGTATATAGTGGGGATATAGCGGGGTGACGGGTACATGTGAGCAGTGTATATAGTGGGGATATAGCGGGGTGACGGGTACATGTGAGCAGTGAATATAGTGGGGATATAGCGGGGTGACAGGTACATGTGAGCAGTGTATATAGTGGGGATATAGCGGGGTGACAGGTACATGTGAGCAGTGTATATAGTGAGGATATAGCGGGGTGACAGGTACATATGAGCAGTGTATATAGTGAGGATATAGCGGGGTGACAGGTACATATGAGCAGTGTATATAGTGAGGATATAGCGGGGTGACAGGTACATATGAACAGTGAATATAGTGGGGATATAGCGGGGTGACAGGTACATATGAGCAGTGTATATAGTGAGGATATAGCGGGGTGACAGGTACATGTGAGCAGTGTATATAGTGGGGATATAGCGGGGTGACGGGTACATGTGAGCAGTGTATATAGTGAGGAAATAGCGGGGTGACGGGTACATGTGAGCAGTGTATATAGTGAGGATATAGCGGGGTGACAGGTACATATGAGCAGTGTATATAGTGAGGATATATCGGGGTGACAGGTACATGTGAGCAGTGTATATAGTGGGGATATAGCGGGGTGACGGGTACATATGAGCAGTGTATATAGTGGGGATATAGCGGGGTGACGGGTACATTTGAGCAGTGTATATAGTGGGGATATAGCGGGGTGACGGGTACATGTGAGCAGTGTATATAGTGAGGATATAGCGGGGTGACGGGTACATGTGAGCAGTGTATATAGTGAGGATATAGCGGGGTGACGGGTACATATGAGCAGTGTATATAGTGAGGATATAGCGGGGTGACGGGTACATGTGAGCAGTGTATATAGTGAGGATATAGCGGGGTGACAGGTACATGTGAGCAGTGTATATAGTGAGGATATAGCGGGGTGACAGGTACATATGAGCAGTGTATATAGTGAGGATATAGCGGGGTGACAGGTACATATGAGCAGTGAATATAGTGGGGATATAGCGGGGTGACAGGTACATATGAGCAGTGTATATAGTGAGGATATAGCGGGGTGACAGGTACATATGAGCAGTGTATATAGTGGGGATATAGCGGGGTGACGGGTACATGTGAGCAGTGTATATAGTGAGGATATAGCGGGGTGACGGGTACATGTGAGCAGTGTATATAGTGAGGATATAGCGGGGTGACAGGTACATATGAGCAGTGTATATAGTGAGGATATATCGGGGTGACAGGTACATATGAGCAGTGTATATAGTGGGGATATAGCGGGGTGACGGGTACATGTGAGCAGTGTATATAGTGGGGATATAGCGGGGTGACGGGTACATGTGAGCAGTGTATATAGTGGGGATATAGCGGGGTGACGGGTACGTGTGAGCAGTGTATATAGTGGGGATATAGCGGGGTGACGGGTACATGTGAGCAGTGTATATAGTGGGGATATAGCGGGGTGACAGGTACATGTGAGCAGTGTATATAGTGGGGATATAGCGGGGTGACGGGTACATGTGAGCAGTGTATATAGTGGGGATATAGCGGGGTGACGGGTACGTGTGAGCAGTGTATATAGTGGGGATATAGCGGGGTGACAGGTACATATGAGCAGTGTATATAGTGGGGATATAGCGGGGTGACAGGTACATATGAGCAGTGTATATAGTGAGGATATAGCGGGGTGATGGGTACATGTGAGCAGTGTATATAGTGAGGATATAGCGGGGTGACGGGTACATGTGAGCAGTGTATATAGTGGGGATATAGCGGGGTGACGGGTACATGTGAGCAGTGTATATAGTGAGGATATAGCGGGGTGACGGGTACATGTGAGCAGTGTATATAGTGAGGATATAGCGGGGTGACGGGTACATGTGAGCAGTGTATATAGTGGGGATATAGCGGGGTGACAAGTACATGTGAGCAGTGTATATAGTGGGGATATAGCGGGGTGACGGGTACATGTGAGCAGTGTATATAGTGAGGATATAGCGGGGTGACGGGTACATGTGAGCAGTGTATATAGTGGGGATATAGCGGGGTGACGGGTACATGTGAGCAGTGTATATAGTGGGGATATAGCGGGGTGACGGGTACATGTGAGCAGTGTATATAGTGAGGATATAGCGGGGTGACGGGTACATGTGAGCAGTGTATATAGTGCGGGATATAGCGGGGTGACGGGTACATGTGAGCAGTGTATATAGTGCGGGATATAGCGGGGTGACGGGTACATGTGAGCAGTGTATATAGTGGGGGTATGGCGGGGTGACGGGTACATATGAGCAGTGTATATAGTGGGGATATAGCGGGGTGACAAGTACATGTGAGCAGTGTATATAGTGGGGATATAGCGGGGTGACGGGTACATGTGAGCAGTGTATATAGTGCGGGATATAGCGGGGTGACGGGTACATGTGAGCAGTGTATATAGTGGGGGTATGGCGGGGTGACGGGTACATATGAGCAGTGTATATAGTGGGGATATAGCGGGGTGACAAGTACATGTGAGCAGTGTATATAGTGGGATATAGCGGGGTGACGGGTACAGGTGAGCAGTGTATATATGAGGATATAGCGGGGTGACGGGTACATGTGAGCAGTGTATATAGTGCGGGATTCATTCCATTCCCCCCCGTGTCGCAGTGCTATTGCCCACCAGCAGGGGCGCTACATATACTTCAGCCGTTGTTTGATGGGTGGTGAAGTCTCCTTACCTTAATGATGGATCCCAGGAACAGCTGCTTGGCGTAGGCCGGACTCCGGGGCCCCAGGTGTACGAGCCTCCGGACCTGCCCTCCCCGGACAGCGGCTCCCCGGCCCCACACGATCCGCCCGAGCTGTACACATAACCGGCTCATCCTGCACAATGTCACCGCCGGGACCTGCGACTGAGGCGCGACCTGACGTCATCAGCGGGCGCCGGGGAGGAGGAGGATCTGCGGCTCATACAGGGACAGTGACACGTGCGGCCTCACAGGAGGGAGGAGAGCGGCATCCGCGACCAAGGGATGAGCGCTGGTTTCCATTCAGGTGCATTGTGACAGCTCTATACTCCAGGCCCCCTCACAACTGTCCCGGCTGAGGTCCCGCATTGTCCGCCTGTGATGCTCCGTGTGCAGAGAATATATAGGAGGGGCGCCCCTAGCTGTGTCCCAGAATCGGCCTCGTCCACCACAGTCTGATCACACTAACCTGAGTGACTGCTGTCTGCACGAAGGTCCCAAAAGAATCGAACCCACGACTGGCGGCTGCTCTCTGGATTGAGCTACAGCAGGACCCGATAGATACAGCACGAATTATTAGATGAGGCAGGAGCAGTGGCATAACTTCAGGCCCAGGGTCCCCGATGTGAAGCTCCAACGGGCCCCCAATTATTGCAAATCTTTAAGTTATTAGCACATAGAGGATTTTTGATGAGTTTGTATGACCTCATGATTTGTAGCCCAAACAGGAGTGGATAATTAAATCCAGAAGTGGTGCAGGTGTTTCTATTAGACTTTTCCTCTGATTGCTCCACTCCTGGTTTTGGCTACAAATCCTGAGGTAAAAAACTCATCAAATACTCATAGTGTGCACATGGCCTAATAGTATTAGTCTTTTTCTATAGGCCAAAGGGACTTTTGGGGCCCCCTAGACTGCAGGGCCCGGGTGAGATCGCAACCCCTGCACCTATTGTAGTTACGCCCCTGGGCAGGAGACTAGACACAGATCACACTAAAGGCCCCCTTACACTGCACAACATCGTTAACGATATCGCTTTAACGTCACGGGTTTGGAGTCGTTCAAGCGACATCGTTAGGACGTCGTTGCGTGATACTCTGCAAAGTTGTAATGATAAATTGTTGGCTCGGGGATTGCAGGTTTGAGTAACATGTTCTCAAATCACATGATGAAGGATCAGCCAACCTGGTATATCGTTGTGTCTGGCACCGCGATAACGATGTCGTGGACGACTTCGCCATTCACAGCAGTGAGCAGGGATCGTTCGCTGGGTTGTGCTAACAATACCTGCCACAACATCGTTGGTGAGTCACCAACGATATCTAGACGTGTGACATCTCACCAACGATGTCTGAAACTACCGCGCGCCCACGAGATCGTTGCAGATATTCCAACGACGTGCCGTGTAACGGTACCTTTACATGGAGATGGAGATATTTATTACAATGCATTTTAGAAGAAAAAAAATATTTTAAAACTACTAAAATTAATAAAAAGCAATTACAAAAATAGCTTTTTATATTGTTAGTCTCCAGGGATGGGCCAACTCGAACTGTGAAGTTCAGAATCCTACTAGACACCATGTGTTCGATCACATATCCCGAGCATAAACTTTCCTGGAAAGTCCGTGCTATAGTTCGATGGGTTAGGGGAGCTGTAAAGTAAAGCATATAGCTATTAAAGGGGAACTCTAGTGTGAGAGAACTTTTTAGTACAGTTCCTTCCCTGCTACATGATGAAGCAGAGCTGTACACTGCAGTTCTAGCATCCACAGATCTTTTATAAATCGATAAAATCATACCTGCTCCTTAGCTCTGACCCCACCCTCCCCCGCTCATGGGACAGAGAATTTCAGCATCTCAGCTTCAAGCAGGAGGGGTGTCAGGGGGCATAGATGCTAAGAGCTGCAGGATCATTCTGCATTCCAGCCCCCTCACACTTCTGTATAGGAAGGGGGTGTGGCCGCCGCCTCTATGCTCATACATACAGTCCAGCCCCTGATGTACCATCCTATGTGACAGAGGTCCAGGCTTCAAATAGCAATCATGTCACCAAGCAGATACAAATACACACTGTGATCCTCTGCTGTATGATGATGCATAATGTGTACTGTTATTGTGAGGCTGGGAGCAGAGGCAAATCATTTCATTGATCGATTCAGCTCTACATGAAGCTCACCCCTTCCCCATAGGAACATGATTGGTTCCTGTACCCTGAAATTTTCCATGGATCATCATCATCACTCCTCAGTGACAGGCACAAGCAAGGCATCCAGAATCTGCCTCATCTGTTACACACACTTTCTAGTACACATCTTTTTTATCACGTAATATCTATTAAAAAAGTTTAAAAAAATGCTATTTTAATGTTCCCAATTATAGATTGTCTTTTATGATATCAATCTAAATCTAGGAATATATACAGTGTTGAGGTTTATTCTGTTTATCAATCCATGTGAAAGCACCTTCTGTTTGTGTTACAGTCTTGTACCCAGGCAGTTTTAGGCTGCTTTCACATCACAATTTTTGTGCATCCATGGCTATCCGTTGTAAAACAGATAGCCACAGATCTGATTTGGCCCCCATGTATCCCTATGACCATGGATAATAATGGGCCACGTCCCCTAACCATACAGAAATGTGAATGTAGGATGATTCTGCAGCTCCCAGCATCCACACCCCTGATACAACTCCTGCTCTCTGCTCCTGCATGAAGCTGACATACTGAAATTGTCTGTCCATGACGGGGGGTCAGATCTGTGGCGTACCAGGCACCGCCAAAGGAACGAGCGGCCAGCAAGTAGAGGGTCACCCGACGGCGCGAAGATGAGAGAAAAAGGAGGTCAGGCTGATTTCAAGTCACAAACTGGAAAGCGGGAAGGGACAGAAGGGGTTCCATCATACCACCTAGGATCCACTTGCAGCCACCCGTTAGCTACCTGTTCTTGTAACAACTAAGTGCTGAACTGTGACTTGTAACTACATTGCTGCAATCAACAGTAAAGTACCAGGAGGAAAAGTGATTTTGTCTCTGCCTGCCTTTCTTTTAATTAACAAAATCTTAAATGGCATCATATTTGTATGCTACCTGCCCCTAGTGGACTAATATCCAAGGGACCTTGCAATGCAAGACATGCTCATTATACATATTTATGCACAAAATGAGAATTGAGTACCAAGCAGTAAAATAAAGCTTTTTATTTAGAGCCTTATAAATTAAGGATAGTGTTTCATAGAAAAAGAAAAAAAAGTGTTTTTACATCCAAATTAATCCAGAGCAAGAACAAAAAGTAATGTCATGATACAGAGTCAATAAATATCAGTTAAGTAATCCATGAATTGACCCAGTACATATGCTATGCAGGTACAACCTTTACAATGATATATATAGTAGGGCTGTGTAGCATGCCCAATCATAGTGACCTATGCATACCAAAAATCATCAGAGGTTTGACCCCCCCTGTGTGCAGTCTCAAAAAGTGCCAAGTGCATGAATAGCAGCAATTACAAGTATATATGAGACAAAGGCGGCCGTCACACGCTTCAATATCGCGAACGATATCGTTTAAGCGATCTGCTTTTTGATCGCTTAAGGGCCCTTTCACATCAGCGTTTTTTGAAATTTGCGGCAGATGCGGTGAAAAAACCGCATCTGCCGCGATTACCGCATACCGGCTGCACTTGCGGCGAGGTTGCGGTAAACGCCATGCAAAGTATAGGCGTACTTGCGGCAAGTGCGAATTTGCACTTGCGGCAAGTGCGGCAGCAAAAAAAAAGTTTTTTTTCGCTGCCGCACCTGCCGCAAGAGCAAAACCGCACTTGCCGCACCTGCCGCAAGTACGCCTATACTTTGCATGGCGTTTACCGCAACCGCGCCGCAAGTGCAGCCGGTATGCGGTAATTGTGGCAGATGCGGTTTTTTCACCGCATCTGCCGCAAATTTTAAAAAACGCTGATGTGAAAGGGCCCTTAGCGATCGCGCGTGCACGTGATCGCTTACAATATCGTTCGCAATATTGAACCGTGTGACGGCCGCCAAAGACACACAGAGAGATCTACCTTTGATCAGTAAAGCCAAATGATCCTGTACATCAAGAGTTAATCCAGACTACATGGGTGAAAAGGAAACCAGAAAGAAAGCCCAACATATATTTCACCTGCCTAGTGCAGGTTTCTTCAGGGGAAGATGAGGTTCTGGTAACACTCCAGCATGTTCTGAGGCTCCTTAATTGCTCCTAAACCACCCACCAACGCTCACCTGCCGCCTATTGTGGCACTCAGCCCCGGACATCCGCCCCGCAGGAAGCGGCGTCAGAGATCGCGTGGGAGCGGGGACGAGTCACCATGGCTTCCGCGCATGCGCAGTCATCCACAGAGACGCTGCAAACCAGCGGCCAGACAGGAGAAGCTGCAACCAAGCACTCAGCGGCGGGACAGAGCAGGGGGACACAAGAAATAACATCATGCAAAGCACAAATCGGATTAGTGTATATAAAACACAATAGCAGTAATAAAAAAGTGGCTTTTCTCCTTCGCATCATTGGGGGACACAGAACCATGGGTGTATGCTTTTCTGCCACTAGGAGGCGACACTAAGTAGAGATTAAAATTGAGCCCTCCTTCCTGCAGTATACACCCGAGCGTGGGCGTAGCTATTCAGTTTTAGCTTAGTGTTGCAGGAGGCACATGCGGTCTGTAGCTCAGACCACACATACACTCTTTTATTATATCTAGCCTTCACCTTTATTTATTTTTCACCTGATTCCCAGTGGCGGAAACCCGTTGAGCCACCAGTAGCCAAGACACATGTGGACATCCCTCTGCAGGACAGGGGGATGCACAGGCCACCGGAACCCAGGGGGCACCGTGCCATCACCCCACAGGACACGGGGATACACAGGCCACCCGCACCCAAAAGGGGACCCAGGGTAGCACACAGCTACACTACAAGCCTCACCTCCGGCAAAGGAGGCAGGTGAGAGAGCACAGCAGCCGGCACACTTGCGCACCAAGCTATCCCTAAGGGTACCTTTACACACGGCTACATTTGTAGCTTGTCACCAGGTAACTTACTGGTTGCAGTGAAATCATGGATACAAGGTTCTATCTTGTTGCTGTGTACAAATGGAATCATGTATCCATGATTTCACTGCAACCAGTAAGTTACCTGGTGACAAGCTACAAATGTAGCCGTGTGTAAAGGTACCCTAAGGGCTCTGGTGCAGCAGAGGCTGCAGGACCTTCACACACCTCGGTACCTGCAGCCAGATGCCTCTATCGCGGCGGCTCCACGCTGTGACGCGCACCACCGGTAAGTCGGGTGCGCGCACAGAAGGGGCATCAATCGCGGAGACCACCACCGCGATCACCCGACGACGCTCCCGGGGCCGCAAGTAATTGAGGCCCCGGTCTGTGCCTGCGCCATAGCTCCGCCCGCAGCCACAGCTCATTGGCCGCGAGTGCGCGTCACCGCCCGCGTCAAAGGGGGTGGGCGCGATGACGCAGCCAGCCACGCGCCTATTGGCCACTGAGTTGGTCACTCATGGCCAGGCCCACTACCATTGGCCTAACGCCGCGCCACTGTCCCAGCCAATAAGGACAGGCACAGGGGCGAGCCCACGGCCACTATACCACGATTGGCCACTGAGCATGTCGCTCATGGCCAAAAGTGCAGCCCCTTAGTTCAATATGCACCTAAGCCCCATAGGCACCATAATAAAACATGTACTATGGTCACAGCCCTCAAAAACGCCCCAAAGCTGGCGCCAAAATCAAACAAAGCAGCTACCACACTATAGCTGCACAGAGGTACAGCCCTCAGGTAATAAACCTGGGGCTGATATCTGCCTACCCCTCATGGAGGCCTGCTGAAGTAGGGTGGGCTTAGCCCCCTTACAGGGGGGGGTCACACAAAGCCCACATACTACCCAGGGACACATTCAGGTCACAGTCCTTTTGTTCTGGTGCCTCTTCAAGGGAAAGACCTCAGCACCTCACGGACGACATAGCAAGAGACACAGGATCTGGGTAAGCTCCATAGGTGACCCTCTTTCCTGCAGATACCCACCCCTGCCCTCATTACAAGCCAGTTTGGACACCGCAGTGCCATCGCTGACAGTAATCTGGTACGCAATGGCAGATCCAAAACCGTCCAAGGACAAAAGCAGGGCAGGGGACAAGGCATCATGCACCAGCTGCCAGACCACGCTCCTGTGCAAGCATACGTCACAATTTTGTAAGGACTGTGAACGTGAAAGTCCCATAGAGGCTACCACTGACGCAGGTCCCAGCGTGCCCGACATTCCTCCATGGGGCATAATACCGTCGCAACAGGTGGACTCCATAGTCCAAATGCTGCAAGCCAGTTCTGAGTCTCACGCAACCAGTACCCATAAACGTCACCGCTCCCACTCCAGCAGGGAACAGCCCACAGACTCTCTAACCACTAAAAAACGGACTAATAACAGGCCGTCCCAGGAACAATCTCCCAATGCGTCATCAAGTGACAGGTCTCCCTCCTCTTCACCTCGTCACCAGTCCGAGTCATGCTCTGAGGGCGAACTATCAGACCCAGACACACCCTACGAGAGTGAGACCACGGACATCCAGACATTGGTTGACAGCCTCATCGAAGCTGTTAACATGACAATGGATATCAAAGACGAGTGCGTCAACACACCAGAGCGCAGTTTCTTGTTCTCAAAGACTAAACGCCCTCGCCGGGTCTTCTCTAGCTTTGAGGAGATTGTTGGCTTAGTACAACAACACTGGGACCGGTCCGACAAACGCTTCGCAGGCCGCAAGGCCATTGAAGCTAAATATCCATTTGCCCCAGACCAACAAATGGGCTGAATCACCAGCCGTAGACCCCCCAGTGTCATGTCTAGCTAACAAAACCCTACTTACCATCTCAGATAACTCGTCCATCAAAGACCCCATTGACCGCCAGCTTGACAGTCTAGCGCTCTCAATCTTTGAGGCCTCAGGGGCAGCCCTCTCGCCCTTGTTCGCCATAGCATGGGTGGCCAGAGCAGTGGAATCCTGGATCCAGGACATTCAGCAGACGCTGCAAGACCCTGACCACAACCCGGCAGACCAACTCGATCTGCTGGCAAAAGCACAGCACTACTTCCTGCTAGCATCCAAAGACGCAGCCAACTGCGCCGCACTGGCTGCGGCAAACGCAATCTCCATGCGCCGAACCCTGTGGCTTAGGGGCTGGCACACTGATCCAGCATCAAAAAGATCACTCAAACCTACCGTACCAGGGAGGTCGCCTATTCGGCGAAAAACTTGACCAACTCATCCCTGAAACTACAGGGGGCAAAAGCAAGTTTCTCCCCCAGCAGAGGTTCAAGCAGACTTTTCGCCGCCCACAGTCTCACACACGCTCCCAAGCCTCCCAAGGATCACCAAGTTGTCCAGCTCTAATGCCAACACTAACGCAGGTCAGCCGAACCGCGGGGCCAACAGCTACCCACACTCCTTTAAGACCAACCAAACATGGAAGACCCGCCCTAAACTCATTTTAAAGGCGGGAAGCCACAAAAGCTTAACACATGACTCCCCTCCACAACCGCCCGACACCAGCATAACAGGCGGACGCCTTCAGCTCTTCCGCCACTCATGGCTCAACGTCGTACACGACAATTGGGTCAGAGAACTGGTGTCGTCCGGCTACAAGATAGAATTCATATCCCGGCCCCCAAATCGTTTCTTTCTATCCCGCCCCCCAAAGGGAAACACCCAACCGTTCCTCGACGCCATCAACTCACTGCTCAGAACCGGCGTCATAAACCCGTTACCAGTAGACTAACAGTTCAGGGGCTACTACTCAAACCTGTTTGTCGTCCCAAAAAAGGACGGGTCAGTGCGTCCCATCCTGGACCTCAAACTTCTCAACAAGTTTGTAAAGGTTCGGCAGCTCAGAATGGAATCCCCAAGCTCAGTAATTGCGTCCTTAGAGAAAGGAGAATTCCTAGCAACCATCGACATACAAGACGCATAGCTCCACGTCCCCATCTTCCCACCCCACCAAAGATACCTGTGGTTCGCGGTACAAAAACGCCACTTCCAATTCGTCACCCTGCGCTTTGGCTTGGCAACCGCACCCAGAATCTTCACAAAGGTCATGGCGGCCGTCATGACCATCCTGCACGCACGAGCAGTCGTCGTCCTACCGTACTTAGACGATCTGCTGATCAAGGGGCCATCCTTCCAGGCATGCCTCGACAGTGTCAGAATCACAACGGACACTCTCTCCCGCCTAGGATGGCTCATAAACCTAGAGAAATCATCCCCAAAGCCAGCCCAAACAGTCAACTTCCTCGGTATGACCCTAGACACTGCAAGAGGGCTGGTCATACTCCCTCAGGACAAGGCCACAGCAATCCAAAAAGGCGTGCAGGTTCTTCTCAGCCGCTCCCCCCAGTCCATCCGCTTCGGCATGAGTGTCCTAGGAAAAATGGTGGCCGCAATGGAGGCAGTCCCCTTTGCCCAGCTACATCTCCGAGCCCTACAGCTCTCCCTCCTCTCGGCCTGGGACAAAAGCCCCTTCAGCCTCAACCGCAAACACCGCCTATCCGCCAAGGTCAAAAGAACGTTCAAATGGTAGACACAGCCATCATCTCTCTCGCAAGAAAAATCCTTCCTCCCACTCCAGTGGCTAATCGTAACCACCGACGCCAGCCTACTCGGCTGGGGGGCCTTCTACCTTCAGCACACGACTCACGGTCGCTGGACACCCCAAGAGTCACGTCTCCCAATCAACATCTTAAAGCTGCAAGCAATTCGCCTGGCACTCCAACACTTCCATTTCCTCCTAGTGGGTCGCCCCATCCGCATTCAATCGGACAACACCACGGCTGTAGCATATATAAATCACCAAGGCGGCACGTGCAGCAAATCAGCAATGCACGAGGTAGAACACATCCTACAATGGACCGAAAGAACCCGGTCAATCATATCAGCAGTCCACATCCCGGGAATGGACAACTGGGCAGCGGACTTGCTAAGCCGCCAAGGACTGGCCTCAGGAGAATGGTTCCTACACCCGGAAGTTTTCCAACAAATCTGCCAACGCTGGGGAACGCCCGACCTGGACCTCATGGCATCAAGAATGAATGCAAAAGTCCCGGCGTTCGTGGCCAGATCCCGGGACCCACTGGCCCTAGGAGTGGCCTCCCTTGTCCTCCCCTGGCACCAATTCTAGCTTCCGTACATCTTCCCGCCACTCCCCCTAATCCCTCGAGTGATCAGGAATGTCAAGGCAGAAAGGGTGCAAGTAATCCTCGTCGCCCCAGACTGGCCACGGCGGCCATGGTACGCAGAGCTCGCACAGCTACTCACCGACGCACCCTGGCCACTCCCAAACAGGCCGGACCTCCTGTCCTAGGGCCCCTTCTACCACCAGAACTCGGGGGCCCTGTCTTTAACGGCATGGTGATTGAATCCTGGATCCTGACCCAGGCAGGGTTTACACCTAAGGTTATAACCACTATGATCAACGCCCGAAAAACATCATCCTCACGCATCTACAACCGCACCTGGAAAACCTATTTCTGGTGGTGCGAAGATTGCAACCATAACACACTCCTCTTCTCCAGCTCCTCGATCCTGGAGTTCCTCCAGAATGGCCTCGACGCGGGCCTAGCACCGAACTCCATCAAAGGCCAAATTTCAGCCTTAAGTATTCTTCTCCAACGCAGGATTGCGTCAAAATCACAAGTCAAAACATTCATCCAAGGGGTTTCCCACAGGACGCCCGTGGCGGTCTGGGACCTAAACCTAGTTCTCGACGTGCTCCAAGACACGCTGTTCGAACCCCTGAAAGAGGTTCCTCTAATCCATCTCTCGTACAATGTCGCCTTCCTCGTCTGTATTACATCAATTAGGCGCATGTCCGAGCTGGCCGCCCTATCCTGTCGGCCCCCCTACCCATCCTTCCATAAGGATAAAGTCGTCCTATGCCCTTTTCCCTCTTTCTTACCCAAGGTGGTATCTCAATTCCATCTTAATGAGGACATCGTCCTCCCGTCCTTCTGCCCAACTCCAATACACCGGATCAAAAAGCAGCTCCATACCCTGGACCTGGAAAGGGCCCTCAGACATTACATCTCCCGAACAGCTCCATTCCGCAAAACAGAAACGCTGTTCGTCATACCCAAGGGTCCTAGAAAGGGAATGGCTGCATCCAAATCCACATTGGCACGATGGATCTGTTCCACGATCCAGGAAGCCTACCGCATCAGGGGAATGCCAATTTATTAATGACCTTGTAGGGGACATACAGAGTAGAATCTCAATATTTGCAGAGGACACTAAACTCTGCAGGGTAATCAATACAGAGGAGGACAATTTTATATTACAGGAGGATTTATGTAAACTAGAAGCTTGGGCTGCTAAATGGCAAATGAGCTTTAATGGGGATAAATGTAAAGTCATGCACTTGGGCAGAGGAAACAAAAGGTATAATTATGTGCTTAATTGTAAAACACTGGGCAAAACTGTCACTGAAAAAGACCTGGGTGTATGGGTAGATGACAAACTCACATTTAGTGGCCAGTGTCAGGCAGTTGCTGCAAAGGCAAATGAAATAATGGGATGCATTAAAAGAGGCATAGATGCTCATGAGGAGAACATAAGTTTACCTCTATACAAGTCACTAGTGCGACCACACTTAGAATACTGTGTACAATTCTGGTCTCCGGTGTATAAGAAAGACATAGCTGAACTAGAGCGGGTCCAGAGAAGAGCGACCAAGGTTATTAGAGGACTGAGGGGTCTGCAATACCAAGACAGGTTATTAAACTTGGGGTTATTTAGCTTGGAAAAACGAAGGCTTAGGGGTGATCTTATAATAATGTATAAATATGAGGGGACAGTACAGAGAACTTTCTAATGATCTCTTTACTCTTAGGCCTGAGACGGGGACAAGGGGGCATCCTCTACGTCTGGAGGAAAGAAGGTTTAATCATAATCACAGATGTGGATTCTTTACTGTAAGAGCAGTGAGACTATGGAACTCTCTGCCACATGATGTTGTAATGAGTGACTCACAACTAACATTTAAGAAGGGCCTGGATGCCTTTCTTGAAAACTATAATATTACCAGTTATATATACTAGATTCTTTGATAGGGCGTTGATCCAGGGAAATATTCTGATTGCTATATCTGGAGTCGGGAAGGAATTTTTTCCCCCAATGTGGAGCAGGTGTTGCCACATGGTTTTTTTTGCCTTCCTCTGGATCAACATGTTAGGCTATGGGTTGAACTAGATGGACTTAAAGGGAACCTGTCACCTGATTTTAAGCTCCTACACTATCTCTAGCTGTCCCTACAGCTTCCTAGCAGCTCCCTATCTCTCCCTTTCTTATCTAAAGTCTCCCTATTAAACATGTGTAAATTAAGTCTGAACTTACTGCAGTCCCCGTGGTTAGGGGACTGGGTAGGCGTGGCCACGCTTCCACAGCACTCCTCTATGTTGTAATGCATGCCCCGCTGGGCGGCATTATTCAGGGCCCTCTCTGCCCCCATGTCTTTATAATCTGCCACCATGTTTGTAGTTCTAAGCACCGGCCAGACGTCACTTCCGGCGCGGTGCATTATGGGGCCGGTCACGTGATCGGCCCTAGTGCATTATGGGGCCGATCACGTGACCGGCCCGGCTTCAGTAAGCGCATTGCGCATGCGCGGAGCCGGGCCGGTCACGTGATCGGCCCCATAATGCACTAGGGCCGATCACGTGACCGGCCCCATAATGCACCGCGCCGGAAGTGACGTCCGGCCGGTGCTTAGAACTACAAACATGGCGGCAGATTACAAAGACATGGCAGAGAGGGCCCTGAATAATGCCGCCCAGCGGGGCGTGCATTACAACATGGAGGAGTGCTGTGGAAGCGTGGCCACGCCTACCCAGTCCCCTAACCACAGGGACTGCAGTAAGTTCAGACTTAATTTACACATGTTTAATAGGGTCACTTTAGATAAGAAAGGGAGAGATAGGGAGCTGCTAGGAAGGTGTAGGGACAGCTAGAGATAGTGTAGGGGCTTAAAATTAGGTGACAGGTTCCCTTTAAAGTCTTCCTTCAACCTTAAAAACTATGTTACTATGTAGAAGGAATCAAGGCACACTCAACTCGGTCAGTAGGCGCCTCATGGGCCATTCGCCACCAAGCTTCGGCAGCTCAGATCTGCAAAGCTGCAACCTGGGCCAGCCTACATACATTGACCAAACACTACAACATCCACACCCAGGCCTTTGCAGATGCAAGCCTAGGTAGGAAGATCTTACAGGCAGCGGTCGCGCATCTGTAAGCAGCTAGCGCATGATGCCCGACCACCACTGTTAAATTCCCACCCAGGGACTGCTTTAGGACGTCCCATGGTCCTGTGTCCCCCAATGATGCGAAGGAGAAACAGGGATTTTTGTGTACTCACCGTAAAATCCTTTTCTCCTAGTTCATCTTTGGGGGACACAGCACCCACCCTTTAACACATCCGCATTCACAGCACACCGCTATATGCAAAGTGTACCTAACGAGCACAGCATTGTACCTTACACCATTCGTACCTTATTACTAGCTCTCCTACTGCTTTAGTACTAAACTGAATAGCTACACCCACGCTCGGGTGTATACTGCAGGAAGGAGGGCTTAATTTTAATCTCTACTTAGTGTCGCCTCCTAGTGGCAGAAAAGCATATACCCATGGTCCTGTGTCCCCCAATGATGAGCTAGGAGAAAAGGATTTTACGGTGAGTACACAAAAATCCTTGTTTTCTCATTCCTTCACTGCGCAGCATGACAAAGTCCAATATCCATAATAGTCCACCAGGGGCAGTCAAGAGCAATCCAGAGAGTCCTCAATACATGAAAAAAAAACTATAGTCATACAGTAAAAAGGATTTTAAACATATGAGTCCAAAACAAAAAAGAAAAAGAAAAGAGTAAAAGAAAAAAGAAAGAAAAGAAAAAAATAGAAGAAGAAAGAT
This sequence comes from Allobates femoralis, assembly GCA_033576535.1. Classification (NCBI taxonomy): domain Eukaryota; kingdom Metazoa; phylum Chordata; class Amphibia; order Anura; family Aromobatidae; genus Allobates; species Allobates femoralis. The sequence goes on along the minus strand of JARQOC010000007.1, from coordinate 51,000,573 downwards.
AAAAATGAAAAACAGAAACAGCACAAATCAGCAATGACACGAATCATCAATTACAAAAAAGGGGGCAAATGACAAAGACTCATTTAGTCCATGCGGTGTCACGGTATCAAGGGTGGCAATCCAACGAGCCTCGCATTGCGCGAGAATCCTCTTCAGATTACCACCCCTGATGCCACCCCTGACTAGATCAATGCCACGAAACTTCAGACCTCTGGGGTCACAATTATGTTTTTCTTTGAAGTGACGTGGGATTGTTTTTAACAAAGTGTCATCGGTCACCTGCCTAGCACCCTCAATGCCAAGCACGTGCTCCCTCACCCGAAGCTCACGAGATGTTAGACCCACATAAATCAATGGGCAGTCACACACTGCATAATACACAACGTGTGTCGATCCACACGTGATCCGATTTCGGATATCAAAACTCTGCGAGCCATCAGATGTGGTAAAGGTGCTGCACCGCAAGACATTGGGACGTGCCACGCAACAATTGCATGGGAAACTGCCAGGGGTAGGACCTCCAGAGCCAAATAAATTTGGGACGCGCAACACGTAATGGCTTCTAACAGGTCCTTTAGGTTGCGTGCACGTCTTGCCATCATCCGTGGATAATCAGGGAGAATGTCCCCGAGAATGGGATCGGTCTTCAAAACAGACCAATGTCTGGACAGGATTTTACGCATTGTCCCCCATTCTCGGTTATAGGTGCTGATAAAACGCACCTCCTGATAACCCTCCTTATTTTTTGGGACATATCTAAGTAATTGGTCTCAGGGTGTATTCCTGGCTCTCTGATACCCACCTTTTACCGCTCTACCACTATAGCTCCTATCCTTGAAACGTGATTTGAGGTCTGTTGCCTTCTGTTTGAATCTATCATCTGTTGAACAGATCCACCTCATATCGAGGAATTGGCCAGTCTGGATGGCGCGAATAGTGGAAGGGTGATGAGCAGAAGACGCATGTAAAAGTGCATTCACCGATGTAGGTTTTCTAAAAACATCGGTTTGCACCACTCAGTGTTCGTCAACCACAATCTCAACATCTAGAAAATCAATTTTATCGATACCAACTTTGTATGCTAGCTTGATGTTAGCTTGATGTTATAGGGATTGTGGTTGAGCTGCTCCATAAACAATCCGAAATGCTCCGCCTCCAGTCCTACCTGTGGAGGACTTTACCAACTCAGCTGCAATACCAACTACTTCCGGCGGACTGTGGCGGCACTGGTGAAACATCACCAGAAACTACAGGTGGCGTGATGACAAACTGTACATAATCCTCTGTAAATACAACCCCCCGTTTTTTGAAGATAGACCCAGGGCACAGGATCAGGTGCGGCCTCCATTCCCCGTGATACAGCAGACGCTACCCCCCGAAGCCTGATACCCGAGTACCCCAAAGCCTGGGCTTGACACATACTATATACTCACTGCCTGATAATTCTGCATACGCTGTATACTATATACTCACTGTCTGATAATTCTGTACACGGGTCAGGGGCTGGCTGGCCCAGGGGGCTATACTATATACTCACTGCCTGATAATTCTGCACACAGTGAATACTATATACTCATGACCCAAAAATTCTGCACATGGTGTATACTACATACTCACTATCTGATAATTCTGCACACAGGATACACAATAGATATGGGATGAAGATCATAATGCTACATCGTATGTAGTCACGAGAGGATGCTCATTGCCGCACATTTCATCTACTTACTTTATATATACTGTATACTGGGTGGATGACACTGACGCTGAGGATAGGAGCCTCTTAGTAATTACATTAGGGAGCGTCCATCTATAGGCATTCTATACACAATTTCACTATAACAAAATAATACTTTAATGATCTCTAGATTAGAGATTATTTTATCTACAGGTTTCTCATATAATTATGTTTAGAGATCCTCTTTACTTTATAATCAATTTCTATGTAACCTGAAGCAATTTTAGAAGTAAACCCAAAGGGAAATCAGACTCACTACAGGTAGAAATGTGAGTGATAGCAAGATACTGTCAAATGATAGAGGATATCACAACCAACACTTACAAAGAGGGCATCTACAAATGCTCTGTGGTATGTTGCCCTGCCCAGATTTTCCCATCTTAAGTGACACTATCAACTGATTTGGGTGGGGGTCCTATCATTGGCCTCTCACTGATCACAAAAACGAGGCTCAGAAATTCCCCCTCTGAAAAGAGCAAAAACTGCCAAGTGGCAGCTCTCAGGTTTTTCTATGCTGTTTCATAGAGAAGCATGGAGCAGTGGTGCATCCATTTCTGGCGCTCCGTTCAAATTAGTCTTTGCAGAGTCGACGGACCCGGACCGATCAGTAACGTATTGACGAGGTGATAACTTCTAAGCATGGCTGTGGAGTCGGAGTTGTGGAGTCAGAGTCCATTTTGGTGGGATTGGAGTCAGGGAAATTGAGGATTCGGATGTTTGGCTTACTGACTTCACAGCCATGGTCGTGAAGTCTGAATCAGAGTTGGTGTCCATTTTGGTCGCGTTGGAGTCAGAATTGGATTCAGAGAAATTGAGGAGTCTGAGTCGGACCTATAAAGTATGAATAGCGGGAATCCAACAATTTACTAGAATGAAGTCTGTCTATCAGGCCCCAGCACGGAGCCAGGGTCACACAGAACCCCTGACCTGTACCTTCATAGTATGTTTTACGGATATACCAAATATTGAAAGTCTGAAACAATTGCCTTAAGCGGGTGGTTCAGCACCGCTCACTTTATAAAGGACACATCTGATACTTGTGAGGCGGTCGACAGGGTAGGGGGTACTTGGGTACCGGGGCTGATAGCGGCTTTGATGGGGAATCACAGCTGGTCTATCCCCGGTCCCGTGCCCTGGACCCTCAATGGCGGGGAATGCTGGGGGGAAAAAGGGGATTGGTAACGTGACGCCACCTATGGTACCTGGTAACGGGTATACTAGCGCTGCAGCCGGCCGCTGAGGTGATGGTGGGTGCAGCAGAGTGTGGTACAGCTCCCCACAGGTGGAGCTTTACCTCAGGGCAGCGGGGATGGATGAGGGGAGTAGTAGTTACATCTCTGCAGACAAGGCGGTGGTTAGACAGAGACACAGGGATTGTTGTTTCGGTACCTTTTACTGGTGACAGGGTAACAGGTACAGTCCAGAGTAATAACCAGGTCCCCGGAGCAACTTGGGACTTCCACTTTAGAAAGTTGTGAGGCCTCCTCTGTCTCTGTGCTATGTAGTTTGGGATGAGTCCTGCCTGTGCTTGAACCCACCGCACCTTCTCCCTCTCTGGGCTTTGCTCTAAACTGACTATGAGGTCCTTCTGCGTTGTCCCTGTTTCTCCTATGGCCCTGTCCTGTCCTTGGTCAGTTTTAGCATCTCTTACTGTGTTCTCTTCAGGGATGAACTCCTCCTGATTCTTCCGGGCTTTTGCTGTTACACTGAATGTTTGCAGCGTCGGACTTTGATGTCCGGGTGTACTATAGGGAGACCTTAACTGGTTCCCTCTCTTGATTCCATACTTTCTCCATTTGCCTCCGACCCTTTCCCTAGGGTGCAACACTGCGGTCAGTGGTCCCTGGTCCTGGGCCTGGATCCTTCCCAGCGACCAGCTCCTCACTCCTCTGCTCACTGCAGACTCTTGGGACTGACTAACTCCTCCCCTCAGGCCTGGATGTTTTAAAGGGGAACTGGCCTAAGGCAGCCAGTAGAGCTCCCCCTTCAGGTCTGGGGTGGAAGGTGTGGTGTGCTGTGCGAACCAAGGTGTAATTCCCTCCTTGCATCGGTGGATTCTATGGCAATCCCCCGCAGGGGTGCCACATTTCCCCCTAGTTAAATACAGTCCTCCGGGACTGAAACATTTTTCCATAACCATAACATATCATAACTATTTACATTTGATAATTTTACAGAGTCTTAAAAGTGAAAAATTTACGAAAATCATGTATAAATAAGAAAACGGGTAACCAGTCCATACAGCGCTAGTCCATCCGCTGCAGGCTGTTTAAAGAGTGTTTAAAAGGGTGTTTGCCACTACCAGTCCTGTGGCTATGGTCCATTTTTGAAAATAAGAAAAGGGAAAGTTCAAAAGTCCAACAGGTAAAGTTCCTGTAAGCTTAAATTTCAACATGACACAACAACAAACACTACGGGTGTCTCTGCTTAGGAGGCCTGGCTTCACTTATACCACCCCCAGGCACTTTCTTTCCCTAACGTGATATGCTTGGGGGTTAATCCAGTTCCTCCACCCTTCTGTACACTAGCATTAATAACATATTTACATTCTGAACATATTTACATTTTCCCATATTTTACAGTTTACTCTCTGTACCTGAGTGGTGGGTGTCCTAGATTGACACGTGTTGACCTACGTAAAACTGGTATGCCACTGGTACGTATGCCTGGTGTAGAGTGGACACTACTTACTAACCCATGTGCTGTTCTTCGTAACACAGGTATGCCTGAGTGTCTTCTGATTCTCATAGGGGGAATGGCAGGTACACGGATTGCAGGATTCTCTGGTTCCAGTATAACGGGTGGTTCTTGTACTCTTGACATGTCTACTGCTGGTGGAAACATTAAAGTTGGGATTAGATATGTACCTTCTATTTGAGGCCAATTTGCTGGTAACTCTCCAATGATTGACTGGACTGTCTTTGGCTTCTCTTTCTCTCTTTGTCTAGACAAGGTACATTTTCTTCTGGTTGAAGCTATTGAGGGCACTTCTTCAAATGATCTCTGGACACTGTTGCAGTTGTTTCACCATGATCTTTGTTGATTAAACAGGTTTTCTGGTTGTCAAAACTGGATGGTAACACGGTGTATGGTTCTATTTCCCATTGATCATCTAGTTTGTGTAGGCTTCGTTTTCTTTTCAAAACCAATTCACCTGGTGTTAAGGGCGTTCCTTGCGCACTTTTGTTGAAGTTGGTTTCTTGTCTTCCTCTAGATTTTTCCAGACTTCTCTCAACGCATTCTAGGATTTTCTGTTACTGTTCTTTCCTACGAGTATCCCAATCTGCATCTGTAGTATCTGCTTCAGGAACTACTATGCCTATTTCAAAGTCTACTGGCAATTTTCCTGGTCTTGCTCTCATGAGGTATGCAGGGGTACAATTTGTTGAGCTTACTGGGATGTTGTTGTAGATGTCAACTAGATCTGGTAACTTCTCTGGCCATTGATTTCGTTCTTCTAAGGGCAGAGTGTTCAACAATTCGATTACCACGTGATTCATCTTTTCGCATACTCCATTAGCTTGAGGATGGTAAGGCGTGGTGCGGATTTTCCTACATCCATATAGGCGACAGAACTCTTGAAATATTTCAGCTTCAAAGGCAGGTCCTTGGTCTGTCAATACCTGTTCCGGATAACCATGGGGTCTGCAGAAATAAGCTTGAAATGTTCTTGCTGCTGTCTGAGCTGTTAAGTCTTTTACAGGGGCTACCACAAGGAATCTGGAATAGTGGGCTACCATTGTAAGAGCATAGGTGTAGCCTGATTTGCTGGGTGCGAGTTTGACGTGATCTAAGGCTACCAGTTCCAATGGTTGTATGGTGATGATAGGCTTGAGTGGTGCTTTCTGGCTGTTACGGTCTCTTCTTCTTAATGAGCACGTCCACCATCTCTCTATGTAGGCTGTCATGCTGATGCAATAGAATCTCTCATATAACAATATTTCCAGTTTTCTCCATCTAAAGTGTCTTGCTCCATCATGGTACGCTTCTAACACCATTTGGACATCTCTCTTTGGAACCACAACTTGCCATACCATTTCATGTGTTCTTGGGTTGATGTACCACCTGCATAATTGACCTTGATAGATGAATAACCTGCTTCTTTCTTACCACAGGTGTTGTTGGGCCTCTGGTGGAGCATTCTTTTCAAGTTGGGAATCCGGTTGGGTTATCAACTTCTTTACAAGGCTCACTGCCAGATCACTGTCTTGAGTCTCCTTCCATCCATAGTGAAGCAACGGATTTAGTTCAACAGTCTGACGGTTCTGGTAGATGTGATCTTCAGCGATTTTCCATTTTCTACTTTTATGGAAAGCTGGGAGTTCTATTTCCTCTAAGTCATCCTCTTCTTCTTCAATTCCTCGTAGATGTACTTGAGGGTTTCTGGAGAGGGCATCAGCATTTGCGTTGTTGCAGCCTGCCCGGTATTTGATAGTAAAGTCATAGTTCGATAGTCGGGCCATCCAGCGTTGCTCCAGTGCACCAAGCTTCGCAGTATCCAGGTGTGTTAATGGGTTATTATCCGTGAAGACGGTAACGAAGCTGCGAGGTAATGCTTGAATCTTTCTGTTATAGCCAAGACCAAGGCCAGGAACTCCAACTTAAAGGAACTGTAGTTTTCCGGGTTCCTCTCGGTGGGTCGAAGTTTTCTGCTGGCGTAAGTAATTACTCTCTCTCTCTACCATCTTGAATCTGGGAAAGGACTGCTCCCAGGCCTACATTGCTTGCGTCGGTGTAAAAGACGAATGGTAGGTTATAATCAGGGTAAGCCAGGATTTCTTCACCGGTTAGAGCCTGCTTCATCTGTTGGAAGGAGTTTTCTTGTTCCTCTCCCCAGTCTAATGGCGGCTCTGAAGATCTTCTCTTTTTAGATTGGCCTACCAGAAGATCTTGTAGGGGCGCTGCCATCTTTGTGTAGCCCTTAATGAATCTTCTATAGTAGCCAACCAAACCTAAGAACTGACGTACCTCAGTGACGGTGGTTGGTCTCTGCCATACTGGATTGCTGTTACCTTTTCCGGGTCTGGTGCTAATCCATCTGCGCTGACCACGTGTCCCAGGTATTGAACTTTAGGTTTCAGCAGGTGACATTTAGATGGTTTGACCTTCATCCTGTACTTTTCTGAAGCCTCAAATACCTCCGCCAGGTGTTCCAGGTGTTCTTGGAAAACACGCTGACATCGTCCAGGTATAAGTTCCGGTGTCCCAGGCAACATTCCATGATTCTTTGAAACGTTCCTGGTGCATTGCATAACTCAAATGGCATGCTGTTGAATTCGCATAGTCCCATTGGTGTTGTGCAATGGAGACCTGCCAATACCCACTAGTGAGATCTAATGTGGAGAAATAATTAGCAGTCTTTAATGCAGCAAGAGACTCCTCTATTTGGGGTAACGGGTAAGCATCTTTGTGAGTGACCTTATTGACCTCCCTGTAATCCACACACATCCTCATCGTGCCATCCTTCTTTCTGACTAGGACTAAAGGGGCTGCCCAGGGACTACAGCTATCTCTTATAACCCGGCCTCCTTCATGTCCCGCAGCATCTCCTTTGCATGTTGGTAATGACCTGGTGGAATGGGTCTGTGTCTCAACTTAATTGGGGGATGATCTCCTGTGGTATGCGATGGTGTACCCCTTTAACCCTCCCAAAATCTAATGGATGCTTACTAAATATTTGCTTGAATTCCTGTGCTACCCGGTAAACTCTGCGCTTCTGGTGAGAAGGGGTGGCATCAGTTCCTACGTGCAACTGCTGACACCACTCCTCTAGCTGTCCTTTGGAGTTGTTATCCTCTGCCTGGCTAGACGAGGAAACAGGTCCCACTGTCTGTATGTTGTTGTTACAAACAGTATACAGCTTTACTACAGTAGCATACCGGGGTAGTATAGCTTCCTCTTCCCCACTTTAATACATGGATTGGTACTCTTCCCTTGTGTACATCCGCCACCCCTCTGGCTGTCAGTAGTGTAGGTCTATGCTCTGAATACAACGGCTCTACAACTGCCTGGTATTCCTTTCCTCTGAGACCTATTGCTGCTCGACACCATATCATCATCTCACTTTTTGGTGGTAACATAATGGGAACCGGGTCTGTTACCCGTACACTGTCAATTTCTCCCCCAGACAGATTTATCTGTTGCTTGTGGATCAGGGCTCGATCTCTCTTTGGATGACTCTCGTCCGCCCATAACCAGCAGTCTCAGCAATCTGTCGGAGTAAAAACAACACTTCTCCAAAGCAGTTTTCAATGACATTTGTACCAATTACCATGTAGGGGTATTTTTCATTAGGATTGTCTTCTACCACTAATAACCCTTGGCCTTTTAATTCCTCCCTCCCAACTTTATTGTAGCTTCTCTGTACCCCACCTGTTTTTGTGGTTGTCCATTAGCTGCAATAATATAAAATTTGGGGTTTGGGGGTTCAAGATCGTTATCAGACCAAAATTGTTTGTAAAGGATATGTGGGATCGTAGTGACTTGCGACCCGGTGTCCAGTAGAGCCGACATGGGGATACCTTCTAGCGTAATGTTGAGGTGCGGACGGCCTCCCACGTACCGGTTATGCCAGTCATTTGGGCCCAGCTGCTCCACTCCTGGGGGCTGGCCCTCGGGCCCAGGAATCTCTTGTTTAAAGGATATCCTCTTGCAAAGTGACCCGGTTTGTTGCATCGCAGGCAGATGGGTTGTTCTGAAGAATCCGTGTTAGTCCCTGGCTCTGCGTTGGAATGGTGCGTTGGTCCCCTGAAGGGGCGACTTGTTCTTCCTCCGCATCCATGGGACATCCTCAGGGCTATCAGCTAGTTGGATTTTGCTTGATGGTGGTGCTCCAGGCATAGTTTGCAAGAGCTTTAGTACATAATCCATGTTTTTGGTTAACTGCAGCACCTGGTTACGCATGTCATCATCTGATTTATCTGCTACAGCTTGTCTTTCTGCTTTTGCAGGATCTGTAGAAACGGGTTTAAAGTCTATGGGAGAGGTGTTAACCTGCCAGGATTGTATTGCAGGCTCTGCAGGCACTTTATCTCTTAACACTGTTATAGCACGATCTTTTAAGTCATTAAAGTTCACAGTTGGGTGATCCAATACCCACATATGTACCTGTTGGCAGTGGTAGTCTGACCTCAATCCCTCTGTAAACGTTCTGCAAGCATTTCATCCTCTTCCAATACACTTGCCAAGTCTACCTGTTTTAAGCACCGGAGTGCCCCTTGTAAACGGAGGGCGTAGTCTCTGATGTTATCCTTGCGGTCTCTGTTTACACTGGTAGAACAGCATCCTCAATTCAGACTGTGTGCGTTTTTCAAAGACAGTTTTTAGCTTATCAAACACTTTGACAGCAGAGTCCCTGTCAGCAATCACTCCAAGACTCAACCTCCAGCTCCGCTTGCGCCTGTTAATTGTCCCAGTACAACGGTGGCCCACTGCTTCTCTGTCATCGTATACATGTCCAGCATTGCACACATCTCTTGCTTAAAGGCTGCTAAGGTACCCGGTTTGCCTTCATATTTGGTAACATTTCCACCCGGTATGTACGGCAAGGCTATCAGCATTATTTGGGCCGTTGCTCCAGGTGCTGCGTTCCGGACATCTCCCCTGTCAGGGACCTGTGCATCATCCGAGTCACTCATGATGGGGCCCCCCTAGTTAAACGCTGCCAACTGGTGAGATGAAACAAACTTTCCCGGTCGTCGGCGACTCTGCAGAGGGAGCGGAGCACCTCGGGTAATTCCGGAACTGGGAGCTGCGCTTCGCTGATCTCCGGCAGAGTGAAGGGCGGGGCTTATCTTCACGCTCTTTTCTACCTGCGATGTGGCGCAGTTCAATTTCTGTAATGGCGGCCCGGTTATACGGTTTATAAACAGTTAATAAAGTTCAGTTCTTGGCACACAGTACCCGGTTTTACCGGGCACGGGATCCTGTTTGTGATGCCAGATTTGAGGCGGTCGACAGGGTAGGGGGTACTCGGGTACCGAGGCTGATGGCATCTTTGATGGGGAATCACGGCTGGTCAATCCCTGGTCCCGTGGCCTGGACCCTCAATGGCGGGGAATGCTGGGGGGGGGGGAATAAGGGGATTGGTAATGTGACACCACCTATGGTACCTAGTAACGGGTATACCAGCGCTGCAGCCGGCCGCTGAGGTGATGGTGGGTGCACCAGAGTGTGGTAGAGCTCCACACAGGTGGAGTTTTACCTCAGGGCAGCGGGGATGGATGAGGGGAGTAGTAGTTGCGTCTCTGCAGACAAGGCAGTGAATTGCGGTGGTTAGACAGGCACACAGACAAACAGGGATTGTTGTTTCGGTACCTTTTACTGGTGACAGGAGTAACAGGTACAGTCCAGAGTAATAACCAGATTCCCCGGTCAACCTGGGACTTCCACCTTAGAAAGTTGCGAGGCCTCCTCTGTCTCTGTGCTCTGTAGTTTGTGATGTGTCCTGCCTGTGCTTGAACCCACCTCTCCTTCTCCATCTCTGGGCTTTGCTCTAAACTGACTATGAGGTCCTTCTGCGTTGTCCCTGTTTCTTCTATGGCCCCTGGTCCTGTTCTTGGTCAGTTTTAGTATCTCTTACTGTGTTCTCTTCAGGGATGAACTCCTCCTGATTCTTCCGGGCTTTTGCTGTTACACTGAATGTTTGCAACGTCGGACTTTGGTGTCCGGGTGTACTATAGGGAGACTTTAACTGGTTCCCTCTCTTGATTCCATACTTTCTCCACTTGCCTCCAACCCTTTCCCTTGCGTGCAACACAGCGGTCAGTGGTCCCTGGTCCTGGGCCTGGATCCTTCCCAGCGACCAGCTCCTCACTCCTCTGCTCACTGCAAACTCTTGAGACTGACTAACGCCTCCCCTCAGGCCTGGATGTTTTAAAGAGGAACTGGCCTAAGGCAGCCAGTAGAGCTCCCCCTTCAGGTCTGGGGTGGAAGGTGTGGTGTGCTGTGCGAACCAAGGTGTAATTCCCTCCTTGCACCGGTGGATCCTGTGGCAATCCCCTGCAGGGGTGCCACACTTGAATGTGACATCTTCAATCTTACTAGCAGTATAGAGAGCACAAAATTATTGGCACCAATCAGAAGTCAGCGGCGCTGAAAAGGATAAGGATAGTGGTGATTTTTCCATCCTGGAATTCTCCGGGACAATTGGGCTCCCCTTGCTTCTTGGTGCGATGGCTTTTACACTTTTTCATCAAACAGTGCTAATGAAGTCCTCTCTGTTATGTACATGTACCACTATTACATACTTATTTACTGTTTTATAGGGTTTATGCTCATTTTGTGTTTTTCTCTTGGGTTTTCTGGGTGAAATGGCCACAATTTCAACCTGCTCATCTTGCATACCTACTGACTAGTGATTTGCTCGCTGAGCATATTGGGGGACACTCAAAGGGTAGCGGGATTGAGGCAAACAGGCACATTTTTCCGTAAAATAAGTCCATTGGTTTATTACACCATAAACCACAAAACATTTACAGTCCATTTCAAATATGTACATCAATGGAACATTAAATAACATACAGTCTGTCCCAATGGCCGATATGCCCATATGATGTAATTTACACAGTCCCTTGACAAAGATACCTTCCAGCTGCCATGGTCTTCTCACCACGCGCCTTCCAGGACTCCAGCCACTTCACGCATTCCATCCGAGAAGAGATGCATTCTAGGACAATGGTTACCCAAGCACCGACAGTGAGACCCTATCTGTGCCTTCCAGGACTTTAAGCACAGCCAGAGAGAAAGCCATCCCAGGTACTTTCCAGACCCATCCCAGGCTCTGCACACAATCTCCGGACTTCATGCCTTCCAGAGCACCAGCTGGTTCCAAGCAAGAGAGGTCCCTTTATCCTTGAACCTAATGTCTTCCGAGGACATGTTCTCCTAAGCATGAGATCTGCCCTCCTGGCCATACATCTTCCAGGAAAGCTCCTGTTCCCAAACACTCAGAGACATGTAATCACATTAAGGCCAGAGACACACTGAGTGAGAGGCATGCAAGCTACTAGCACAAGTATTGCATGCCTTTCCCGACATGGCCGCCGGCTCTCTGGACATGGGCATGTCAGCCCCATGGAAACACAAGCAGCAGATGCACTCCTGCCCAGAGAGCCGGTGGCTGTGCAAGTGGTTTTTTTTTTTCGTGGCCGTAAGTGCCGGATCTGCCACATCCGGCAGAACTGCACTTGCCGCACCGGACCGCAAGCCCCATAGGCAATGCATGGGGCTTGCCGGATCCAGGCCACAAGTCGGCCGCTAGGCAGCAGATCCGGCAGATGTGGCACCACCTGCTGGATCTGCCGCACATCAGCGTAAACCGCTGATGTGAAAGGGCCCTAAATAACAGATTTCTGCAGGATCTGTTGTTTTATCATTGGAGTCTATTGAGAACAAATCCGTTAACTGATTGCTCTTTAACCATACGTTTTTCTTTGCATTTGTAAAGGAGACGTTAAAAATGGAAGATAAAAAGCAATCAGTTAGCTGATCGTTCTCCATACTCTCCAATGTCAGAAAAACTACTTTTTTTCCCAACGGATCTCTGCAGGAACAATTCTAATGGATGCTTACAGGTCTTGTGAACTCAGTCTTATAAAGATCCAAACAGACTTTAATGGAGTCTAATCCAGATGAGAATAGGGCCTGCTCTGTGTCTCATGGACTGGGGAAAAGGACACTTTTTCAAAACAAATGTGTATATGGATGAATCTCTGAGTCTGTGAACTGTCCGAGAACAAAGCGAACAGCACTAGGTCCTGTGAGGGTAGCCTCAGTGTTGCAGAAAAGAGAACTTGTGACAATAACCTGACACTGCCTTCAGAATGGGTTTACTGCTGCTATACCCTTTTCTTCCTACAGATGTCACTAGGGAAGTTTTTCGAGGTTTGTGTTTCACTTATGTGTGCTGCAAGTCATGCACTTGTTGCATATGGTTTGTTCTTATATAAAAATAAATAGCTTCCTGCATGTGTGATGATATATAGCTGACAAAGTGCCTGTCTTGGGCTTTAAATAAAGATGCAGACAACAATCCTAGAGAAGGCGGCGACCATCCTCTGTCATTTCATCTACTTTGTCAGTAACGCATGGCAGGTAATGTGTTTTCCATTAAGAGAGTAATGGCCCAGAGGCAACTAGCACTCCATACACTGGATGCTATAATTACTGGAGGAATAGTAATGTCTCAAGCCATGCATGGATTTCTCACCCTGCACACAATGTATTCCATTTTCACTAATATCAGCCCTACCTTTTGGCGACTTCGATTCATCTACTCTTTTTTTACGGTAAGTACATTTCCTGCTGCCTGTATAAGATGCCTTTGAACTATTACTTAGAATGGAGCCAGGAACCTGAAGTAGATTAATTGTGCAGCCATGGCTATAAATTATGTTTTATCACACGCACAGCGAATCATTTTACTATGGAACCATTTGAAAACAAATTACGCCGTGCAATGAAATAAAAGGAACTATTGATTTTCTGTGCGGATTTAGTGGGTCTCTACGATGTGTTATTAGCAACACGTCTTTCATTCATTACCCAAGAGGGATGGAGAGCGGCTATTCCCTCTGTTACCACAGTGGCTCGGTCAGCTTGTTACAAAAAGATTGCTTCCAAGTCAAAATGGACAGAATACCCAATGGACGAGGAGAAAAATATTTATTTACACGTTATCAAACCAAGATTCCATTCTAGCACCCGCTCCTGCCAAAGAACAGGGACCACTCTCCAAAATATTGAGTAACACTGAGTGATTTCTGTGAATTAAAAAAGATCTGTGTTATGATTCCACCACCCATGGTGTCCAAGGATCCCTGAGAAGGACAGCTGTACCACCCTATGGGATCAAGGGCCTTCTGTGCTGTCAGAATTGTGAGTGACAGCTCAATCGTCTAATCTAGGCAGAAGCAGACATCTAGGCAGACAGCTCAGCCATCCTATTGGGCTGGGCCTGTGGGATCTCATCCAAGTGTCATCCGTTCTGGGTGGTTCCATGGCTATTTAGCATTCTGATATTTGTCAGACCATTGACAATTGCAGCTTTGCTTAAGTGGTGTGTGCTTGATCTGTGCTCTGAGTTGTACTTTGATCTTCATTGCTGATCTTGGATTTTCTCTGATTTCCCTCTTTGTCTTGATCCTTTTAACTTCCTGATACTTTGACCTCGGACTTTGACCTGACTTGTCTTTACCCTTCATCTATTATGAGCCCTTTTGGTACTGAACCTGGACCTCTTTACTATCCAGCCTATTGGCTAGTCCTTGAGTAGTGACTAGTGTCACAATCAGTCAGCAAGTTTTTGCCCCCTATCTGATGACAGTATGATGTAGGGGCAGAGTCCATGATTTCCAGGATTTGTCAGTTATGGCCACTTTACACACGGCTACATTTCTAGCTTATCCACAGGTAACTTACTGGTTGCAGTGAAATCATGGAGACATGGTTCTATCTTGTTGCTGTGTACAAATGGAATAATGTCTCCACGATTTCACTGCAGCCAGTAAGTTACCTGTGGATAAGCTAGAAATGTAGCCGCGTGTAAAGTGGCCATTACTGTTTACTGTAGTTTTGATAAATTACGGTTATATCTGCTGCAGATCTACCAGTTCTCTGAATGCTGAGCTTGGCATAACCTTGCTGACCACACTGATCTGTGTTCATTGTGCATAGGCAGAAAGCTGCCAATCAGTGGTGTGAGCAGTGTTACACAGAGCTAATAAATATGGAGGGCTATTTGGCTGCAGGTTTACTAGTCCTCCAATGATAATAAATATATAGTGAGATTAATTTCTGTATAATTAATATATATATTTTCTGTATCAATTCTTAATAGTTTCTGCTTGCTTACTTTCAGTAGAAGCCTTGATTGTTTTTTTGTTCTGGGCATTACAATGGACATACAGGCACATGGTTTCTTCTAGTTATCATCTGTGTAGGCCTCACGTCTGGACGGTTCTCCCCCACAGAGTATCTCTGAATGACTGTGAGCAGAGACAGAGAAGACGGCCGGGGATCATTCTCCCGAAAGGAGATGGATCCTGAAACAGGAAAAGGTAGAACGTTTGGCGAGTTACTTTTCTTAAAGGAGATGGATCCTGAAACAGGAAAAGGTAGAACGTTTGGCGAGTTACTTTTCTTTCCTGTGATAGAATCTCAACTATTTTGCGTGAATCGTGATTGATAGAAAACAATGCCAATGCATCTTTATAATCCAGACATGGAAAATTATTCTTCTGAAAAATATCCTTAAACTCTAAAGTTTAATGTTGACCTTGACAAGAAAAATCACAGATAACTGTCTTGACTTCAAATTACATGGACTATGTGAAATCTTAGTAGCATGGATTCAATTGTTCTCTTTATTCTAATAATAATACACAATTTTATGTAATTTGTCAGCTTGTAAAAGCATTAAATTGGGTGATCGCAAAAGTTTAAGATGCTGAAAAGAACATTTTATAAAACTCAAATGATTTCAAAGCTTTAAATGGAATCTGTCAGTAAGATCAACCTCTCCGAACTATTTATTTGAGCATAAAGGTGTTTGAATTGTAAATCCACTAACAATTCATTTCTAATAAATTAGCATTTTAATTCATATGCAAATCATCCATTAAGTGCTTTGGGTGTGACCGAGCACTTAAAGGGAACCTGTCACCTAATCTATGGCCCCTAAACTATCACTACCTGCCCCTACAGACCCTAACTAGCTCCCTAACCATCCCTGGCTGACCTAATATGGCTTTATATAAGGTGAAATAAACACTTTATAAACTTACATGACCAGTGCCAGTGGGGCGTTCCTGACAGTAGGGCGGGGTCCCCAGAGCCGCGCTCCCCCCGCCTCGCTCCCTTCCTAACGCCCTAATGGGCGGCATTATCGATTTGAAGAGCGGGGAAGCCCATTGGAATCTTCCCGCCCCGCTCTTCATGACGCGGCCGGAGACCGCGTCATTTCCGGGTCCGCGCATGCGTAGTGTGCCAGTTGAAGCCGACCGGAATCGCAGCGTCGCTAGGCAACGACCGGCGTCTTCGGAAGGTGAGTATCGGCGGCCCCCTCCCTCCCAAACCAGCACATATATATGTGTGTGTAATCCACATGTACATATGGATTACACACACACATATATACATTCACTTTGATTAGGCACATTTCATATGTGCATCTATCTATCTATATATATATATATATATAGATAGATAGATGCACATATATATATATAGTTAGATTATATATATGTGTGTGTGCATGTATATATATATATGTGTGTGTGTGTGCATGTATATATATGTGTGTGTGTGTGTGTGCATGTATATATCTGTGTGTGTGTGTGTGTGTGCATGTATATATATGTGTGTGTGCATGTGTATATATGTGTGTGTGTATGTATATATATGTGTGTGTGTGCATGTATATATCTGTGTGTGTGTGTGTGCATGTATATGTGTGTGTGTGCATGTATATATCTGTGTGTGTGTGTGCATGTATATATCTGTGTGTGTGTGTGTGCATGTATATGTGTGTGTGTGTGCATGTATATATCTTGTGTGTGTGTGGTGTGTGTGTGCATGTATCTGTGTGTGTGTGTGCATGTATATATCTGTGTGTGTGCATGTATATATCTGTGTGTGTGCATGTGTATATATGTGTGTGTGCATGTATATATCTGTGTGTGTGTGTGTGCATGTATATATCTGTGTGTGTGTGTGTGCATGTATATATCTGTGTGTGTGTGCATGTATATATCTGTGTGTGTGTGCATGTATATATATATGTGTGTGTGTGTGTGCATGTATATATATATATATATTATATGTGTGTGTGTGTGCATGTATATATTGTGTGTGTGTGTGTGTGCATGTATATATCTGTGTGTGTGTGAGCATGTATATATCTGTGTGTGTGTGCATGTATATGTGTGTGTGTGCATGTATATGTGTGTGTGTGTGCATGTATATATCTGTGTGTGTGTGTGTGTGCATGTATATATATATATGTGTGTGTGTGTGCATGTATATATATGTGTGTGT
>JARQOC010000007.1:50978799-50981299 GCA_033576535.1 Allobates femoralis | reverse complement strand
ATCTACTGTATATATACAGTATATATATACAGTATATATATATGATGCATCTATAGATATAAGTCTCTCTCTCTCTCTCTCTCTATATATATATATATATATATATACAAGTGTATAGAGGCATCACATATATACTGAATATATACAGTAGATGCATAATCTATATTATATATAGATATACACTATATATATATTATATATAGTAGATGCATCCACTGTATATATGCAGTATATATATGATCCATCTATACACGTGTGTGTGTATATATATATATATATATATATATATATATATATAATACATAGCTGTATATACAGACATACATATCAATATACACACATTATCTATGTATATATGTGCATGTGTATATATATATATACTTGTGTGTGTATATATATGTATGTATATATATTTTGTAGAGAGAGAGACTGAGGGTGAGAGGGTCTGTGAGTTTTGTGTAACGCTGGGACCTGGGTGACGCAGTAAACTTCACCTGAGGTCAGAGTTAATCCTCGTCACTCTATCTGACCTCAGGTGATCTACACTGATGTCACCCTGTTCACATCGGTAACAGAAAACTCACTCTATGTGGGTCACGCTGTGAAGTGGGAAGTTTCACATGAGGTCAGAGAAACACATTGCTTTATCCGACCTCAGGTGACACAGACCATGAACTCTCCCCCTTCACTGCACGAGCCTTCAAATATAATTTTTAGGGAATCTTCACTAACGGACGGACCTCTACCAGGATCCTGGATGGGTATGTGGGAGTAATAAAGATGGAGTCAAAATACGTGTTTGTGTTTTTGTTGTAATAAAAATTTTTTTCACGGTGTTGTGTCTTCTTTACTACTAAATAGAGATTCATAATGGCCGTGTCTAACATTGGCACGACATTATAAATCTCGGGCTTAGTGCCAGCTGCTAAAAGAAAGGTGGCATTAACCCCTTATTACCCAGTCTGCCACCGCCACAGGGCAGCTGGAAGAGCGGGACAGCTCCAGAATATTGCGCTTCTATAAATGCGCAATTTTCTGGGGTGGCTGCGAGCTGCAATTCTCAGCGGGGGTGGCCCAGAACGCTTGGGCCTCCCTACGCTGGGGATTCCAGCCCTCAGCTGCCTAATTGTACCTGGCTGGCAAAGAAAAATGCGGCGAAGCCCCACGCCGTTTTTTTTCTTGTCAGCCAGGTACACCTAGGTAGTTGGGGGTGGATGGCAGCTCCCAGCTGCCTAGTTGTACCTGGCTGGCAAAGAAAAATGCGGCGAAGCCCCACGCCGTTTATTTTCTTGCCAGCCAGGTAGACCTAGACAGCTGTGGGCTGCCATCCACCCCCTACTACCTAGGTGTACCTGGCTTGCATGAAAAAACGGCATCTGTCTTCACCACATTTTTCTTTGCCAGCCAGGTACACCTAGGTAGTGGGGGGTGGATGGCAGCTCCCAGCTGCCTAGTTGTACCTGGCTGGCAAAGAAAAATGCGGCGAAGCCCCACGCCATTTTTTTTCTTGTCAGCCAGGTACACCTAGGTAGTTGGGGGTGAATGGCAGCTACCAGCGACCTAGTTGTACCTGGCTAGTAAAGGAAAATACAGCAAAGCCACATGCCATTTTTTTCTTGCCAGCCACATACAACTAGTCAGCTGGGAGCTGCCATCCACCCCCAACTACCTAGATGTACCTGGCTGGCAAGAAAAAAAACGGCGTGGGGCTTCGCCGCATTTTTCTTTGCCAGCCAGGTACAACTATGCAGCTGGGAGCTGCCATCCACCCCCAACTACCTAGGTGTACCTGGCTGGCAAAGAAAAATGTGGTGAAGACAGATGCCTTTTTTTTCATGCAAGCCAGGTACACCTAGGTAGTAGGGGGTGGATGGCAGCCCACAGCTATCTAGGTCTACCTGGCTGGCAAGAAAAAAAACGGCGTGGGGCTTCGCCACATTATTCTTTGCCAGCCAGGTACAACTAGGCAGCTAGGAGCTGCCATCCACCCCCAACTACCTAGGTGTACCTGGCTGGCAAGAAAAAAAATGGCGTGGGGCTTCGCCGCATTTTTCGTTGCCAGCCAGGTACAACTAGGCAGCTGAGGGCTGGAATCCCCAGCGTAGGGAGGCCCAAGCGTTCTGGGCCACCCCCGCTGAGAATTGCAGCTCGCAGCCGCCCCAGAAAATTGCGCATTTATAGAAGCGCAATATTCTGGAGCTGTACCCAGCTCTTCCAGCTGCCCTGTGGCGGTGGCAGACTGGTAATAAGGGGTTAATGCCACCTTTCTTTTAGCAGCTGGCACTAAGCCCGAGATTTATAATGTCGTGCCAATGTTAGACACGGCCATTATGAATCTCTATTTAGTAGTAAAGAAGACACAACACCGTGAAAAAATTTTTATTACAACAAAAACACAAACACGTATTTTGACTCCATCTTTATTACTCCCACATACCCATCCAGGATCCTGGTAGAGGTCCGTCCGTTAGTGAAGATTCCCTAAAAATTATATTTGAAG